>JAWZYV010007247.1:0-17063 GCA_038373885.1 Cheiracanthium punctorium
TGTTTTAAACACTTTCAAATAAGGCTAAAGTGTGTATCATTTTTGGTTTGTCTGTCCATCTGTTCTATCTGTGCATCTGTGCTCCTAACTGCCGTAAATATGCATCGATTGCTACGAAATTTATATATGTTATATAATGTATGTCGTATATAAGATTGATAACTTTTTACAGGCGCACTTAAAAGAATTCGATACATTATATTCTACGGGTAGTCGCAGGGGGGGGCAAAATTTCTTTTCTGTGGGAGGGGCACTGCCCCCCAAATGCACCCCCTTGGGTATGGGATAGCTAATGCGGGACTTATATTAAACTAATACTAATTAATAATAAAGTAGTAATGCTCACTTACATATAATATACTACCGTGAAGGGGGCTGTAGCCCACCCTAGAAAATCAGGCCAGTTACGCCAATGGAATTAATTATCATTCGAACAGATTCAAGGACGTAGCCAGGAAGTGTGGAATTTCTCCCCCTCACCCCCCCCCCTGCAAAAAAAAATGTGAACAAAATGATAAAGTTTTTTTGGAAAATGTTCTGCTTTTTCCACCGTTTTGACCCTCTAGAAAAATGTTGGGGAAGATATGACCCTGGACAGTTCACATGACTGTTTTGGAAAGTTTCATGATTTTTCCTAAAATTTTCTGATGTGATTACTACGTACACGAACACTTACACAATAACCCATATCAAGTTTTGTAATAAAGCCCCTCACACGCGAATGATTTTGTTATTAATTCTTTCTCCCATATTTCACTTGTTCTGCTTATAATTGAATGTGCTTTAGAATAAATACATTTGTTTTGTTTCCCTCAAGTTTAAGCTAATTTTTATAATTTTCCTTGTAACTATCTCATTATCAAAGTTTTTAAAACTTGAAAATATTCTTAATTTTTATGTATTAGAATTTGAATATTAGTTGTTTTAACGCAGTTTTTCTCTTTGTACGTCATGAAAATTTGGAACGGAATAATATTTTCAATAATCTTTTATCGTTTCTTGACCTCATTAATTTTATTCCTTCTGTTTTTGGTAACTGTGCTTTCTCAGTTTTAAAAAAATAAGGGGTTAGGTTGGAAGAAAAAGAAAAAGTACATCTTTAAGTAAAAGCTCTTTTTAACATAGTTTTCTTTATTCACGCAGTGTTAAAATATCCAGTTAATGGATAAATTGACTAGATATCTACGAAATGGTTGTTTTAGAATACTAGCCCTTCTGTTGATGGTTTGATTTTTTCACAAAATGTCTCAAGGTTCTTAAGCAGTTTTAAACTGTGGCTTTGTAAAAATTATATACATGCAAGAGAGCGGTCTATATGGCTTTACAATTTATTAATGTTCATCGCTGCATTTATTAATACCATTTACACTAGCGTTTCCTTACCTGTGCTTCTTGAAGCATTTGTTCATCGGACAAGGGACACATTCTTCTAAATTTACTGTTTGCCAAATATTATATACAACGTTAATAGAAATTTTAGTGCGACACTTTGAGTTGCCTTTCAAAAGTGTTTATTGTATTAAAAAGTTTAGGGCCTGACCTTTTCAGTTACATAGTGGAAAGTCATTGTAGAAATTTTTTTGTTGTGAATCCAAATTTTATTTCTATAAAATAGACTAAGGTTTCATTCCTGTACATCTTATTACTAGGTCAATTGTAGCAATAAATTTGTACTTTCTTCTCTCATGTAGATTGAATTTGTCTCTCGGTGATTATACATATTTTTAATGGAAAGTACATGCAGGTAAAATTATTTAACAAATTCAGATAAATATTCGAGTATACTAGACATTGGACATATGTAGGGATGGACGCGAGACGAAAAATAGGAGTCTCGCGTCTCGCAAAATAGCCTAAAAGCTTTGTCTCGTCTCGCAAAAATCCCTATATCGTAATGTTAAAAATGTGTGTCTCGTCTCGCAAAAAAGCTGTAAATCTCTGTCTCGTCTCGCAAAAAAGTCGTCTCGCGTCCATCCCTAGACATATGTAGATAACTGATGTCTGAAGGTACACATTACAAGGGTTCTTGCCTACCATGTAACTGTCAATCTAACAGTCTGGAGTTTTTAGCGATTTTCTCCACATGCTACTTAAATACGCAATCGAATCCCTTAAAAAGTCTTCCACATAAGCTCACCCGCTCTGCGAACTTAGGTAGATTTCTATAGTTTCCTCTTAACCAAAATTTCTATTGTCAGATCAGCTTGCTCATAATTTTTTTAATCATGTTTTGTTGTTGTCGTTGAGTTAAGACAAAGTTTCTGTAGAGTTATCTGCCTTACAAGGGATGGCTCTGGCAGAGACATTTTAGGGATTCCAATAAATATTCACGTTACATCTGGAGAAAACTTCCCAAAACTCCAGATCATTTGATCGACAACCTAGTGAGAAGCCACAACCCTGGACCTGTACACGTGCACACCTCAGCCATCTACCAATGTTCAGTGTTAAACAATGTATTGCAAGCTGAAAAAACATAATCACATATACATTTTGCTTTTATTACACACATCACAGAGAGGAAAAGTAATTTTATATTACGGTGAATATGTGCATTCCTTTTTCTTTTCCTAATGTATTTCAATGTTGCTCAGCAATGTTGCTAACACATCACATACGTAAACTGAAACACTTGTTTTATGCTGACCTATAAAATGCCAGTGCATGTTTTAACTCCTCACTGCATTACGTGCCATATTCCATACATACCAGTAAAACTCTTCTAAATTTCTAATTATTTTTAATTTAGGCGACTGAAGTTTGCGTCGCATCTGTAATGATAAAATAACAGTTCAGCGTATTTTTTTTGCATTTAATGGCTGTATTACGCCTAATATTTAATTTTTGCGTTCACGAAAGCAGAAGTGATTGATAGCCGTAAAAAAGGTAGGTTTCGTGTAGTTTTTTTTTTTTTTTTCAATGTTTAAAACGATTGGATATCATTTGTAAAATATTAGAGAGTTAAATATTCCATCTGCTTTTATTGAAGATACCTTATCTCAATTATTCAAAACACAATTTTCTTGAGTGTGCCAGATATAGAACAAAGAGAAGGGTGAAAATATATTTCAGTGATATATGACACGGAACGGTTTGACAGATGAAAAGATACATTCATAAAATCAGTTTAAGTTATCATTTTGTAGAAAACCAGTATCATGAAGCGACGTAGACTTGTTATACAGTCATTGAGGACAATATAAAAGTAAAATGAGACCTAAATAATACTAATATAGAACTTCCTATCCCTTACTGGATACAATGTTTTAAAAATTAAGGATTCTGTGTGAAAATGAAATCAGATGATATTCCATCGATTAAATTAGGGGATGAGATTGCAATCTGCCTTTGTAAAATTGGTAGCATAAAACGAGATGTGAAAAGTGGACATCTTAGTACATCTGAAGTAGAAGTGCTAATTCGAACAACAAAACTGAAATAATTAAAAATGAGAAGATTTAAAGACTAAAAGGAACAGTGGTCCCCAAACGTCGGTCCGTGGAACAAATGGTACCGGTCCCCCAAGGAATATTAAAGTATTTCCATTTTATTTACGGCGGTGTGTTTCTTCGACTTTGTCGGACTTGTGAGGATTTAATCTTTGTAACAGAAGAAATCTTGTAACTATTTCAAATTGTTTATTGTTCATTAAACATTTCATGATTTTGAATTAAAATTGCCGTCACTTAAATCCTTATCGCCATTTCCTACAACCTATCTGTATGCAGCGGGATTTTCTCCTCTGACAGCAAGCAAAACAAAACAACGGAATAAACGACATAAGCAACACATGGAGGTAATACCAGAAATGACGCTTTGAGTGTCATTGTCTCGTATCACCCCCAGATGGAACAAGCTTAGGGTTCTCACTGATTTAGCGTTCTAGAGAGTTGTAATGTTAAATCACTTTATGTTCATCTTTAGAGTAACTGTATTTTGTTTTGAAGCCATGTTTATACACTGTAGAAATCGACCAAAACTCCAGACCGTTATATCGACAGTCGCACGATCGCTGGACCTTCACACTTCAGCCATCTACCAGACCCATTGGCGAACCTATATGGAAAGTAAACAACAGTGCAAACTTCCAAAACACGATAGCGGAATTTTCATAAAGCTTTTAAATGTGGAGATCATTGTGAATCAACAAGAATAGAAGCTGTTACTTCAAATTTCACCCAAAATTGTCTTAAATGAGTTATTTATTTATTTTTAATAAAACGATCCTGATATGTTTCTTATACTGATTCTTCTTCTTCTTCTAATTATTATTATTATTTTCAGTTGCTTTTCATTTTATATTAATACGTTAGTTCTTACCATGAAAATAATCTCTATTCATATATAATTGTTTTTGTAATAAATATGTTTTTCAGACACATTAAAAAAAAAAATCTCGGCTGTTCGAGCCTCGTCAGGGGGAGATCCCCCCTGAACCCCCTAATTATTTAGTTTCATTATTGCCATATTAAAACCATATTAATTGACTATGTCATTTTATCGCTCATCTTTCGAGTATTTCGCCTGGTAACCCTATGTTGAAATTTTTATGAGCATAACGCATTTTCGCCAATCCCAACCGCCCGGGCGAATACCGCGTCTGTGCATGTTCAGCGAGATCGAGAGACCGGAAGTTTACTCTAAGATTGTAGCAGATTGTTTTGAATGCTCTACTTTTGTGTTCATTTTTCTGTTTTAAAATTCAGCTTTTAAAATGCCCTTAAAATAAAAAGTTTTCCTAAAGTAACGATTGACAATAAGAAAACAATAAAAATACATGGTCTTTGAAATAAACATTTTCAATAATGAATATAAACAAATATACTGGTATTTTTCTACTTACATGTACTACATTTTTTTTTAAAATTCGGTTGATTTAAATAAATTTGTAAGTATCAGGTATTTTTTGAATGTTTTAAAACTAAAAGTAACTGCTCTGTAATAATAGGATGCAATAAATAAGTTACATACATTGTTTTGTTTTTCTTAAAAAAAAAAAAAGCTGATAAATATATATTTATATATATAATAGGTAAGTATTAAATATATACATCCATTAGTTTTGTACTTTATTGTTTTTAAATATCTATCTGATCTATTCTTCTACACATGTCTCAAAAAAGTAATGAGATGTTTCATAATATTATGTTAGTTAATTTTGTATATATAATGATAAATGTAATTAGGCATTATTTATTCTGGATTATACACACAGGAGTTTTATAATAAAATTAATTGTCATTGGTTAAATTTAACTAAATAAATGTTTGCATTTTTAATATATGAATTTGTAGACTAGCGGGTAAGATATGAGAAAATAATCTTAAGGGTATACGTCTAATGTCTAAGAAACAAAATCTGTCTCACTTGGTACACAGATTAAAATAAAGTAATTGCACCAAGGATTCAAAAAAAAATTCAGGAAGTCTTTACAAGCTGCACTACACATTGATATAAATTTGAAAATGGTGCCTTTTATGAAACTTTCAGAAAAAAAATCTTAAACATGAAAGCGCACAGCAAAATTAACAATATATAAAGACTACATTACAAGTGCTTTTGTATGTTCATAAGACACTATGGTAATAATTATATAATGTTAATTTTGCAATTTTCTTTGAATGTTACTGCTACTGAAAAACAATAGACACACAATAATAAGGGATTTTTTTTTCTTTTGAGTTCAATATAAGAATATTGTTTTAATACTAAAGAATACTTCAGTATTATAATACTATTACAATTTACTATTGTAATAGTATAATACTGGCACAGTCAACACTCCTTATATTGACCATACATTACAAATACCAGTGATAAAACCCAGACTGTAATTACAAGAAAATACTTTTATAAAACACACAGATAAAGTGCAGTATGAGCATTTTAAGTGGCACAAAGAGTCCCTTTTTCAGCTGCAGCGCAAGCGAAAACCAACAGCAAATCAGAGCCTCTCTTTATCCATTGGCACTTTTGAAGCTAAAGAATAGTGAACCCTTTTTACCATCTGAAAAGTTTATTACGCTTTTTTTCTTTATCTGTGTGTTTAATGCAAAGTATTTTATCGGTGGTCAGTCCAAGAATTTTTCCTAGGCACCCATTTTTGTGAATTTCAATACTAATTTTGCGAAATTCAACACTGATTTTTGTGAATTTTCATACCAATTTTTAATAAAAGTCACTTTTTTGTTAAAATAATTGAATACCAATTGATAATACCAATGATAAAAGTAATTTGACTATTGAGTTGGAATCTTAGATATAAAATTTACCTATTTTTATGCCACCCACTCCAAATAACAAAACATTTCTTGCTTCATACCTGTTTCATCTATATGCAAATAATTTAATTGCAACAATGAATTTTTTAAAAAATACCTGTGTAAGTTTCATAAGCGTAAAGTTTTCAAAATTATTGGGGCGCCGGGCCCCACAACCACATATTTTCATGGAGTAGCCAAGGGGGGGGGGTTATACCCCCCCCATGAAGAATTTTTTGCCATACAAAATGTATATTCGATAGGCGATTTTAATATAGATTTCTATTCCGAAGAAGTGTTTTATAGAACAAAGAAGGAAAACACGATACACTCATGGATTAGGATGCTCATTCCAAACAGTATTTAAAATGTCTACGAGATATAGTTGGAATATGCCTATAGTTCGAATATGTCTGGTGAAGATTTTAAAACAGTATCAGTAGGCGATTTTAAGATGGATTTGGATTCCAAAGATGTGCTTTATGGTTCAAGAAAGAGTTGATTCTATTTTAACGCCCCTACTTTCGCCAATCTAAAAATTCCCCGCACTTTGGCGAGCTTTGAAGTCATGGGTCTCTAGGATTTATGCACAAGTTTCAACGCTCCCTAAACAACTACATGAAAACTAAAGTGAACAAATTAGTGATAAACGCACTAGTTAAGGAATTTGAAGACACTTAATTATTAAAACTACATTCATTGGCAACCCAAAATAAATAAAAATGTAACGGAATGTTGTATTTACAGGTTGTTCCAAATCGCCATTTTAATTCTAAATTACAATTGGCACATAAATACAAAAAATTGTCATGGTTGCTGTATATATTTAATGATCGCCACCTTGGCGAGAGTTGGGGCGTTAAAGTAGAAATCAACCCAAGAAAGACAAACATGGCACACTCATGGTTTATGATGCACATTCGAAACAATATTTAAAATGGTGAAGTAGTAATATACTTAGCGAAGATTGTAAAATAGTTTTAGTAGGCAATTTCAAGATAAATTTCGATTCCAAAGATGGGCTTTATAAAACAAGGAAGAAAAATACTGCTCACTCATGAATAATGATACACTTTCCAACCTTATGGAATAAGGAAGAAAATAGGGACGATGCAAAAATTATGATACGCTTTTAACATATAGCACTTTGGTGCGTATTTAAAATCTGAAAGAGTCTGAAAGAATCATTAAATCTGAAAGAATCTGAAAGAGTTTTCAGATTTTCTTCAATTTCTTTTTTTTTCTTCTTTTTTTACATTTTTTATAAACCACCCAGAGACGTCGCCAAAATATATTTACTGTGGGTGATGAAATATAACTCTGTCTTGGTATTATTTATATTAGTAAACGAAATTTCTGCAACCTACATTTAAAAAAATAAAAAAGAAAGGAAGAAAAAGTAAAAGTAAAAATAAAATCTAAGTAATGAGAAAATTTAAAAAAAATGTCTCAAGGATATGTATATCGATATCTCCTCCCCATAGGTAGACCCAAATATTTTGTATATCGATAATAGTGTTCTAAATCTATGGCTAGTTCCCTCGTATACAGCACACCCAAAATTATGGCAGTCTAATTATTAAAGGGTTTTAGCCAACTTTTTGCACTTCAGATGGCAGCACCATAATACTTTTAATGTTACTCTAACAGGGGAAAAATAGTGCTGTCAACTCGCGATCACTGGAAGATTCATAAATCAGATGTCCATTTATCAGAGAGCAAGGCCGGCCTGAACATACATAGACAAACTAAGCGACCGCCCAAGGCGCCGAACAAAGGGGGTAAACCTACAAAAAAAACCACAAAGTAATTAAATATATCCTTATAAATGAAAATGAAATTCTGTTTGTTTGTTTGTTTGTTTGTTTGTGGATTTGATTCGTATACAAATCCACAAAAATGGACCAATCAGCCTGAAATTTTGCACAGATATGTAAAATAATATAGAATAAATCACAGTCCACTTTAAAACTTTGAAAGTCCACCCGTTCCCGGAATTTAAGAGATTTTTTATGCTCTTCACGCAAAAAGCTTTCCGTAATTGTAACCCCTGTAGTGAAAAAAGTGTGAAATAAGGATCGTGGTTGCCATATGTGACGATTTTGCCGAATAAAATGTTTTAAATTCTCAAAGTAAAAATAAAAGAATAATAATAATTATTTTTGTTAGTTTATATTTGTAAGATTATTATTTTTTTTATTATACTATGGTGCGCATGGGAAATCGGAGCAGGAAGAAATGTTTTATACGCAAAACAATAAGAATTGAAGATTTCCGAGGCTAATAGGTAAATTTTTTTAGTTTGGCGAAAAAATAAAATGGCTCAAATGCCGATTTTGAGAAAGTGAGTGCTAGCGTTTTACACAGATTCCGGCTTGGCGCAATTTATTGAGAGCTTAAGGAAATAGATTTTTGAAAACAAGTGCAAAGGTTTTATTAGAATACAGCGTTAAATTTTAATGATCCGTGAAGAAATAATGCAGTTATTAACGGATTTCAAGCGATCTATCTCCAGAATTCTCGCCAAATGAGTACATTGATTTAAGTTGGGGGAATTCCGCAAAATTTCAGAAAATTGAAATCTTCTCATTTAGTACATCGGAGTAACGATGAATAAAACACGTTATAGTTGATAATTTTAAAAAATTCGGCTGTATTAAGGGATTCCACTTTTCAAATAAAGGCTTGATTTACTCTTTCGTGGTCGAACCATTTCCCATAATGATTGCTGCTAAGTCAATGCTTCGAATGATTTCCTGTAAAAACGCTTGCAAAATGGCGTATGTTGGCACTTTGGCGAGACTTCCCTGGTAGCAATGACTGCTTGTTTTCTGCTCGGTTGTTCATCGACTCATCGATAACTCATCGACTCGTCGAATTCAGTCATCGGCAAGTGCACTTTTGTTTATCTGCAATAGATGAATTTTTATTCATGGATAGAAGTGATCTAGACGAGCAGTTTCGCCGATGAGAAACCGAAAAACAATATCTTATCCGAAACTCCAGCTCTATAGTCATCGGGCCTTGCAGGTGTCCCCAGTGGTTTACACGTTACCCAAATTCCTATAAATATTTGCGTAATTTAGATGTGCCTTTGCATAATCTAAGGAAAATTTTGAACAATTCTTGAATTAATCGCATAATTTACTTCAAATTTCTTGTATTGGGGTTGGGAGGGGCAGGGGGTGGTATCCCCCCCCTTGCCCCCTCCCACAAAATTTAAATTTGAAAAGAAATATTATACAAAAAATGTAAGTGTTTATTATATAAAAATCGTTTGTAATATTTAAATAATTTTAAAAAATCTGTTTAAAAAAAGAAAAGAAAATCTATTTGAGCGTCAGCTGCATTATAAGAAAAACGGAAACTTCATTACAATGAGCAACTCTTTTGAAACCTCTTTAATGTAAACAGCAAGAAGAGAAATCAGTTAATTTTAAAAGTTATCCAAGAAATATGAAAGTTAAAATCACACTAAAATTTCTATACAATTGGCAATATTGTTTTTTAATTATTAATTATGAATGTTGTTGCTACTTACATACATTGGTAAGAAGTGAAATTACTTTCTTCCTAATCGAATAATTTGACTATTATTAATAATAGCTGAACAACACTTTGTCAACATTTCACCCAAAGTCCCAATCTGAGACTAAAATAACCGCTACTTCACACTTTGCCTTATACATAACAAGATTCGATGGTCTAGAGGTAGCGCGCTTATCTCGGAATCAGTACGCACAGGGTTCGGGCCCGGGGGAGGAAGGTTTTTTTTTTTTTTTTTTTTCAGAAAAACGGAAATTTAGCATACAAAAAACGAAAACATAATAAACAGAACGGACATTTTTTGAAAATTTTGCTGCCAGTCGTTTATTTTTTATTAACAAATATATTTTAAACAGTTTATCGGTTTCTTTTCGTTATTTCATCGGAGTCATCGGGAAACGATGATCGGCTTTATGGCCCCCCGAGCGGACATTTTGTACCAGTTGCCGATGAAATTTCCCCTTTTTTGGATGAAAAGCCGTGATCGGCCATTGCTCCTTCTCCTCGGATTAAACTCACCCGCCTCTCATCGACCGATGGGTTATTGCTACTAGGGTTAGATTTGAAACTGGATTTTATTTGAGACTGGGATATATAATGACACTAGTTATAGATAAAAATGAATGTTGGTATGTGTGTATGAGGTTGAAAAACTCCAGCACCGTTGAGCACCGTTGCACCATGAAATTTGGTTCACCTAAGTCTTTTATCATGGAGAAGCTTTTTATGTTTTCTGTTTTCCTCTAACTTGCCACCAGGTGGCGCAGCAGAACGTCGAATTCTATTCCGTTTAGCCGTTTACTATGCGAATATCGTCCAACCGATTTCGATGAAATTTGGTACACGCGGATATTAGAACACGGAGAATATTTTTCAATATCCATTTTGCTGTAACTTGCCGCTAAATGGCGCTGCAACGCATCAACTTCTATACCGTTCCACCAATCGGCATAAAATTTCTTATACTTACACATTTCAGCACGAAGAATACATTCTAACTGTGTTCCTTTTGATGTTACTCACCACTAGATGGCACTGCAATGCATTATTATTTTAACTCGCCACTAGATGACGTTGCAGCAGGCCAAATTCTTGACCATTCAAACGGTCGCTATGAAAATCAGTATACACAGCTGTTTGAACAATGAGAATATTTTGGCGTTATCCATTTTGCTATAACTCGCCACTTGACGGCACTGTAGCAAATCATTACTTTAATTAACGACTAGATGTCCCTGCAGTGTATCACTTCTTGACTGTGCAACTGATCGCTATGAAAATAGGTATACATAGATATTTGAACACGGGGAAGAGTTCTGCGTTAGATCTCGCGTCAACACA
This sequence comes from Cheiracanthium punctorium, assembly GCA_038373885.1. Classification (NCBI taxonomy): domain Eukaryota; kingdom Metazoa; phylum Arthropoda; class Arachnida; order Araneae; family Cheiracanthiidae; genus Cheiracanthium; species Cheiracanthium punctorium. The sequence goes on from JAWZYV010007247.1 coordinate 11,148, forward strand.
TGAACTTCAGGGCTGTCCAGCCGATCGTACTGAAATTTCGTATTCATCGATATCTGAATGCGAAGCATATTTTTGTCCGTATCCGTTTTGCTAAAACTCGCCACTAGATTGCGCTACGCCGCATGGCCTTCTGCACTGTACAAACGATTGCCTTGAAATTCGGTATGCATGGTTATTGAACACAATATAATGCGATATCCATTTTGCTGTATCTCTTTATTACAATAAATAGTAATCACCACAAATCGTAATATCAAAAAGTCCATACATTCCCGTGCGAAGAACGGGTATTTCAGCTAGTATATATATATATATATATATAATTTTCATTTTTTCAGCTATTTTTTCCACCTTTCAGATTGTTTTAGTCCTTTAAGGGAAAAAAAAGAAAAAACAGTTTATATTTAACCTTTAAATTAATCTAGGCTCCATCATGGGCAAGTGGAAAAGAGACTGATCATGGTAAACGATTGAAGTGTAAAGGTGTGCGTTCGGGCCTATCGGGCTGGCGGCTGTCGATCTAACGCGCTGGAGTTGGGGTCGATTTCTCCAGATATAATGTGACTACGTTTAAAAAACCCTTAAGAATCTTTCGACCAAGACACTCCCCCTCTCCACCACAGGCAGGGGCCCCCAGGGGCGGATCCAGAAATTATTCAAGGAGGGGGCGATTTTGTACCTGAAACATGGGGGTAGAATGCGCAAAATCATTTTATATAATCAATTATACCAATTAATGTAATTAATTATTTTATTGATAATATATCTATATATGAGCGATGATTAAAAAGGACAGGGAGTAGTACCCGCAATACACCCCTTAGAAAAAGGCTACTTAATTTTCATTATACTTTCATAATATATTTTAACAGATTATAACAGATTTTTGGACTTCGTCCAGGAGGGGGCGATCGCCCCCACCGCCCTCCCCTTGGATCCGCGCCTGGGTGCCCCACGTGTAGGCTTCTCATTACACATAATTAATTTTAATCTACAAAAACAGGGAGGTTCTACTATCTATCTATCCATTTTTTACTATTTACTAGGAGATTCTACTATCTATCTGATTAATTTGATAAAAGGTCTGCACACGTATCATGCAGGCATAATTATGTTAAAATTATCTGAACTAGTTCATTTAGAACTGCTTTGTATAAAACCTTGAAATTTGGTGAATAGGTATGAAAATGGCCATTTAATAAAATGACGTGCATTAAAAATGCTGAAAGAAAGCTTCTAATATATTCATGGGCGCCGGCAGCATAGGGCAAGGAGGGGGTGGCTCTTGCCCCCTTGAATTTTTGTATGCGGTGTTTTCCCTTGCTTTTTTGTTCTTTTCAACATGGTAACTATACTGTGAAGTAGGCTTTGCTCCCCCCCCCCTGCAGTAGGCTTTCCCCCCTGGAGTAGTCTTTTCTCCCGCGGGAAATATTCTGGCGGCGCCCATGAATATATATTATATTTTTCATTCGAAACAAAACCCTTCCGTCAATGCTTGTGCCGTGACGCTATCTGGAGAAAGAGGCATTGGCATAAATATCTCAAACGAAAAATAAAATGAATCAGGTGCTATATTCGTGTTTTTAATTTATGTTCCTCATTTATTAGATGATCCTTTTTGCACCTATTCACCGAATTTCAAGACTTTATATAAAGTAGTTTGTAACTGAACGGGTCCAGCTGATTGTAGCATAGAGGATATATGGGATGTTCAGAGAGCCCTTGCAAAAGGGGGGTAGGGGGGATGTCTCCCCATTAACTCTCGCAAAATTCTATTAAACTTGGCAAAATTAGATACCTAGTTGTCAAAATTGGTGAAAACAATTTAACGGAAACGATCATTTACTTTCTGTTTCTGGTACACTTGGCAAAATTACACAAATCCAGTTGGCAAAATAAAATGTTAGTAATATACTTGATAAAAAATAAGTAAATTAGTAAAAACCGATATTACACTTGGCAGTTTATCGACATCCCCCCCCTAAAAAAGTCCTAGCAATGGCTCTGTGTTCCTTACTAGACCTTCACCTTAAGGCAAATCTTAAATATTTTTAAGATTAAGGGTTTCTTCCAAGGGGGGGGGGGCTATAGGGGGGTTCTGCCGAGGAGCTCTAACGGCCGTTCACGTTACACCTGTAGAAAGCTGCCCAAATTTCCATACTTAGAACAACAGCCACACGATTGACCAGAACCTTAGATCTTTACAATTCAGCCATTTACCATATCCAGTGTCTAATCATTTTTGAATTAGAATTGCATTTGTTTAAAAATATTCTAGTAGTAATGTACGGATCAACTACTATTTCGGATAACAAATATCTAGGTTTTTGCATGAAGGTAATGGGGGATAAATGATGATTCGAATCACTGGACTCGTCCTTTGTGGACTTATTGGATGTTGCTTTATTTGCACGTATGGATAAATGAATGTAGTTCGTTGAAAAAATGTTACAGGAATATCGCAATATAAGTACATCATTAAGAAAATTCACATTCAACAGAGCAAACTGGATTTAAAATATATTTTTTAAATACTCGGTGCAAAAAATTAGCAGGGGCATTGTTGTTGTTTCTAGTGGCCTCTGGAAATCGCGGAGCAAGGTGAGATCCTCCTTACGGGAAGGCGAAGGGCGAAGGGGAGCGTCTTCCATTTAATGAGCAACAGTGAGAGTAAGTCCGGCTTTTCTCCGGGTCTCCTAATTTTTGAACCATTTCCAGATGAGAGACCTAGCACCTGATATCGGTACCCCCAGAGGTATAGTTTGAGCATGGTGCCACGAGCAGATTTAACGTGCACCAGCTCCTATCAGAATACACGGTCCCACAGCAACTCATTCGAGAAAGGTTCTCACCCTCCCAAGCACTGGCCAAGCCTGTGCTGCTTTACTTTCCGTGTTCTTATGTAAACGGACCTTAGCGACTAGGTCCTTGCGGGACATTAGCAATGATAATGGTTGCAACTGTTGGTTGCTCTTTTTATTTGCAACTGATTTAGTTCCTTTACAGGGTCACCCGAAAGACTAAACGCTTTAAAATTTATGAATGAATGCGGTATAAATTCGTATTAAACTATTAGGAAAGAAAGCTAAATCCTTGAATATCGATTTTTTTTATGTTTACTTTTGCAGTGAAAGTTATGGTACATACAGGGCCACATCAAGACAAGTACCATGTAAGGAAAGTATTATAATCATAAAAAAATCGACTTCCAGATTTCGGTGTATTTACCCGTTTTGAGGTCTTTCGAATTCATTTATGCTATTTTTACGAGAAGTATGTATGTATGCGTGTGTGTTTGTGTGTATATGAGTGAACACGGTAGCTCCTAAACGGTGCATTCGATTAAGCATATATTTGGTATCTATGTTATAAACCACCGTCGCAAGACCGGTATCGATTTTGTTGTGTATAGGACTTACAGTTTTTTTACGCGGTTACGAAAAAGATTTCTATTATATTATGGCCAATGGACGGGAATTCTTCATAGTGCGCTACCGTGTAAACGGTGCGATTGATTAAGCTTAAATGAGGTATGTATGTTATAGGTCACAGTCTCGTGAACTGTATAGATTTTAATGTGTTTAGAGTTGATAGTTTGTTCACGAGATCACAAAAATTTATTCGTATACATTTCGGCCTGTGGACGCATTGGGTATGTATATTATAGGTCACCGTCACACGGCATGTGTGGATTTAGCTATATATAGGGCTTATAGTTTTTTGACAGAGCAACAAATGCGTGCATTTTTACATAATGGCCTATGGACGGAAATTCTACAAAGTGTGCTAGTGTCTATAGGGTGCGTTCGATTGAGCACGAATTGGGTATGTATATTATGGGTCACTGTCTCATGATCTGCGTAGATTTAGTGTGGGTGGATCTGATAGTTTGTTCATAGGCTTGCACAAAGTAATTCGGCACATTACGGCCTAAGGACGCGAATCCTTTAATGTCACACCTAATCCTTTAATGTCAGCTAGTGTTTAAATAGTGCATTCGATTGACATCAATTAGGTACGCGTATTGTAGGTCACTGTCTTACATACTGCAAGCATTTTAGCGAGTGTATCCTACAGTTTTTACAGGGCTGCAAAAACGTATTTTCATGCATTGCGGCCTATACATTCAAATCATTTTAAGTGCACTAGTGTCTGCACATTATATCCGATTGAGTTGAATGAAATTTATTTAAACGCTTGGTAAATATTAAGTGTTCGGAAAGTCGAGTGGAGTCACTCAAGATTTTTTACTTCCCTGCCTACGTATGAGTTGGCGTTTATTTTCATAGAGACAAAGGGGGGTTTCGTTGCGCTCATTAAAACATATGTAATAATGTTTTAAACATTATTTTAATAATATTGTGTATGTTTCCTACAAAGGCTTTTTTTGATCCATAGTCTATAGGTTAAATACTCGTCACTCAGTAGTGTAGCACAAATAGCAGGGATGTTAGTGCTAGAGTAAAAAAGTTTTAGCACGATTTATCTGTCTTTTTGTTTTTTAACTATCTCATAATAAACTACATGATTCAAAAGCACTACACATTTTTTAGATTATTTTATGTATGACGTATTTGCGGAAATATTTTTATTCACTGGCATACTGAGTAAACATCAGAAGTTAAATATTCTATGAAAAATTCACCTTGATTTTACCGTAATTGTATTCCTCACACAATTGTATTTTATACTGTCTTACAAATGTTAAACATAAATGAACTATGAAAGTCTTAGGGGAAGGGGCGGTACGGATATCAGTGCTCAATTACAATGCAAATCTTCTAGTAGTTTTTCAGATTTCGAAAAAAAAAATATAGGCATTATCTTGCAATATTTCTCAATTATACTCAAATATTGCTGTGGGCATAAAAATCAATTCAGAAATGTGGGCATAAAAACAAATTCTGGAAGTTTTACAATATTTCTAAGAAATCTTCTAATCTTAGCGCTTTCACTGTGGATCTCTAAAGTACATAAGCTCAGTCAAAACTCTTAACTCTGCTTGACAAATAATATTCGATTCCCAAAAAATGTTTAAAAGTAACAAAGAGTGTAGTAAATCTCTTTTAACTATTCTCAGTGTAACTTGAAATTAGGCTTGAAAATTATGCGAAATAATCGTTGTTTGTCTCTGCACAAATCGAAAAATTAGACGAAAATGCAGTACAAAATGTAAAGAGGCATCCTGATTTCTTTTATCTGAGATGTATTTTCTTTACTATTCATTCTTGCCAAACACCGCTGTTCCTTCACAGAATATGCACAAAAGGGTTTTTATTTATTAACTAGCTGACCCGGCAAACGTTGTTTTGCCATATAAATTAGTCCTAGGATTATTTTAGTAAAAAGAAATGACTAACTTATTGTAAGTTTGTGAGGATGTGGTATATGAGTGTGAGTGTAAGAGGCACGAAGCTCTGTGAACGATGCTGGAATATAAAAATAACACAATACCAAACATTTGTATTTTTAATTCATTGTAATGTATTCTTTAAATTTATATATATCGCTAATTACAATAATTTTACAAAAAAAAATAAAATGAATCTCTTAACGGAATAGAGTGTACAATATTTTTTGCTACCCCACCTTTAGCTAACACAAACAAACTGGATGGTTTGCCCACTCGAGAGCATGCCACGTATAATTGTCCGTGTGAAAAACATGGTGTGCTCAAATCTAAGCCACAAACAGACATAGTTTGGCCTTGAGACTTATTGATAGTCATTCCAAATGCCAATCTTATTGGAAATTGAAGACGTTTAAATTGAATTGGCACATCCGTGGGTTTAATAGGGATCCGTGGTAGTAATATATTTTCAACTCGAAATTTGCCATTTAAAATGACGGCTTCGACAAAATTTTTCATTAGTTTTTTAATAACTAATCGCGTGCCGTTACACAGCCGTGGTGGGT
>JAWZYV010007250.1:0-332896 GCA_038373885.1 Cheiracanthium punctorium
GCCGTGTTCTTATGGGAACGGAGTTCAGCGCCCAGACCACTGCGCTACGCCATAACCCGTTCTAACAATGAGCTATTCTTCGCTATTTGCGTATACTCGGTAAAGGCGAGAACAACTTGGTTACTGATCATCCTTATAAGAAACCGAAATGGAGAGATGTTTCAAGAGCGATTCCTTTGGACTCAGGTTTTGGAAATACCTGTAGCCTGGAAACGAAAAGGTTAAAAACCATTGATTGATGTCAAGTCTAAAAATCAAAGTAGTAAATCAAAAAAGCAAATTCACGTTTCAAAATAACGGATTTTAGACACGCAGTTTTTAACTAAGCATCAAAACTCTATTCTATCTAGTGTAAATTCAGTTTCAATGGGGGGGGGCTATAGCCCCTATAGCCCCCCCCGTAGATCCGCCTCTGAACTAGATAGTTCATTTGAACGAACTATAGTTCATTTAGTTGAACTATTTAGTTCCTTAGTTCATTGTAGTGAACTAGTTCAATGAACTAGTTCGTTCATGAACTACCCATCACTAATGGCCAAAGTATGTTGAACCAGGTTCCATTATCAGCGAGGTATGTTCTTTGTGAAACACTTGGGTGTAATTTGCAGTCAACAAATTTTTCTATGTATCTGGTTTTGTTCTTCCTCCTATCAAAACACAATCCAAAGAAAATTTTTCCAAATCCAAAAGCCTTCTTCCACTGCGAGTCATCTTAACCTTCCTCTAACTTTATATGGGTCGAGAGTCAGTTGAGAAGGTTTCTCTCCATCTACATTCTTTCCGCTTTCTAGATTGTGAAATAAAGTTGATACCAGAGTTCCTACTGCCCAGTCCGTAATAACTTTGCGTCGCAGACTTGTGAAAGCACTGAGATTTTCATTCTAACTTGGTCGTTTGTGAACGCATCTCCCAAAGTAGCGGTACATAGGCATTCAGCGTTTTCTTCAGTCCTTCGTACTTCTCTTTCGTTATTTTCACATTTCAAATCAATGACTCAAGTTGAAACATACACTGGATATTTCACCTCTTTCTCCACCAATCTCAAAATTTCTCTTTCCAACTTTTCTCTCCTTAAACTTCTCTTCTTTACAATTCCATCAATTGTCACATATCTAGCTTCTGGTCTGCTAATGACTCACGTTCTGTGCGAGGTATGTGAGGCTCTGAGCAGGCCCGGATACGCCCACCGGGAAGCCGGGAAATTTCCCGATGGGCCGGTCACTTTCACATATATGTCGTATGTATGATGTGCATGTTGTAACCGAAAAGAATGTAAATGGTTCGCCGAGTATATATATTCCCGGGGGCTATGTGATCAGTTGTATCCGGCCCTGGCTCTGAGCCACACCTGCTCCGGGCAAAGTGAGTACATTCGCAAGTGCGATATTCAATAACGCGGTAAGGGAGAGTTTTTCCCACTTCCTTCATAAACAATTTCTTATGTCCGTCTCTAGCGTAAGATTCATTTAGCTGCTGAACTTGCTCATGACTTTTCTAAGCATCTCTTGAATTGCTTGGATTGGATTTACACACTAGGGATACTACTCTAGTGTGTACCTTGGATTTACACACTAGGGATACTACTCTATTCAGATTTTTTGAGACAGCTTTTTAGCTTTATTGAGACTTTTTTACCTTTTAGCTTTTTTGAGAGTAAACTGAAAGCATCATCTATCTGAAACGTTAAACTAAATGCCCGTTTCAACGAAATATATCGTGCTTGATTTAACCGAACGCAAGTGCATCGCCATCACTCGGCAGGCAAACCGGCGCTAGTTGTCTGGAGCACAAGCTTGCAACTGCGCCCGAGACAAAACGACAACATAACGTGTGCATTGTATCACAATATTCTAAAAGCCATTTTTTGGGATTTACTGAGCTTCTCTGAACATTTTTTAACATATAAAAGGACCAAAATATTTTTAAGAAATAAAGTTTGCTTTCTACATAAATTTTTCAAAAAATACATAATTTTCAGATATTAATAGATTTCAAGCTCGATGTGCAATTCCTAGAAACTGTTGTAGAAACTCCAGATTATGCATACGTGTTATCCATAAAAATATACAACTCCTAAAGCCTCGGGAGCCTAATAATTTGGAAAATAATGTTTTTGGTCAATTTTTTAAAAAAGTCACATTTTACAAAAATTTCTAAATTTCAAGCTCGATGCGCAACCCCCAGACGTTGACCAAATTTTACACACGTCTTATTCATATCAATATACAACTTTTGATACCTCAGGAGATAAAGATTTCGAAAAAAAATTTTTTTTCGATCCACCCTAATATACATGCAATATTACTTAGCAACAAGTATGCACAAAGTGAAATGATACTGGTTTCACAACTAATTTATCAAACTCAGATAAAATCCTACTTTTCTATTGCTTCAAAACAATCTCATGATTTTTTAAAGATGCAATGTTTGTGTAAATACTTAATTAAACTATAAGTTTAGGTAAAGCAATGCATTTTGACACACTAGTAATCAATTACAGTATAAAATGATAGTTGATCTCGAAAAGTACTTAGTTCAAAGTATGTGATGATGTCTTGCTGGTTAAAAATAATCACGTGATTGTCGTTTCAGATAAAACAGACGCTTTACAGTTGTAAAAAAAACGTAACATCCTGTTATGTTCGTCTTTAAAAATGTTATCTACAAGTCACCTTAAAATTGCATTAAAGGTTAAGGTGGTTTTAAAAAAAAAAAGTTGTTTGAGATGCTATAGTTACGAACGAGTTAGATGTAAAACTAATTGTTGCCATTGTTAATGTCTTATCTGGGTAGTAAGAACATTTTTTCCCTCTGTGATTTAATTTTAATTGAAGATTCAACACTTCTTTTTACCTAATAAAGTGTGAAATTTAGCAAGGAACTATCAGATGGCGATTTTCTGGTGAGGTGAGTACTGTTTTGTTAATTCATAGTATGTTTTTCAGCTCTACATTCATTTAAAATAGTTGTGAAGAAGTGCACTTTAAGATTTACAAATTTGTACATTTTATTATAAAATTAATAAGAGAAATTAACAAGGGGAGACTGAGACGTTGGGGTCACCGATTTTGATGAAATGTTGGTGGGTTATAGGGGACCCATAATAAAGTAAAATGGCAAAAGATTAGCCGCCAACTCTCGCTTATTTTCGAGAAAATTCCATTTAAACATTTGACACATTGTTAAATACTAATTATTTGATAAATTGTTTCTGTTCTTTGTGGCGCCGTGGTTCCGTACGGAGACGGATATCAGTAGGTCCTAGGTTCGATTCCAGCTCGGTGCTCTGGATTTTCTCCCCCCTAATACATAATGCAGTTCAAAATTACTATATAAGAAATATATTGAGGATTATTTTATAAAACTGCAGTTATAAAGTTGTTTTTTGTGTTTATAGTTGATAATTTACCAATACTTTTAGGACGCGAGGAATGATAAGGATTCGCTTCTTTCTTCGTTTTGAATGATGAAATTATTGTTTTAAGTTTTCCATTCAGCTAAAACGGGTTACATACATGTAATTAAAATTAGAGATCCAATATTCGATATAAACGATAAGTGAAATGTTTTATATGATTAAAGAATTTATGATTTGATGTAGAATGTAAAAGGCATTTAATTTAAAATTTATCAAACTTCGCTAGAAGTAGATAACGAAAATAATAATAATAATAATAATAATAATCCAGAAATTCATAGCAAAATACTTGTATGACGATGAAAGTAATTCACCTTGCCCCTGAAAGTAATTCCACCTAAATGTACATCGCTTTGTCAACCCTGTGATATGTAATTTCACTGACCCCACCCCAACAACAACAAGAAATAAATTAATTAAAAGCTATAAATTTCTCCATATTTATATGCTAAATGAACGGGAAATAGGAACCTGAGCTAATGCAATAAAAATCCATTTAAGTCATGCATTTTCTGTTATCACCGCCATTATTTTCTGACATTAACAAAATTTTCTGATGAAAGCAGAAATAAATTTTTTTCCCCACAAGCAGAAATGAAAATACCATGTGAATACAAAAATATTTATTTCATATGTTGTAGCAAATGTCCAGATAATTTGTTTTGCATATTTCCGGGAAAATATCACCCTTTCTCAAGGACTCATCTGTAAAAGTAGGAAAATATTTTTCGAAATGTGATTGATTCATAAATAATGTTTCTCATGTTCGTCACTTTCATTTGCGGTTATTCAATTCTATTTCATAGAAATAGTGTTATTTCAATAAATCACGTCAATTTTCTAATCATTTTAAACTGTATTAAATGGATTTTTAAGGGAAAAAGAAAAAAAATGAAAAATCGAGAGCACCGAGTTGGATTCGAACCTGGGACTTTCTCTTTCTGGGATCTCTGTTTCCGTGAGAAACCACGGCGCCACAGATAACACAAATGATTTGCCAAATAATTAGTATATAATAATGTGTCAAATGTTAATGGAATTTTCTCGAAATTAAGCGAGAGTTGGCGGCTAATATTTTGGCATTTTACTTTATTATGGGTCCCCTATAACCCACCAACATTTCATCAAAATCGGTGACCCCAACGTCTCAGTCTCCCCTTGTTAATTTCTCTTATTAATTTTATAATAAAATGTACAAATTTGTAAATCTTAAAGTGCACTTCTTCACAACTATTTTAAATGAATGTAGAGCTGAAAAACATACTATGAATTAAGCAAACAGTATTCACCTCAACATTTCATCAAAATCGGTGACCTCAACGTCTGAGCCTCCGGAGGGAAAGTTCTGTCGTATTTTAAAGAAAATATTTGAATTCATTTATAAAAATATGTGTTTAATATTAATCAATTATATATGCTCCGTTATTTGTTACAACCTGTTGCCATCTTTCAGGTAACCTGTGAATTCCTATTTTGTAGAAGTTCTCATCCTTGGAGTTAAAATAGTCAGCAACTGCCTTAGAAACACTTTCAAAAGACTTGAATTTTTTTCCCGTTAGATAATTTTGCAGAGATCTGAACAGGTAATAATCTGGTGGTGCAATGTCAGGTGAATACGGTGGTTGACTAAGGACTTCCCATCCTAACGCATTCAGATTTGTTATGTCACCATTGCAGTATGCGGGCGAGCATTATCGTGGTGGAACACTATTCCTTTTCTGGACGCTAATGCTGGCCTTTTTTCTTTCATAGCTGCATTCAATTTATCCAGCTGATTGCAGTACAGATCCGCGTTGATGGTTTTTCCCAGTTTCAGCAACTTGTAGTACACTGGACCTTTCCTGACCCACCACAAACAAAGCAGCACTTTTCGTTGATGGATACTTGGTTTTGGAACTGTTGCTGGTGGTGTTCCTGGCTTGCAGTAAGATTTTTTCTCTTAATATTCTCGTAAAGAATCCACTTTTCATTTCCAGTAACCAGCCTGTCCAAAAACGGCTCCATATTGTGTATAATCAGATGTGATGAACACATGCTTACACGATCAGACAAATTGCACGTTACACACGCTTAAATCTACAGAGTAAAATAATAAAACGGAGTATAAAGTAAATAAAAAACTTTGAAAAAAACACACATAAGTGTTTTATGCACACACCTTCCTGTTTCATCTTATGTGTGTTTTTTACAAAGTTTTTTATTTACTTTATCGTTTAACACCAGTATTTTGAATGTTTCTTCCAAACGGAGTATATTTTTACTCAATTTAAACAGCTATTCTCCCGATTGAGTAAAATTTTCTCCATTAATCGACAAAAATCAATGGAGCGAAAAATTCTCAATTTTTGAGCATTATACAACAGCTCCATTTAGCCTAAATAATAGTCAAAAAAGAGGAGTGTTTTTACAAAATCTGTTCGTTTTTGATTAATATAACTGTACTCAATTATGATTATTATTTAAGCTATAGAATGAGCGTTTTTACAAAATCTGTCCTTTTTTGATTAATATATCTGTACCTGTATAATAAAGATTATTATTTTAAGCTATAAAAAGGGTGTTTTATGAAAATTTGCTGTTTTTTATTAATATATTGAATTATTCGTTTTCTTCATTTTCTATGACTATAAGCCCGAGAAAATAAATTTTAAATCAAGGCAAATACATTACATATATCTTAATACACTATAAAAAAGTATTTTTTTTTAATAAATAGAATATAATTTCACTATAGTCTCTAGTTATAAAACGAATTCACAGTACAGTCAGAATACAGAAATGCAATCATGGTTAAATCAGCTGTGAGATTCGTTTAGCTGTGAGATTATAAATTTCGTCTTAAAGCAGCAACCAAATTTATTTACATGAAAAAGGTAAAATAGTACTTACTCACTTGACTGAAGATATCATAACTTCATTTGTTTTACAACAGCGACGAGATTTTTATAATCCAATCGTAAGAAACTACGTCCATTAAAACAAAATTTTTACCGAAAACATCCTCTCCACATTTAGGTTGAATTTATCTCACAACTCTGAATATGAAAAATATGCATTTGGTATTTCGATATAAAATAAAATTATCACCAGGGAATGCATAGAGAAGTGAGCACCCACAGCAAAAGGACTTAGCATTAAGTAAAATACATCCAGTATCCTCTTTAGAAATTCTTTTAATTCATATTTTGATACCGACATGCTTGTCCTTCGATGCCCGCCCCGCCGTAAGCCATGATGCCCGCGTTTGTGACTATGAGCCAATGTAAGTTGAAGAGCGTTTGTCACGTGATAGTAATAGGATATGGTATCAGGGATTTCTTTCCGTGGGGAGAAAAGACAGAATACTCAAATAGACAAAATTTAAGTGAAAATAGAGTTAAATAGAATCTAGCGAATTGGGAGCATTGAGGCGAATTTAGGAGTTTACAAATTATTGTCTTTAAAGAGTACTTTTCGGAAATTTTTAGCGTAAAAGGATTTAAATCAGCTGATAAGAAATTTAATCAATATAGGAGTGTTAGTTTTAATCAATAGATTTAAGCGTGTATCTACTGACATGTTTTTCGCTTTAAATATCACAAGGAAATGATGAACGGTAAAAAAGGGCACCTTTTATATTATACAGCAGATAAAAAAATATGAAAAAATCTGGAGTGACTCCACTCGACTTTCCGAACACTTACGATTATAAGATCATTACCAAGCATTTAAATAAATTTTAATCGATGAATAATTCAAATATATATACCAAATTTAAGCTCAATGGAATGTACCGTTTAAACGCTAGCGCACTTTCTAGAATTTCCCCCCATTAGGCCATAATGTAAAAGAAATCTTTGTCATAGCCCTGTAGAAAAACTATAAGACCTATACACACCAAAATCAATACAGGTCTTGCGACGGTGGTTTATAACATATATACACTTTTTGAGCTCAATCGGAAGTACCGTTTAAACGCTAGCGCATTTTCAAGAATTTCTCCCTATAGGCCATAATGTAAAAGAAATCTTTGTCGTAGCCCTGTAGAAAAACTATAAGTCCTATACACACCAAAATCAATACCGGTCTTGCGACGGTGGTTTATAACATATATACCCAATTTGAGCTCAATCGCATGCCCCGTTCAGGAGCTATCGTGTTCACTCACATACACACAAACACACATACACACACACACATACACACATACATACATACATCTCGTAAAAATAGCATAAATGAATTCAGAAGACCCCAAAACGTGTAAATACACCAAAATCTCGAATTCGAATTTTTTCATGATTACAATACTTACTTTACATGGTACATGTTCGGAAAGTAAAAATCAGATCAACTCACTAGCCAGATGTTTTTTTATATTTACAAGAAAAATCACCTGCCTATTTAAAATACGGCAGAACTTTCCCTTTAACCCAATATTATGCTACATTTTTAATTATTTACACCGGTTTAAACCAAATGGTTTTTTCTCAAAACACCAATTGGTTTATTTTTTAAGAATAATTTAAAATTGCGAATATACTACAGATAGAATAAGTTATTATATATTTTTAAATGATCCTTATAAGTATCAACAATAAGTTTTTATACCAATCTACTACATTCCTCCTTAATGTTTTATAATTATTTAAAATCGTTAATTAAACCTAAATTATAGGCTGCATTTTGAATTTGTTTCTAAAATAGAGGTTTTGTGTTTTAACGACTTATTAGAAACCTTAAAGGTATCATTTTGAACAACATTTCACCGTTATTACAGATGAATCTAAGAGCACCATTCCATGTATTATGTAGTAAACAATTGCTGTTGTATTATATTACAGACTAAATTTAAAAAATAGTTCTCTAAATAAAACATTAAAATTTAATGATTTCAATGTCCACATAAGTAGCAACAATTGTTTATTTACTTAGTTTTAATTATTTTCAGAAGGAATATTACTTGTTATTTGAACATTTTATAAGTATTTTTTTTTAAATATGTATGCATGTAATTATAAAAGGATTTTTTTAAACCGGGTTTCAACAAAAAAAAAAAAAAAAAAAAAAAAAAAACACCATTTTAAACAAACAAACAAAAAGGTCTTTTTTGGTTTAATTTTTTTTTTCTAATCCTGGTTTTCATCTATTGACAGTTAGAATGAATGGATCATTATTCACTTCGCTGATCTGATTTGAACGAAAGACTGAATATATCCAACCAGGGCCGGTTCCATAGGAGGGGTGTCCCCCCCTCCCCCAACTTTATGAAAAATTACGGCAAATTTAAGTTTTAACCACCAATCTGTTAAGTGTTCAATGTATAAATTACCAGTTCTGCCGGCAGTTTATTATAAGTTATACTATATCATGAACATTGTCTTGTTACGATTTTCATTTTAGTAATTTACGTGCCAGTAAACAAGTCGCCTTTGTCCTATCAAGCCAACTTCATTCCAGATCATTTCAGTGCAATGTAGTGTGTATTTAAGGCAAACCTGCACATTGGGTATCTACCTGGGGTGGGGGTACCTCGGGCGAAGGACTTGTTAGGGGGATCTAATGCGTATTTACGCTACATCTGGGGAAAACCTCCCAAAACTCCAGACCGTTAGAACTAAGGCTGCGCGAGAGTCCAGAATCCCGGACGTCCACTTCAACCATCTCCCAATATTTATAATTGAAATTAGTGATATTGGAATAATAATTGGAAATTAGTGATTTTAACCACTTGGTCATTAATGGGCCCAGAGATCATTTAAGAAAATTGGATAAGTTTGAATTAGATCAGTTATTTTTATTAGATTAGAATATTTTTTCTAGAATGCACTTGAATTCATAAACATTCCAAAAAAAAAAATTTATTTTCTGATGCAAGCATCAAGCCTAAAAAGTGTTATTTAACCAAGAGTGTAACTTGTATTGCTTGAATTTAAAAAAATAGTGTTTATATTAAAACCAAATATTAATTTCATCAATAAAAAATAGGTGCAGAGGTGTAAGTAATTGGTTAGCAGGATTGATTGAAGAATTTTTAGATGTTTGAATAGTGATTGTTTACACTTTACACTTTGCTCGTAATGAAATTGAATACTACAGCATATTTTACATATACTCGTGAAGTTAAAATAACAGGTAAAATTGGTACATATTTTTGATGGCATATTGGTATATATTGTTGGCAAATTTTGACTTTACACTCCCCCCCCCCCCAACATTTTTGCTTAAAAACGACCCAGTGTCCAACTCTACTGTCAAATGAGATTTCTGAACGGGGACGCAATGTTACCAACTGCCAACTTAAATTTGATAGTGTCAGTGGTGGATAAAAATAATCTGTTAAATTTTCCCAGTTTAAAGGCTGATTTGTAGTCAGTTTTTTAGGTATGGGTATTTGCAATTTGGGGGCCCCTCGTAATCTTGGGGCCACAGGCGGCCGCCACTGAAGCCTGCTGATAACGCATCACTGGAGCAGACAGCACCACCCTTCGTTATCCGCGAAAAACAATGCCAATCCTTTCTTTTTCACACCGTCATGACAAGTGCAACAAAATATTTCAGTCAATAAATTCTATTCTATGTTCAGTTGAATTCTCGAGCAGCAAAGTGAGTGACCTGTTAACCTCGCAAACAACCAGGGATAAAATAAATAAACACGATCTGGAGTGCAACGTTCGTTTCCTGATGCAAAGGAATGTGGCGAACAACTAAACATCATCATGCGACCCTACGTCATTTTTTTTCGACCTGTGGAATGCAGTCTCGGCAACAATAGAAAGTAGAACACCTGCAGTGGCTCGGTCACGTCATAGAATGCGTGATAGATAGCTGGGAAAGTGAACAGTATTTATATAGTAGACGAATCGGAGCTTGTAAATAAAAAGTCGGAATTACCCAATCTTTGTGCAACCATTGATGGTGGACAACAGAGGCACCGACTGGGTTTTGAAAAAGGCCGCTGTTGCGTTATAAGTGATTAATGTGACCGTGCTAATCGCATTTCGATGTTATTTCCGAGAAGTTATATTGGGAAAAGGTAAGATACGCTGTACCAGTAGGGTATATAGGTTTTCATATCGGGGGAGGGCGAAAAAGTATTATCAAGCTTGACATTTCTTTGAATTTGACGTATTAATACAAGCTTGACGCTTGGAGAAGTCATTTGAACTGTCAAGACTTGAATACAACTTGATTACTGCAGTGGCGGCTCGTGGGATGCAGCAAGTACAGCCGGGCTGCACTTGAAATTATCAGCACATACTTTAAAATAATTTATTCTACTAATTTTCCTAAATTCAGATTAGAATTGTGGAATTCCTACGGTAAATTAAAAAAATCTCCGGAAAAAAAAAAACAAAAAAAAAACCATATTGTGGCCGGATTGCTCATTCAGAATAAAAGCACGTTAATCTTCCCACAATTCAATTGGGAAAATCTTTGGTTCAGCCCAGAGCACTGAAAAGTAAATTGGCAGCACCGTTGCCATGACAACGACTACGTAAGCAGCCTCTCCGGCATAGGGAGTATGCAGCTGATACAGCCGACGAAAGATTTTTTAACGGCCGCTGAACTTGAGAACTCGACTAACTGATTGGCTCTGACGAGAAGTGAGAGAGGGGGTAAGGAGAATATATGTTTGGAAAACTCTCGACTTTATATTGCTGAATTTATCAAGAAGGTAAGCCTGAATAGACGCTTATGAATGGACAATTACCCATCAAAGCAGTATTGTTTTTAAGTAAGCAAGAACTGGCATTTAGAGGACATGGCGAGCGAGAAAATTCTTTAAACATGGGAAATTTTAAAGAGCTTTTAAAATTATTGATATCTGAATTAAAACAACGCCCTTTTATGGGGACATCACTGACCAATTCGCATGTTTAAAAAAAAGGAGGATTGATTTGACTTATAAAAAATAAGTAAGTCTTCTTTTTTTTCTTTTCTTATCAAGTTATCGTTACAAAAGAAAATTCTAAGGAAACTTCGAATCAGACACTGATTAATGCAATTTTGAGGATAAGAGCGGCTGGTTGAAACTTATGTCCATTTTATGGAAGTAAAATAGGATCTCTTACATTTTTTACGTAATTTCTTTTTTCTTTTTTCCTCGGTGAGGGCTTAATCCGCCAGCTTTCGAATTCAGTAACAAAGATTTTCCAATCCTGTCCGGAGGAAAGGGGGGGGGGGCTCATATGCTTCCGGCTGCACTAACAGTTTTGACCACGGGTCACCACTGGATTACTGCTTGATTTGGAAAGCCACATCCACATAACAAATAATTATTTATCATCAGTCATAGATGTACTTGATCATAGAAAAAAAAAAAGATTCTATATTTCCAAATATGGAAGTTCTTCAAAATAAAATACAATTATACTACGAAATTGATTTCAAAATCAGTCGTTTGTCTCGATTTTGGCCAATATTGCCCAGCATGAGTGTCAAGATATTAAAAGTTTTAAAATGCGTGCTGCTTTTAAGTTTATATTATGCTTATTCTCCCTATTAGTAGAGTCTATAAAACACACATAACATTATTTTAATTTTGATTCAGCCCATGGAAAAATAAAAGAAACGGGGCATCGACAACCATAACAGTCACTTCAAACTTGATCAGCGCGAGTCAGATTGGCTGAATGGATACGGCGCTGGCTTCCCAAACCTTAGTCCCGATTTCGATCGCAGAAGCTTGCTGGAAACAGATTAAAATAACTTGAAATTTCAGGATAGAGCGGAAAATGCGTGGGAAAATAAAATATGTGGGGCGAGTTCGCCGACGGGCGCCCCGTGTAATTAGGAAATTTTTTTGTTAGAAAAAAATTTTTTAAGCTTGAAATTAAGCTTGCTATGTCAAGCTTAATGCAAGTTGGGCAAGTGTAAACTTGAACACTTGATTCAAGCTTGCATTAAGCAAAGCTTACATGCTTGAAATTTTCAAGTTGAATTAAAGTTTATTGACTTGATAAATCAAGCTTGCTGTGCTGTCTGAGTTAGTTGTTAGTAGACTTAATATAAATTTTTTTAAACAACTTTTTAAAATAATTGCTTTGATTTTAGGAGAGGGCCGGAGCCCCCTTGGATCCCCCCCCCCACCAGCCCCTTTTAAATCAGGGGCGGGTCCAGAGAAACCATCTGGAGGGGGGGGCTCCGTTTTTCATTAGGATGATACATTGATTTGCCAATACTTTTTCTCCCAATGTATGATTAGACATGGTATATCACAACTAAATAAGTATGTTGTCTGCTGCAAGAACGGTCGAAAGAAAACTCGGGAAGGGGGGGGGGGAGCTATCGTGCGCCCTATACCGATCAAGTTAAATCCGATGCTCATAAGCCACGTGTTTTATGCCTTTCAATGGACGACGGGACTGATACGGGAAAAAATGTTCCGTTGCTCTCTCCGTTGTATGGGGGGACAGGGTTTTCCCCAGACAGCACAGCAAACTTGCAGCAAGCTTGATTTAACAACTCAATAAACTTGAATTAAGCTTGACAATTTCAAGCGTGTAAGCTTAATGTAAGCTTGAATCAAGTGTTCAAGTATACACTTGACCAGCTTGCATTAAGCTTGACATAGCAAGCTTAATTTCAAGCTTAAAAAATTTTCCTAAAAAAATTTCTTAAATACACGGGGCGCCCGTCGGCGAACTCGCCCCACATGTTTTATTTTTCCACTCTATGCTGAAATTCCAAGTTATTTTAATCTGTTTCCATCAAGCTTCCGCGAATGGGATCGAACTCGGGACCTAAGGGTTGGGAAGCCAGCGTCCTAACCATTCCGCCAATCTGCCTCGCGCTGGCATAACTAAAGTTTGAAGTGACTGTTATGGTTGTCACGCCGTTTTCTGGCGAGATCTATCAGTGCCCGATGCCGATCTGTTTCTTTTATTTTTCCATGGGATGCATTAAATTTAAAATAATGTTATGTGTGATTTATAGACTCTACTAATAGGGAAATAAGCATAATATAAACTTAAAAGCAGCACACGTTTTAAAACTTTCAACATCGCGACACTTATGTTGGGCAATACTGGCCAAAATCGAGACAAACGACTCATTTTGAAATCAATTTCGTAGTATAATTGTACTTTATTTTGAAGAATTTCCATATTTGGAAATATAGAATCTTTTTTTTTAATTCTATGGTCAAGTACATTTATGACTGATGATAAATTATTTGTTATGTGGATGTGGCTTTCCAAATCAAGCAGTCATCAAGTTGTATTCAAGCTTGACAGTTCAAATGACTTCTTCAAGCTTGCTGCAAGCTTAAAATGAATTGAAGCTTGTCAAGCTTGTATTAATACGTCAAATTCAAAGAAATGTCAAGCTTGATTTGAGCTTATGTGCTGTCTGGGTCAGTTTAACACATTAATGTTGGTAGATCCCGACTGGTCATTAAAAGTCGTAAATTTCGCCAGAAAAATGTCGCCTTAACCACTGTAGTGACGACAAGACGTGGCTAATCAGCAACGACCTTCATTCATGTTGTTGTTCACGGGCCGTACCCATTAACATTTTAGTGTGTACAGAGTATAATTGCTGAATGAATTATTGAACCCATTTCACAGTCACCGTGCAATATACAGTGTTCATAGCATACATTTGCGCATTTTAGGATGGCATTAAGTTTTCCAGATTAAGTAATTCCCATCCTTTTCTGTGAGGACTGTAGAAAGCCAACGTCAATTGCTATTTACAACTATTACCATTATTACCTGCTATTTACAATTTGAGCTTTCTTTTTAAAACCAGACCACCTATACATTGCCAGGCACTCGCTTTGTCTGATATCTTAGAATATGTTTTACTTTTATAATGAGGATTTGTACCTATACGTCTGGGTGGTGTAGACAACTTATGAGAGCAGTTGAAAGAATGAGAGCTGTATAAACCGCGGAGGGTTGAAGTGTTCGTCTATGCTTCAGCATCACTTAAGGCCGATGCTGATTGCCGTTGCGTCTAACGTGACTGCAGTGAGTAAGAGGGCATTCTCGTCGGAAATTTTACGACTTTTTAATGGCAATTCGGGGTTTTCCGATAAAATATTTCTGCACTAAACCGCAAACTCCGTCCCCTATAAAATGGAGATAGCAACGGAAGATTTTACCCCGGTATCAGTGGGCCGTCGTCCATTCAAATACGGTGGAACCTGCTAAAGTGACCACCTTGGTCAAGCGATCGTCTGTCTATAGTGACAACTTTAATGCAATTTCGCTTTACAACCATCACACTTTACTACCTTTGTAAGGTGACCGTCTTTATAAGGTGACCAGTTTTGTTCTTCCCAAGGGTAGTCCCATTAGACAGGTTCCACTGTACAAATAAAACTGGGAACTGTGCTCCAGCCACTGTGGTGATAGCGAGTCAATAAAATTTGCCCCTTCTTCTATTTAAAACTAAAAGCTCTATCATTTTTGTAAATAGAGAAATTATGTTTAGTCCACAAGGATTCAATAAGTATTGGTGAAAATATTCTTGGTATATATATATAGTTGGCTCTCTATTTAAAGACTTTCAAGGAACCGTGAAAATGTGAAAGATCATCCTTAAATAAAGATCTTCCATAAACAGAATTTGTAAAATAAAAGAATAACATTTCCCTTTACACTTTGGAAGGTGCCTGTTGCAAAAACAGTTCGCGTCCGCCGACCTAACTGTTAGAGTCTTAGGACTGTGATATTTTTCTTGATATATTGACGTGTTTAAAGCTGTTACTTTTCTTATCATTATATTGTTTTATTATCCAAAAAATTATTTTAAGTTACCTTAAAAAAAAGTAGTAAGAACAAGCAATGCAATAAAATTAGGTTTCAAGAAAATCAAAATGAGTCAGTTGTTTCATTTTTCGCCTTCTCGTTATTCTTTCTTCCAGATTTTCTCAAATGTGACATGCGTCAGGTTCCATTTTATGAATTTTTATAGCTAATCAGCCGAAGCCTGAAAATTTTGGATTCCAAATTTTTCTGCCAGAATAACAGCACTGCAGTAATTGGTTGATTTTATTTTATTTTGGTAATACGAACAATTATCTACATGAGGGATCTAGGCCGAGTACGGGGTGCCCTACGTGGGGGTTTTTCTAAGGGGTCTTAATCCGTATTTTTTTCAGAGGTTCTAACACGTATTCACGTTAAACCTGGAGAAAATCATCTGGAAAAACTCCAGATAGTTAGATCGACAGCCGCGCGGTAGGCCCAAACGCGGGACCTTCACACTTCAGCCGCCTATCATGTCGAGTGTCTTATCCACTCGGCGATGGTGGGGCCAGAAATTAGAATGTTGGATGCTCTTGCTTCATGCAACCATTTGCATGAAGTAGTGCCTTGCAAACTCTTCCAATCGGCCACATTGACTTTTCGGCCGTTTGAATTTGGATCCCGAACTAAATTTTTGTGCTGCTTCAAGAATTTTCTCTTTGCTTCTAAAATACCTTTAAGAATACACTCAGGTAGTTGAGACTGTCTTGCGAATTGCACTTTTGACATTTCCCGACACTTTCTTCCCACTCTTAAAAAATTCTTCCCTGTTCCTGTAGCTTAAGATGAAAAAATCGTTGTTAAACAGAAACGACGCCGTCTTTGAATAGAAATTTTTAAAGTCGGAGTTGATGGGACTTTGAAATATCGTCTTTGGAAAGAGATCGCTGTTAAACAAAGAGTCAACTGTATATACAGTGCTACTTTTTTAAATTTCAGTTCATGTGAAAATTTACAATTTTTTTTAACTTCCCTAATCCATAGTGTATTACTAGCTCTGGGGGGGGGGGGCTCGAGCCCCCAGAGCCCCCCCCCCCCCCGTGGATCCGCCACTGTTTTAAATACACTCCTACGTTATACCACGGCCAAACTGGCAAGGGCGGCACCTGGCTGAATTTTCGGAGGAGGCCAAAGCAATTTTTGGATAGTCTATAAATTGTCCAAAATGCAAATTGATCGTGTGGAGTCGTTGAGTATATGAATCGAAAGTTCTAAACAAAAAGTTCGGAGCGGGCTAGGGCCCACTTGCAGGAGCCGCCCTGTCGATCGCTGCATTTGTGGATCAGTGTCTACAAAATTTAATACCGAATCTTGCATTTTGAAATTTCGGACTTTTTTCGTTAGCACCTGACATTTTTATTGACCAGGGCGCCTCCCCGGTATTAAAAAAAATCTGATATCAGTGGCGTATTATTGAAAGTTTGTCGGGGGGGGCGGTTAGTTCGTCGGTGGGGGGTGGCTAGTTAGAAGATTGACATATACATCTATTTTATGGAAGTAAAATAGGATCTTTTACATTAATTTCTTCTTTCTCGGAGGGGGGGGGCGGTCGCCCCTCCGCCCCCCTTTAATCCGCCCTTGTCTGATATGGACAACACATGACTCCCTTGTGCGATTATTAAATCAAAATTTTTTCGGCCCACTTTATCTAAACTTATTATGTTTGAAAGAGATAAAATACTGCAGTAATACTAAGGTTTAGCGATTTCTAGCCAAATATTTCCGATATCGCCAAGCAGGGTTTAATTCGAAAGATTTCCTTCACACTTAATTTGGCGATATTTCACCAAAAGCCGACAAACTTGAGATAGTTTGTGAGATTTTGGGGATAGTCAAACTAGTCATTGACCACAGACTTTCGATGAATTGAATGTATCCAAACACCTTAATATATTGTAAGACATTTGGCTGACTTTGTAAATAAGTTACCCAGTCGATTGCAATAAAAAAAGTGATGCACAGTTAGATGCTACAATAGTTCTAAATACAAAATTTCAAAATTCTAAGTGTAACAGATTTCGAGTTAGGCAAAATACAAAATAATTTTTCGCGCCAAATTTGGCGATATTATGACAAATGGCGAGATTACGGACAAAACAATGACTGACTGTCACCAAATTTAGCGATCTATCGCCAGAACTCGCCAAGGACGATGACAAATGGCGATATTTCGGGCATGGACCAAATAACTGACTATCGCCAAATTTGGCGAGATTTTGGGCATGGACTAGACAGTGACTGTCGCCAGATGCAATATATTGAAGATGTCCATAGCCATTAATGTATTAAAATTCTTTTGGCTGGTCCTGTAAAACTCTCCAGTAGAATGGAGCCAAAATTCGAGATGCACAATATTAGATATTACAAAAATCTTAATAAGATGAAATTTCAACATTCTACGACTAATAGTTTTTGAGAGAGTTAAATACGTACACGCGTACACCAAAAGTCGCCAAGATTGGCGACTTTTGAAGTAATTCTTGAGGGAGGCACCTGACCGTGCTCGGACCATTACCTAATTATGGTAGAACGGTATTGTGCTTGAAATGGATGAATATCCCTAAAACTGTCCTTGACCGTAATGACCCTTGATCTTACTTTTAGTCCTGTAGGACCAAACTTCCTACAACAGGTACTGTTGGTCAGGTTCCACTGTTTGGTCAGGTTCCACTGTTTGGTCAGGTACTGTTTGTTCAGGTGTTTGGTCAGGTACTGTTTGGTACAGGCTCCTACTACTGTTTGGTCCTACAGGAAGTTTCCTACAAAACTTCCTGTAGGACCAAACTTCTTAAGGGTCCTACAGGACCAAAGGGTCCTGTAGGACCCTTACTTTGGTCCTAAATTTTTCAATCGATTGGGACATCTAGGGGAGGTGCACAACTAGATGTTAGCACAATCCAAAATTTAAAGTTTCAACATTGCACGACCAATAGTTTTTGAGATATGCGAGTTTCATACACTGTTATAAAAAGTTCCTGAAATAAACGGTCATTGTCTGGCAGCAATGCTGCCAGAGTCAGCTCACAGAGTCAGTTTTCCGCTTTCTTCAGTCACAGAATCGGGGTTTTTTCCGTTATTTTCAGGTAGGAAATTCTTTTTTTTTTCCCTATTAAAGAAAGATATTTTTCTTTTTTCCTTATATCACAAAGAATTATTTAAATCATTATTTAAAATTATGGAATCAGGTTTTGTATCACAATTGAAAGATATGTCTTATTTTCTAATAAGCGACATTTTTTGATAAAACCGGGCTACCCAGAAACTTCCAAAAGATTATTTATTTACCCTATAGCCTAAAATATAGTTTTCATAAATTCAAAAATAGTCATTTTTGAAACCAACGTTCTAATTCATTCAAATACATTGTAATACATTCAAATAGAAATTGAAGTACTTTATTCATGTTGTTATTTTACACGTGAGAAAAAGCTGTCCTAGTCCAACTTTCCTATATTGTTACGAATTTTCGGGGCAACCCGCTGTTCTGGGGCTTAAAACAGTTCAAAATTCGTATTCTTCGCTTCAAATAGTTAAATTTTGCTTTTTGCTGCATCAAAATCGGTCAACTAGAACCGGAGATACGGAGGTTTCGGTTTCCCTATTCATTAGTGTTGGGGTTTCTAGAAATCTGGAGAAATATTGGTCGTAGGCTTCGGTAACTTCACTTTTGGGGACTTATTTTTGGCGCCAAGTTTGGCGATATTTTGCCAAAAGTCGCCAAGCTTGGCGACAATTTGGTCATTTGGCGCGATTTTCCCAATGGGGCTTTTTAAAGATAGTTTTTCTGCATTACCATGCATAATAGCCTAATATTTCTCTTCTATGATGTAATAAAAATTCCCGCCTTATAGGAATTTTCAGAGAATAAGACTCTTCTGGAACGCCTATAAATACAAGCATGTTAGAGGCCCAGTTCAGTGTGGATTGAGCTGCCAATGGTATCTGCTTGCTTTGATCTGTGATAGAAGCAGTGTTTTCCGCGTTGTTTATGAAGCTGATTTTTAAGTGCTGTGTGTAAATTCTTCATTGCTGAGTCTTAAGGATTGTGTACGATATCCCTTGCATATTTCCACTGAATTTTACCTGTGGATGTGTTTAATTTTGTGTGAGAATTACAGCATTTGTGAAAGCTTTGGTACTGAGTGGACTGCTGTAAATGAGCTACTGGCCGTTAGTGCCTGTGAATTTTGTACTGCTGATTGTTCCACTAAGTTCGAGAAGCAATAAAGTTTATGTTCCATACTGACAAGTGGACTTTTTACTAGAACTTTCTACACCAACTAGACTTTAGAACAACGAACCCAAGAAACAAGCAGAGTGCAACAATATGTATATGTGTGTAGGTAAATAGATACACAACGTTAACAAAGTTTTTACACATTCTTAGTTGTTAAAATACAGAATTAGTTTTTTGTAACTGCACCACCAGCTACAATAATAAATTTTTTTTGGAGGGGGAGGGGGGGGGGGAGAGGGTGGATGTGGTCTGGTGGTAAAATACCAGAGTTATTTTTAAAAAATGTACATACATATACATGCAATGTTATAAACAGTGCATATATAAAAATATATTTGAATTATTCGTTTTCTTCATTTTTTATTATCAGAGCTGTAATCTATAGTTTGATTTCAAAAATGTAAAAAGTGTTATTAAAATAAATTATTCAAATGTCAATAAAATTAATTATTAATTTTTTTTTACAAATGTATCCACCTATGCTACTCCTTACTTCTTTATAAAAAGGGTAGTTGCAAAAAAGACGAATATAATTTACTACTCTATATACGATTGGAGAAAATTAGGTTAAAGTTAATAGTAGTTGCATTGATTTTGAGTACAGTCGCGAATACAAAACATTTTTGTGTGGAAGAGGCAAATTTTAATGAAAAAGCTTATTTGACCTAAACAAGCTGTAGATTAAAGCAAAATTTTACCCTAAAGCAATGCAATTAGTTTTAGTTTGGTCTAATTTTTTTTTTAAAAGTTTATTTTACCTATGCAAAATACATAATAAAACACAATCTTACCCTTTAGGATTTTTTCTTTTTTTTTTTTTTTGGGGGGGGGGTGCAGTACTCTTTGAATATGTAATCCTAGTAATATTATAAATGTCAATGTTTGTATGTATGTTTGTTACTCTTTCACGCTGAAACGGTTTGACGGATTTGGATGAAATTTGGAATAAAGACAGTTAAAGTCCTGGATTAACAAACAGGCTACTTTTTATCGCGCGAAAAAAAACACTGTTCCTATAATATACAAAAAAACTATCTTTTATCAAAAAAAAAAAAATACAATTGAGCTTTTTTTTTTACAAAGCCGTCGACAGATGGCGCAAACTTATAGAATACGCAGTTTTTAATAAATAAAATCACCTGAATAAGTTTTTCCTTCTGACGTGGATTTATAAGCGGATTACGGACCAAGCACACAAATCCGAAATACATGTTACACAAACAAACAAACAAAAAATAAGTTTTTGAAACTTTCATTCAGTTCGAATTATGCATTTTTCTGCGCGTCTTTTTCCCTTCTATTTCTAATGTATTACATCCAGAAAAAGGATGTTAGAAATATCAATTTTAATTTTGTTTAATCACACTCATGAATAATGATACACTTTCCAACTTAATGGAATAAGGAAAGAAAATAGGGAAGACGCATGGATTATGATACGCTTTTAATATATAGCACTTTAGTGCGTATTTAAAATCTGAAAGTGTTTCAGATTTTCTTACTTTTTTTTTCCTTTCCGTTTTTTGATAACGGCCGATATATCTAGAAGCTCTTCAGAATTAATATAGGATGAAAATAATTTGTACCTTTTTGTAGGTTTTTATCACTAAACCATCTTATTTTTGTAACCAGGGGCGGCCCGACACGGTAAGCAAGGTAATCATCGCATCGGGGCGCCGGCTTCGAAGGGGCGTCATGTCGAACTCAAAAACTAAGTAGAGCATAAAAGGGGGCGTCTTTTTACGTTAGCAGGGGGCGCCACTTACCCTAGGGCCGCCCCTGTTTGTAACCATCTTAATTTTAAATTCCATTCAGAATCTGAGATATTTCAGTGCCAAGGAAGCCGGTGAGAAACACAAGATTTATTAAGATGGCGAACCAACTGGTAGCTGGAGGCGGCTAGTGTAAAATACTGCCTGAATCAAAAGCTATTTAAATATGGCTCGAATTGCTGATCAGAAGTGGATTCAGAAATGCTTGAAGGAGGGAAAGATAAGTATCACAAAGGATTTTTCCACTGTTGGGTCATTCCGCCCATTCACTTTCAATCTTCAATCCAGTTTTATTCTGTCTGCTCTCATCATTGTAAAGATGCAAAGGAGAAGTCCCTCTTTCTGTGACCAGTGTTGCTTCCCAGCTTGCGTCTTTGAATGCTGTCAACGATTTCGCAATTGCTGGGTTTGGGTTCCGGCGGAGCATTCAATGACCCATGTTGGGAAGTAACACTGGTTACAGAAAGAGAACTTTCTTCATTGCATCGCTCCAATGATGAGAGCAGACAGAATAAAACTGCGTTCAAATCCCCAGCAACTCCACAAATTTTTAAATGTGCTCAAGGGAAGAGAGATCGCCCTCCCCTGGATCCGATACTTCGGATTACAATTAATGTATAATACAAATAAAGTAGATTGTATTTATAAATTTTAGAAAATAATTAAAATTTGAACGTTAATTCATGTAATACTTTCTGTTAGGTTGGTAAGGCATTTCAAATTTTGACACTTTCAAATTTTGGTTGGTAAGGCATTTTCAGACACCCCCCCCCCCCCATGCCAAGAATTCCTATACTAGTGTTTCTATGAGAGAAATGCTCCTATCAGGCTGTAAAATACTACAGACTGTCCTAGTACTAAAACAATGCAAACTTCAGAATAGAACAAAAAAAAAAAAAAAAAAAAAAAAAAAAACTTTAAGAACACCTAAGGAAGGGACACGATCTACCTTTCTATATGAACACTCACGTACCAGGCAACTTCGATTAGAAACAAATATAAAATGCATCTCTCTTTGCACCTCTTTTGGGTCCATGTCCATTCCCAGATTTGTATTTGTCATCCATCATGGACTCCCGGGACCAGGGCCGCTCCTAGGGTGGATTGCGCCTTTGTGCAACTACTTTTTTGGCGCCCCCCCCCGTATCCTAAAATTAAGATTTGTTTTAAATTTTCATATAAATGTATAGCTAAAATTTCCGTATATATGCCTATAACGTAAGTAACATTTGCTTATACTATCAATAAATAGAAAACAAAAACAAATATTCGTAGCATTACATGTAACATGTTACCTATCACATTAAAATTATCAAGTACTTAAAAAAGAAGCACACTAAAATTAAATAAATTTTTCACTAATATCATAAAAAACTGGTGTTAAAACTAAATTTTTGCTTTTCGTGCTTTCATTGCAACAAAATTCTTAATTAAGTTTTTTATATCTAATTTATTCAAAATTTCGTTTTCAATCGAAGTCTTTGATAAGTCTGTAAGTCGTTCTTCAGACATAGTTGAGCGTAAATAGTTTTTTATTATTTTTAATTTCGAAAAAATTCTTTCCCCTGAGGCTACAGATTCTGGTAACGTCAAATAAATTCTCAGTACCACAGTGACATTTGGAAAGGTTTCTGTTAAAACATGCTTATATAAATAATCAAGTACATAAGTTGGAGTCATATTGTCTTTAATATCGTTGAAGCAATTTCAGTTCTTCAAACAAGGTTTTCACATCAATATTGCTTTCAGAATTTTTTTCGTCACAGATGCAAACTCTGACAAATATTTAATAAATCTTCAAATTCATTAAGCTTATTTATATTGTGAATGAGTTTAAAATCGTCATTGTATACTTTGATCAATAGGAACCTTTCTGTAATTGATCCAATTGCGGTATCTAAAATTGTGAAAAAGAAATTCACTTTAAAATTTTATTTTCCATCGTTAATAGTTTCATCTGGTGCTTCATATTCAAACATTCTTTTCCTATTTCTTCTTCGAATTTCGGGAAAAGAGCTTTCAACATTTAGGTCAGTTGCTATTTTCATTGAAGACGATATGAAATTTTCAAACATTTCATCACTCCGTTGTTCTTTGAAATACTGTAAAATAGAATCAAGACTTTGTATGACGGTTTGAATGCAATATGTGGGATCTTGCATCATCTTGCTTATTACATTAATATGGCTTAAAATTTCGTACCATATGTTAATTGAACAAATAAATTTAAATGAAAATAATTTCGTTATTAAATTATCTGCTTGTACCCTACTTTCGATGTCTTTGGAGTTATCTTCCGTTATCTCTAAAAGAGCTTGTTAAATTTCTTTGAGGTTATTCTTAAGAGGTTTAATTGCCTCTATTCTACTTTCCCATCTAGTTGTGAACAGTGGCTTTAAAATTAAATTTCTAACATATTTTGATTATAGCCGATCGTTTAACAAAGCTTGAAAAATAATTAATATACAGTTCTTATATTACGCTAAAAAAGTTTACTGTTTCAAATGTCACTTTGTCTGCATCATTAACAACCAGGTTTAATGTATGGGCAGCGCATGGAATAAAAAAAGCCCGTGGATTTATTTCTTTGTTTTTGTTGTAGTGCTTTATGCTTTCCTTTCATATTTGCACCGTTGTCATAGGCTTGGCCCCTTAAATCTAAAATATTGATGTTCAGTGAATTAAGGTATGTCTGTATGAAATCACATAAACCTTGACCAGTACTATTAGTAAAACTATAGTAATGTGATCCAGTAATGAAAGCAGCTTTGCAATAATTTGAGGTAGGTAGACTGGGAAGTTCCATGAAGAAACTTTGTCTGTAAATTTTTGAATGTGCCTTGTATACATGAACTTATATCTCTAACAGGTTTGCGCCTTCTAAGCCTGTTTTTTGTAAAGTGTTCTTTCCAGTTTACACATTTTACTTCGCCCCCCCCCTCGCCCAATAGAAAAAAAAAGGTGCAGTACTTCATTTCATTAAAATAAAATAATTCATGTTCAGAGCCCATGATCTTCGGCAGAATAATTTCCAAGAAGGATGGTATTCAAATCCAGGTATGGCAAAAGGGGCACATGCCCCGGACGCCGGGAGCACGAAAATTGTAAGAAGAGGGTGTAAAATTGAGGTTTGTCCCGTTTGACACAATCTCCAGTTGCGACACTGGTCGAGAATATATAGAAAACAGTCTTTTTCAGGGATAAAAACTAGGAGAGTAGATAGGTGGTTTTGCACCCCTGGCAGAACACTCCAAATTGCGCCCCCTTCCACTACTTCTTGAACAACTTCAATAATAAATTTTAATTCCCTCATAATTATTGTACTTAACAAAATCCTACCTATTCTTCTTACAGATGTGCTATTTTGAAAAAAAGTAGATAAAACATAAAACAATGAAACTCTGCCTACAATTTTTGTGATCCAGCTGATCTTGTGTCGCCAAGGGTGGCCCTAGGGTACAAGTAAAAAAGGCGCCCCGTTTTATTCTCTTGATCAAGTTCTTCTCCCGTTTTTGAGTTCGAAATGGTGTCCCTTCGAATATGGCGCCCGATACTATGCTTACCTCGCTTACCGTGTCGGGCCGCCCCTGAGTCCCGCCAAACCTTTAGCTACGGCCCTGCTAAAAATAATTCTTTATAGGACTTAAAGTCCCACTTTTGGTGATATGAAAACAGAATCACTAAAATCGCACCTTAACAATATTAGCTTCATATACAAAATTTCTTGTCTGTCTTGCCTCCGTTTGGCGCCCCTAGCATCGAGGCGCCCTTGTGCGACGCACAACCTGCACAACCGTAAGGGGCGGCCCTGCCCGGGACATCGCCCCCTCCCTCCACACACAAAGCCGTCGGTATAGTGAATAGTGTACTGAACTTTTTTGTATTATTTTGATACTAAAGAGCAGGAAAGCCCAAGATGAATCCCTCACACCAACAAATGCAACAGTACTCCTCTCTGCAAGGCCGTACCCAGTGGGGGACAAGGCGGTCCGTTCCCCCCGAAATTTGAAATTTTGTTAACAAAGCAATAATAATTTAGCCCTTTTCACCTTTTGCCCCCCCTCCCCCCGAAATTCTTTTCTGGATACGACCCTGCCTCTCTGCAACATCTCAGGACCTCAGGCAGACGCCCATGAATGGAAAGGAAACTGAAAACGAAAATGGTCATCCATATCATCACCATAGTATGGTATCATACATCAGTAAATTTGACCTTGTGGATAGCACTGAAAGACTTGTAAGATGAAACCTAACGATCCCAGACAGCACAGCAAACTTGCAGCAAGCTTGATTTATCAAGTCAATAAGCTTGAAAATTCCAGTCGTGTAAGCTTGAATCAAGTGTTCTAGTTTACACTTGCCCAGCTTGCATTAAGCTTGACATTTCAAGCTTAAAATTTTTTTTTCTGAATACACGGGGCGCCTGCGTCCCACATACTTTATTTTTCCGCGCATTTTCCCCCCCTCTATGCTGTAATTTTAAGTTATTTTAATCTGTTTCCATCGAGTGTCCGTGGCTAGAATAGAACCCGGGACCTTTCGATTCGTAGCCGAGCGCGTTATCCATTCAGCCACTGGAGCCTTGTGCAGCTATGACTAAAGTTTGAAGTGAATTATTAAGCGGTTTTCTGGCCAGATTGATAAGTGGGCGATATGTTATTTATTTATTTATTTTCCATGGGATGCATCAAAATTAAAATAATTTTATGTCTGATTTAGAGACTCTACTAATAGGGAAATAAACATAATATAAACTTAAGAGCAACACATGTTTTAAAACTTTCGCAACACTCATGAGCAATACTGCCGCTGGCCAAAATCGAGACAAACGACTGATTTTGAAATCAAATTCTTAGTATAATTGTATTTTATTTTGAAGAATTTCCATATTTGGAAATATAGAATGGGTTTACTTACTTAACACAAATTTTGTGTTAAGTAATCTGAAATCAAAGAAACAGACAGTTAAACGTTACTTCGAAATGCTATATCACAGTTGCTAACATAACATGTATGGAATACAAACGTTTTAGTCATTTTTGTAAATATCTATATAAATCAAATTAGACTTTTGTCTGTAAATTTCTTAGAATTCAAAAATTTTGCGATTTCTATCCGCTTCAAGCACCCGGGAATCCGATGTGACCCTCAAAAAAAAGTTTGTCTGTCTGTCATTCTGTCCGTGACGCTTTTTTTGTTTAAGCATCACGTAAAAACGACATGTGCGAATGATATGAAATTGGGTGTCATGATAGGAGGTCACTCAACTTAAAACATAGGCGTCGAATTTAAAAAAAATCTTGATTAGATTTTCAGATTTTGCGAAAATCGTTTCAAACTGCGTAAATTTGTGTTCAAGCATCACGTAAAAACGACTGAAGCGAATGATATGAAATTGGGTGTCATGATAGGTGGTCACTCAACTTAAAACATAGGTGTCCAATTTTTTAAAAATCTTGATTGGATTTTGAGATTTTGCGAAAATCCTTTCTATCTGCGTAAATTTGTCTTCAAGCATCACGTAAAAACGACTGAATCGAATGATATGAAATTGGGTGTCATGATAGGTGCTCACTCAACTTAAAACATAGGTGTCGAATTAAAAAAAAATCTTGATTAGATTTTGAGAAAATCATTTCAAACTGCGTAAATTTGTCTTACATCACGTACAATACGTTGATCACGTAATAGCTGCAAAAGTGAAAAAATGATATCTGGTGAAATGATAGGTGGCCACTCACCTTAAACTACAAGCATCTAATTAAAAAATATCGATCCGATTTCGAGATTTTGTGAAAATCGTTTAAAACAGAGTGAATCTTTGTTCCCGCATTACGTAATAACGACTCAAGCGAATGATATGAAATTGGGTCACAGGATAGATGGTTGCTCAACATAAACTATAGGTGTCCAATTTTTAAAACATTTTTATTAGATTTTGAGAAAATTCTCTCAAAATACATTTCTATTTCTTCAAACATCACGTAATAACCACTAATACGAAATTTAGTGATATGATAGGTAGTTGCTAATCTTAATTTATAGGCGTTGAATTTTTAAAATATTTTGATTACATTTTGAGATTTTGCAAAAATCGTTTTAGAATGCTGAAATTTTGTTCCAGCCTCACGAAATAAAGACTGCAGGGAATGAAACGAAATTAGGTGACAGGATAGGTTGTCACTCAACTTAAATTCTAGGCTTCAAATTTTTCAAAAATGTTGATTAGATTTTGAGATTTTGCGAAAATTATTTCAATATGCGTAAATATTCGTTCGCACATCCCATAATTACGACTAAAGCGAATGAAGTGATATTACTTAGTGACTCTGTAACCTGTAATATTTTAACAATACATGAAAATTATAACTTCGCTTTCTTTACTTTGGCAACATACTCCATCCATTCTGTGTATTCCTACATTGCTGACGGAAGTTCTTGCTTTTTGGAAATTTGCATTCACTAACCCGTCAAGGACGGGTACTTCAGCTAGTTTCTTATAATAACAAATAATTGAAAAATTTTGCTATTTTTTAACGCTAAAAATTCTCTTTACAAATGTGGTTAGTTATTTTCCTACATATATTGGTATGCTATATCGATATAGAGCATTTCGAAGAATTAAAAATAAGTTTAAATTAATTTATACAAATGTAAATTTGAATTATTTTCATTGTTCATACTTTATAATTAAAAAATTATTTAACTTCTGAATTTTTTTTTTTTTTTATCCTTTGTAATTTTATTTTAAAATTACAAAAGTGTAAGATGTAAGATTTTTGGGCCCTAAAATCTGTAGGCCCTGAGCAGTTGCCCCGTTTGCCCTGCCGGTAATAAAAAATCCATCCCCGTTAAAACATCTTTTACGAACTTTCAACAAATTTGAGGACGTTAGACAATTAATGTCCATTCTCTTTCACAGATGACGCCATCACCGCACTTTGCAAGTGAAAATCCAGCTTAAGCCAACCTTGCATTGCCAAGCCAAATCTCAAGCTTGATTTAAGCTTATGTGCTGTCTGGGATAAAGCACTAAATTTTCCAAAACATTGTAGCAGACCTTTTAGCGATGAAAGCCCTTTCCTAGGTGTCTGCATTATAAACTTAAACAAAAAATATTTATTTTTTTTTCAAAAAATGTTAATTTTTCGCTAAACCCATCTTTAGTCGTCTCGGCACCCCCTTTGTGTGTTGCACAACCTGCACACCCACTAGCGACGGTCCTGAATATTATCAGTGTTCAATAATCGTGCTTATAGAATTTCATGGCGATCGTTTGAGCGGTGATGATGATTCGGCGCAGCGTCATCTACTTTCAAAGTTATTGCAAAATGGATAGCATAAAAATATTCTACTGTTCAAATGTCTATGTGTACCAGTTTTCATAGCAAACAATTTAATGGTCAAGATATGCTGTAGCGCCATCAAGTGCCGAATTAAAATAATACGCTAGAGCACCATCAATAGGAGAGTTATAGCAAAATGGATAGCACGAAAATATTTTCCTTGTTCAAATATGTATGTATACCAACTTTCAGAGCGGTCAGTTGACCGGTCAAGAAGTTGATTGTGGCAGTGCCATCTAGTGGTAAGCTACAGCCAAATGAATACGAAAAAAATATTCTCTCTGCTCATATGTGTAAATATACCAATTTTTAAGGTGATCAATTTTCAAGGTCGAGCGCTTTTGAGGTTGTTGCACTGCATTGCCATATAGCGGCAAGTCATAGCAAAATGGATAGCGTAAAAGTATTCTCCGTGCTCAAATATCTGTGTGTACCTATTTTCATCGAAATCAGTTAAATGGTATTTTCATAGAAAGCGGTTAAACAGTACAGCAAAATGGATGCGGTGAAAATATTCTTCAAGCATCTATATTTACGACTTTCCATGGCGATCAGTTGAATGGTCCTGAAGTTAGTGGTTTGTAGTAACATCTAATGGCAGCAAAATGGAGAACGCCAAAATATTCTCCATGTTCAAGTATCTATCTATACCAGTTTTCATGGCGATCAGTTGAACAGTCTTTGTATGCTGCGAGTTACAGCAAAATGGATAACACGAAAATATTCTCCATGTTGAAGTATCTCTATATCAATTTTCATAGAGATCAATTGTGTGGTCAAGCAGTCTGTGCGCTGCACTGCCATCTAGTGGAGAGTTAAAGTAATAATGCGCTGCAGCGCCATCTAGTAGTGAGTAACAACTAAATGAATAGTCAGAGTATATTCTCCATGCTCAAATGATTAAGTATAAAATTTTTATAGCCATCAGTCCAACGGTATAGAAGTTGATGTGCTGCAGTGCCATCTAGCAGCAAGTCGAGCAAAATGGATAATGTAAAAATATTCTCCATGTTCAAATATCCATGTGTACCAATTTTCATCAAAATCGCTTGAACGGTATTTTCATAACGCGCGGTTAAATGCAATATAATTCGACGTTCTGCAGTGCCATCTAGCGTCAAGTTACAGCAAAACAGATAATGTATATTTTCATAGCGAGCGGTCCAACGGAATAGAATTCAATGCTCTGCAGCACCACCTTGCGGCAAGTTATGGCAAAATGGATTGAGTAAAAATATTCTCCGTGTTCAAATATCCATACGTACCAATTTTCGTCAAGATAGGTCAAACGGTATTTTCATAACAAGTGGTTGAATAGAATTCGACATTCTGCAGCACCACCTAGCGGCAAGGTAGAGGAAAATGGATAGTGTAAAAATATTCTCCATGTTCAAATATTCATGTGTACCAATTTTCATCAAAATTGCTTGAATGATATTTTCATAGCATGCAGTTAAACAGAATATAAATCGACGTTCTGTAGTGCCATCTAGCATCAAGTTACAGCAGAACGGATAATGTAAAAGCATTCTACATCCTCGAATATCCATGTGTACTAATTTTCATCAAAAACGGTTGAACGGTATTTTCATAGCATGCAGTTAAACGGAATATTCGTCAAGTCGTCGTCATATAACGTCAAGCGGTTGAATAGAATTTGACGTTCTGCAGCGCCACCTAGCAGTGAGCTAGAGGAAAATGGATAGCATAATAACCTTCTCCAGGAGAAAAGACTTAAGCATACCAAATTTCATGGTGATCGGTCAAACGGTTTTGGAGTTTTTCAACGTAATACAAACACACATACATACACACACAGACACATACCCACAAACATTCATTTTTATATATATAGATATGCTTATCAACACTCATTTTTCTTTCTAGAAATAAATGCGTTTCAATTCAGAATAATTTATGCAACATTGAAACAAAGTTAAGGTATAACAGGCAAGAAGATAAATCATACCCTATGCATAGATTATTAAAAAAACTTTTGAACGCAATATCTCTTTTGCGTACATATTTATATTGCTGCTTAACCTCATTAAAGCAAATAAAAATATCTCACTGATGACGGGTACATACAATAAAACAGCACTTTCTTGTTGCAGATTACGAGCCATGAGATATACATCCCTATTTGCACACAGGAATTCTTTTGATTTGCCAAAAGATGCCTGCCCAGCAGGGGCGTAGCGAGGGGGGGCCAAGTCGCCAAGCTTGGCGACTTTT
Source organism: Cheiracanthium punctorium (assembly GCA_038373885.1). Lineage (NCBI taxonomy): Eukaryota > Metazoa > Arthropoda > Arachnida > Araneae > Cheiracanthiidae > Cheiracanthium > Cheiracanthium punctorium. Next base: position 30,747 of record JAWZYV010007250.1, read on the forward strand.
AGCATAATTCTTGAGGGAGGAACAAGACCATGGTCAGACCATCACCTACCTATATGGTAGGACAATATTGTGCTTGAAATGGATGAATGTCCCTAAAATTGCCATTGACTGTATAGTGCTGGAAATCTTTTGAGTGCTCCTGTAGTATACTATAAATGACACTAATTTATTTATTTGCCAGTAGAGCTACATATACGTCCTTCCCGCCACAATTTGGAACTTCATCAGAAGGTGGGGGACTTCTGAATATTGGCACCCCCCGGAATCTGCAAGCGACCGCCAAGAGGACTTTCAGAACCACGGATTTAATGTGCACGTACACCACATGTACAAGGTGGTCTTTAGTGGTAGCACCAGTATCGAACCCACAACCCCCCGGTTATGAGTGCAACGCCTTAACCACTGGGCTTCATTTTGTAATCTTAACAGTATATATCACTTTGGAGTCATTTGAAATAACCTAATACTTCTAAAATATGCTTTAATGAATTTTGGCACATAAAATGTAATGTATTTAGAATCTTTTTGACAGTCATGTAGATAAACTATCCAGTTGATTGGGACCAAAAGGGGAGGTGCACACTTGCATGTTACAACAATCCTAAATACACTGCTCAAAACAATTAAAGGATATTGCGGATTTAGGTGGATCTTGTGGCTGGGAAACTTTTTAGCTGATTGATACATGGTCGACAGACGTAGTAGGTTATATGAGAATAAATTACACATGTTTGACAGAAAAAAAAATGCATTTTATTGCGCGTTTGTGTAGAAATGGAAAAAAACACAATTTGTGCACATGAGAAAAAAAGAATAAGAAAAGGTGTTTTCTTCAAAGGAAATCATTTTCAGTAGGGGGTATGGTTTCCACGGACGGCCAGCAACGTTGAACAGCTTTGAGGCATGGAGTCAATGAGGCTATTAATCACGAGTTGGGGTATTCTGACCCACTCTTCCAGTTCTTGGAGAGTTTGTGGGGGTCGTTGGCGGCCAGCAACTCGTCTTCCTAAAGCATCTCAAACGTGCTCTATTGGATTCATGTCTGGAGAACACGCTGGCCATTCCATTCGTACGATTCCTTCCTTGAAAAGGAAATCCTCCACCAGGTTAGCACGATGTGGCCTGCAGTTATCGCCCATTAAAATGATGTTATCTCCGATTGCTGCAGCGTAAGGGACTACAATAGGTCTGAGGATCTCATCCCTATATCTGCGATCAGTCAGAGGTCCATCTTGAATGATGTAGAGGTCAATGGAGATGCCACCATACACCAACACTCCCCCACTGCCAAAGTTGACACTTTCGTGCACAAATGCAGGATTATTCCTACTGCCACGGTCTCTCCAGATGAAAATACGCCTATTATCAGGATGAACTGAAAAATGGGACTCGTCAGAAAAAAGAACATTGCTCCATTCATTTCTCCTCCAGTTCACATGCTCTGTTGCCGACTCCCTGCGGTCGCGACGATGCCTTGATGTTAGTCTAACACATACGATCGGTCGGCGAGCATAAAGACCTAAACCATGGAGCTGGTTTCGGACAGTCTGAGTTGAAACCGTGGTGCCAGTAGCCGAGCGAAGGTAGATGTTGTTGAGAAGAGTAGCGTTCATATTCCGGTGTCTCCGAGCCGTTAACACTAAATAACGATCTTCATTGCCCATATACAACCCTACACCCTGGTCTTCGGCCTACACTTCCAGTCGCCAAAAACCGGTTCCAGATCCTGGAAATCACACTTTGTGACACTCCAATGGCTTGCGCTACTTCGGATTGAGTTTGGCCCCCTTCTAACCTACCGACATCTCTCCAAGCTCCTGAATCGGTTAAATGACGGCTGAGACATCGTACTCATCGAAACAAAGCAGTCATTGAATGCCAATCATCCTTGTCTTCATTGTCTTTTATTCAGTTGAAAGTGCAATTTCATTCGCTGCCGCTGAAGCAACGTTTTTGACGTCGAACTCAAAATTAGCATACTCCACAGTTTGAAAATCAGAAAAATTTGCATTTGTGATTATCTTCTTCCATTTTCGGCAAAAAAAAAAAAAAAAAAAAAAATTTCGCTTATATCTTTATTTCACATAAAACTTACAATATCCTTTAATTGTTTTGAGCAGTGTATAAAGTTTCAGCATAGTACGACCAATAGTTTTCAAAATATGTAAGTTACATACATATGAACAAATGTACAGACGGTATGGTGAAAATGGATTGAAGACGCATTTATATGAACGTGCATGCTAGCGTACGATGAGATACATAAAAAAAATTCTTAAAGGTAAATTCAGAGGTCATCAAAATAGTTTTTTCGTCGATATCTGGCCCCTGAAATTTTTCGGGATCACACTACTTCCTTATACTCCATACAAGGAAGCAAAAACAAAATTTTGTAGAATATTGGCAAGCAAAATGGTGAAAGGAAAAGCAAATCTGGGAAGAGCTATGTGCATGTTTTATCTTAATCACAAGGGTTGCTGTGAATGTTTGTTTCGTAAGATTCTATTTTAAAGCACACAATGGCATCCATTCTTAGTTATGATTTGCCAGCCACATTGTATGTCAAGACAAAAATGGTAGGTTCCTTGATTTTCGGGGGTATTTTTACAAAATTCACAGACTTTTGCCTGATTTGTAGTCACCTTGAATAATTCACTCTCACTTAAGTAACATTATGTTTCTTCTTTACTTTCATACCTATAAATTAGTGAGTGCTTTACTGCTAATCTGCTTAAAAACTACAGTACCTCAAAAAATGTTAGTAAAATTCTTATTGATATGCATATTTTAGACGATGTTAAATATTTTTAATAGTGTAAAACTTACTGCTAGATTTAAGAATGTTTTTATACCACCTAAAGAAGCCACACAAGTCTAACAGAGTGACATTTTATTTCAATATACAAATGAAAATATCTGTATAATTTGATAAAAATGAAATGACTTGTTTTTATTTCTTCTTTTTTTAGCACACATCAACAGTCTGTGGCTGTGTTTCTAAAGGTGACTTTCTTCTTAAAAATTCAAGACTTTGCTTATACAAGTCCTTGTCCACTATGCTATACTGTGGGCTATATGAAACAGCAGCGGTTGGAGCAAGCTAATAGAAAAAATAAATCAAGCATTACAGATCATATAAGATTTACCAATATACAGTATGGGAAGATGGAGTATAATGAAACATGCTATCTAAAATCAACAGGATTTGTCACAGAAAGTTGAAGAGATCACACACATATTATAACAAATATATGTACCAGTTACTTAGGTGAATTGGTGACAATCACGTTTTTACAATAAGAGATACAGAAAAATATTAGGTTTTCACCACTGAAAGTAAATTTCCTTACTAAAAGTAATTTTGTTTTATCTCTATGTTTTCATATGTATGATTATTTATTTTTCAAATATTGTGATCACTATGGTCTGGGTCTTCATGCTTTCAATGCCAGAATGAAAAGAATTAAATATCAGGAATCAGTAAAAATTTATTTCGTTTGTAGCTTCAATTTGGGGTACAATGAAACACTTGTAGATGGCGTACAATGAAACATGTTTCATTGTATCCCGGATGAATGCATTCACTTAACATAAAGATGTCACTATTAAATATTTAGATTGAGAATTGTTTAAATCGTAATCTATTTTCTTCAGACTCTGAAGATTGTGACAAACCAGACCAAATAAAAATCCAAACACTACAGATCATAAGCTATTCTCACATAACATGCATGACACAAGCAGCATCGCTCTAAAAGATTATGTTTTAATAAAGGAAGATGAACTTAAATGTAAAGAAATGTACTCTGTGGGGGATATAATAAACTTAAATCAAACGGAATGTGAAGTTCTGTAAGTAAAATGACCAAGTCCAAGCTTCAAATTTGTGCATTCTTCAGAAATATATATTTTCGAAAAAATTCAAATTGTATCAGAACTACCACCTTCTGTCCATTCAGCTAATACAGAAAGGGAAACATAAATTTTAATTTTTGAGTTTGATTTAAGTAAATTTAATCTAAAATGAAAAACTATAGACTAACCTCTAATAAAAGTATTATGATTTTATTTCAAGCTGTAAGAGCTTAAATTGGTTTTTTTCCCATCCAAATTTAATATTGATATCTACTAGTGCTTATTATATATGTGCACAAAACATATATGCTAAAATTTGATATTTGACTCATATTATTTGAGTGTTTGTGGAGTGTCATTAAGTGCTTCATTGTACCCCGGTACAATGAAACACTACAGACATTTAACTTTTGTAATTTATAAATGAGGAAAAGCTATTTACAAACTCATAAAAATTAATTCAGATGGGGAAAAGAGTACGTTAAAAGTGTCCATTAATTTTATTTTTGTACATGTGAATTTGTGAACAGGAATAACAATAATAATAATAAATTTCATTTCAATGTACCTCACCTTCATTTAATCTAGAAAAAAAAACAACCTAAGCAACATCTTAAGATCTAATTGTCACACACACACACACACACACAAAAAAAAAAAAATCTGATGTGTCCAACACATGACTTCCTTGCACGTCTATTAAATCAAAAATGCTTTTTACGCACTTCCTCTAAACTTATTTGTTTGAAAGATATAAAATATCAATAATAGTAAGATATAGCGATTTCTAGCCAAACATTTCGATATCGCCAAGCTGAGTTCAATTTGAAAGATTTCTTTCTGACACTTTATTTGGCGATATTTCACAAAAAGCCGACAAACTTGAGATAGTTTGCGAGATTTTGGGGATAGCCAAAGTAGTCATTGACCACAGACTTTCAATGAATTGAATGCATCCATACACCTTAATGTATTTAAAGTCATTTGGCTCACCCTGTAAATAAATTCCCAGTCGATTGCTGTCAAAAAAGATATTGAAAACCGTTAGATATTATAATATAGTTCTAAATACAAAAGTTCAAAATTCTACGGGTTAAAGTTTTAGAGTTATACAAAATACGAAATAATTTTTGGCGCCAAATTTGGCGAAACTCGTCAATGTCGACGACATTTGGCGAGATATTAAGCATGGACCAACAATGACAGATTATCGCCAAATTTGGCGATATTTCGCCAAAACTCGCCAAGAACGATGACAAATGGCGATACTTTGGGCATGGACCAAATGACTGACTATCGCCAAATTTGGCGACATTTCGGCAAAACTCGCCAACATCGAGGACAGACGGTGAGATTTTGGGCATGTACCAAACAATGACTGTCTACAATTGTATTATATTGAAGATGTCCATAGACATTAAAGTACTGAAATTCTTTTCGGTGGTCCTGTAAATAAACTCTCCAGTAGATTTTAACCAAAAATCGAGATGCACAACTAGATGTTACAACAATCTTATATATGAAATTTCATAATAGTTTTTGAGATTTGAGAGTTAAATATGCACACACGTACACAAAAAAGTCGCCAAGCTTGGCGACTTTTGGCATAGTACTTGAGGGAGGCACTAACCGTGGTCGGACCATTACCTAACTTATGTGGTAGGACGGTATTGTGCTTGAAATGGATGAATCTCCTAAAATTGCCATTGACCGTAATGTATTGGAAATCTTTTGAGTGTTCCTGTAGCAGAACTGTAAATGATAAAGACACTTTTTTTAATGGAGAAATTCATTTTCTAACTCTTTACAGCATATATCACTTCTGAGTCGTTTGAAATAGCCCAATACCTCTAAAAAACGCTTTGATGAATTTCGGCCCATAGAGCGTAATGTATTTCGAATCTTTTAGGCGGTTCTGTAGATAAACTATCCAGTCGAATGGAACCGAAAGGGGAGGTGCACAACTAGATGTTACAGCAATCCTAAATATAAAGTTTCAACATTCTACGCCTAATAGTTTTTGAGATATGCGAGTTTAATGAATTTCGGCCCATTGAGCGTAATGTATTTCGAATGTTTTGGGCAGTCCTGTAGATAAACTATCCAATCGAATGGAACCAAAAGGGGAGGTGCACAACTAGATGTTACAACTATCCAAAATATGAAGTTTCGACATTCTATGCTTAACAGTTTTTGAGATATGCGAGGTTAATGATTTTCGGCCCATAGAGCGTAATGTATTTCGAATCTTTTGGGCGGTCCTGTACATAAACTATTCATTCGATTGCGACCAAAAGGGGAGGTGCACAACTAGATCATAGAACAATCCTAAATATCAAATCTCAACATTCTACGACCCATAGTTTTTGAGATATGCGAGTTACATACATACGTACGTACGTACAGACGGCATGGAAAAACTGACCACAATAAACTCGCCGCTGGTCAAAATGAGTTGCAGACGCGTTAATATGATCGTGCATGCTAGCCTACGATGAGATGCATCGAAAATTTTTTTTAAATTCAATTTAGAGGTAGTCAAAATCGGTTTTTTTGTCGAAATTTGGCCCCCAAAATTTTTCGGGATCACATTACTTCCTTATACTACGTACAAGGAAGTAAAAAAAAACATTCAAAACTATATTTATGACAATATTTTCTGCATACTTATACAAATTTAAATTTTATTGAAGGGCTATTTATATATTTACACAGGGTTCAAACAGCTTTTTAAAAAATGAATGAGTTTTTAACAGAATGCTCGAAAAATAATTTCTTCTGCAGAATTTGATGATATTTCATTGTGGGGATTTTCACTTTGACAAACCAAGCAATGTTTACTTGGTTCTTGGCAAATGAATAGTTGAATAATGAATATATAGCGGGTGTGTCTGAAGTGCTTCAACAAACTTAAAGGGATAATAGTACTCATCAAGACGAACAAAAAAATGGATGGAACATGGAGTCACAAATGACGTTTAAAGAGTGAAAATCAAGAAAATGTGTCTGGAAATTGACAGAGTGAGACAAGAAAGAAACAACCCAGAAAATTCTTTATTGCACAGAATAGGTACAACACAGCTCGTGATGTCCAGGGAAAACAAAAATTTTACAACAATTTTCAAAGTGTTGACAGCAGAGACACAGAGTACATCGATACAGGAACGACTGGTGGATATGCTCGAAGAATCCGGGAGTTTCTTGGATTTCTGCTGCAGACTACTTCTACTGCGCTACTACTTCTTCTGGTGTTTCTACTGGCGTCTCATAAATGAGGGATTTAATTTGGCCCCAGAAGAAGAAATCCAAAGTGTTCAGGTCTGGCGAGCGTTGAGGCCAAGCAACGGGGCCACCATGTCCAATCCATATTGCCAGATGAACTCCATCAAGGTGGTTATGCACATCCACAGAAAAATGAGGTAGAGCACCACCGTGCATGTACCAAATGTGTTGCTGCACGCCCGCTTGTGCAGCAGAAAGCAAACCTAGTAGGATATTCAGCAGGAAACTCAGTAAGTTGGACCATTCAGACGGTCAGGCAGCAAGTACGGGCCCACAAGGTTATCAGAGAATGCCACATCACATGTTGACACTGAACCGATGTTGCGCATTTTGCAAGACAATGGCGTGAGGATTCTCTGTAGACCAAATATGAGCATTCTGAATGCTAAACATGGCATTTCGGGTAAATGTAGCTTCATCCGTAAATAGCACTTTGGAGGTAAATTGTGGATCACTGCTCATTGTATCCGTTACCCAGCATACAAATTCCAGCCGACGAGGATAGTGAAAAGGGTGACTCCAGTCATTGCATAGAACTCTCCACACTGACATCTGCGGAACATCCAGTTCAGCTGAAACCGCTCGTGTACTGGTAGCTGGCAAGTCTGTAAACGACTGCAGCACTCGTTCTTCCCTTTCTGTAGTGTGCACATGGTGGTTTCGTCCTCTATCGTAGGATTTTGCATGGAAAGATCTAGTTTCCCATAGGTATTGATCAATTTTTGTGAAAGTGCTATGTTAAGGACAAAGCCTTCTGAGAAATCTTGATATAACCTCTGCGATAAGTGGCCATTTCCTGCAGCTTCGCCATACACAATATGCATATCAGCCTTGGAATAGGTAGCCATTCCTACTGAAAGCACAAACAAAATGTTTTCATAATGATTCTACCTATCGTCGTTGACAGTTCATGTACTTACAACGCATGTTTGCTGCAAAGTTGCATTTATCGGTCTGTTTCTATGAAGAAAAAATTATGAAAAGTAATGCTATGAAAATTTGCATATGCAGATTCTTGTTATCTCTTTCTCACCAGATATGCACAAAATGAAAGCAAAATCAGCTTCATGCTACTAGACATTTCAGCAGAAAAGCTTTTTGCAATTAGTTTTGCAATTTTCACCCTTTAAACGTCATTTGCAACCCCATGTTCCATTGCATATTTTGTTCGTCATGATGAGTGCTATCAACCCTCCCAGTTTGTTGAAGCATTTCAGATACAAAAGTCAAACATTGGTGCAACAGCCCCTCTGCGGGGCCAAGGCCTACGCTGTCCAACCGCACCTTCACGACCATAGGCTCTGGGGTGCGGATGCATATGCCTCGGACATGTCGTCAGCCTGACGTGAAGCCCCTCAGTGTTTGACCCCAAGCAAGCTTGCTTGGCCCTCATTTTATCGACCCACTCAAGGGATGAAAGACTAGCATTTCAGATACACCCTGTATATATATATATATATATATATATATATATGGGTCATTCCACAAGAATCGGGTAACTTTAGAGGTGAATTTGAAACATACTACATTTATCTCAGATTAGAATTTGTTTGATAAAATCTATGAAAAGTAAGTTAATTTTATTGTATTTGTACAGCAACACTCAATTATTTGAACATTTTTGAAAAAATCGATTTTTTTCAAAAAGTAGATTCCAGGGGACTGACGGGAACAGGTGATTTCATTCTAGAATGAACTTTTTAAAGAATAATGCTAACTTTTTATTAATAATTAATAATAATTATCCAAAGAAGTAATAAAAACATGTTTCATACATAACCTCAATACATATATTTTCCTATTTAATCATCTTTAACTAATACATTTTTAATTATTTATTTTAATTATACTAATTAAAGCTTTTTTTAAACTTTAAATAAAACTTTTTTAAACGAGTCATAAATTTAACATCAAAGCAAAAATAATAGTAATTATTTTTCGCAAACATCAATAAATTTATTAAATGTATAAGTGACTCTATTACGCTTGGTACTTGAAATAGGTGTTCGTAGTTTTTCCAATACATGCTCAAACGATATATCAGCTATATCATTTTCATCTAATCGAAATAAAGTATTTTTATCATTACATTTTTTGAGCAATGTGACAGTCAACTTCTCTTCGTTTTCTTTAACATACGAACAAATTGCAACACTCCGGTATTCTTTATTTCTGACTAAAAATTTGACTAGGATAAAATCACCAACAGTGAACTTAATCTGTTTTTTACTTTGCTTCTCACATTTCTTTATTTATTTATTTATTTATTTTTGAAGCTGTGAGTGTCGAACAGCGCCTTGAAAGATTTTGATCTTGTTCAAATTTAATTGTTCCCAACTTGTAACTTTGACAAATTATAGGATCACAGAAACAACTGAATGACTTCATAATAAGACGATTAGGGTGTTGTACATCACCACAAATTTGATGTACCTTGAATGTTCCTTGAAAGGAAATTTGCTTATTCTGGTTTTCGTTTATCAGATCATCCATTGTTTTAATATCAACATCTTCAATAATAGAAATTTTTATTGCTGGGCATTTTTTATGTAATATGTCAGCAAATTCATGCAAATCTATTATATCACCTTTTTGAGCAATTACTTGGTCGGCAGTTCTTTTACAAGTTATCCAAGCAGTTACAAGCAGTATTCCAGATGGAAAACTGCCAGGGGACTGACGTTTTTACTATAAAACTCAAAAAATCTACTTATCGGAAGCAAATGCCATATTATTCTGTTCTAATATTAAATCTAGTAATAAAAAGACATTAAAATCAGCATACACCAATAATAATTATTTATAAATTATTACTTACCAGGGGACTGACAAATTGAGTGTTAGCATTCTGTTTGTTGACATAAGAATGGCGAAAAACATTGAATAAAAATGGCTGATGTATAAAAAAATGTCGTTAATGCCATCTTTATATGATAAATAAATATGAAACAGGCAATAAAGTTATCAATAAAGTTAAGGCGGATAATATCAGAAATATTTCGGATAATATCAGAAATTTTTGGAATTTAACATGAGCCAGGGGACTGACGTGCAAAGTAGGGGTACACAACTTAAAATTGAAAAAAAGTGATGAAAATTTTCAAAAAATCACATTACACATAACAAGTTATTAAATAACTATCTCAGAACACAACAACGATCATTTTTGTTGCCTAAATCGGTTAGTTTAAAAATAATTAGCGCTTAACTCTTCACTTTTTCGAGTGCATACCCTCCAACATTGGCCTTCACCTCATCAGTAGCACTTACGCGATATCGCCGGGGGGGTGGGGGGGATGGGTGTCAGGGGAGTCGTAACCCCCCCTCATGAGGAATTTTTTGCCATACAAAATGTATATTCTTCACTCCCTTGTCACAAACACCTATACATATATATGAGTTGAAGTAGTCATAACCCCTCCCCCGCTTTTTAGAGGTTCTCAACACTGGGTGTCTACCAAATTTCTGAAAGTCAATTTTCTGACTTTTGGGAGGTCCTGGGAAAAAAACTCCTGACCAATGCATTTTACTTAGGGAAATTGCACAATGCTTGTCTTTATATTTGCATATTTTGTACAACTTCTTTAAATCAATTTTGACTAAAGTATACAGGATTAAGCTTTCATCAATTGAGAAACAGAAGTAGTTGCACTTTCTGATAGAATTAACTAACTGTTCTTGGAAATACAGTCCTAATATATAAGTTACCAAGTAAGCTAATTTGTCTTTTACCCTCACGTCACAATTGATGAGTCCCCCATTTTCTCCTCCTTATACAAACACATCGCTTGATGCTTTCGCGGTCCGAAAAATGCGTCGCAGTTGCCTTCGGTTTCCAGTCTGACAATCAGAAAGTGTAGAAAAAACAAAGACATGAAAAAAATTGATTCATTTGGTGAATTTTCCGGACCCATTTTCCGATTCCCGGCTTTTACCAGACTTTCAAGAGCGGTAGACACCCTGCAACATCATTATTAGAGGTTTTTTAAAATATCAGTAGTACTATCACGTTTTAAAAAACGATCCATGTGAACAAAGAAAACAACGTGTGCTGCACTTTCCTTCCACAAAAGAGCTAAGCTTACATCCAAACACAGGACGGAGCAAGATAGGGTGGCGGGAAATGCGAGAGGAGACATGACGTAACAAGAGAAGGAGCAGCTAACGGCATCCCCCCCCCTCCCACGCACACCACACTTTCGCCGACACAAGTTCGCTCAGGGCTGCCGGTGCCGAGGGAGAATGTTGAATTCCCTTCTTTCACGATCGGCGCCGACACACAGGAGTGTTGACTCACAACACAGCAGCTAGGGTTGCAAACCGCACCTCCGTGCAGGCATAATGCCCTAAAAAAAGTAAACATTTGCTCAATTCCGTAGTTTTTTCGTACCATCCGTAGCTCCGTAGTTCATGCTACTTATCCGTATAAACTACGGATAATCCGTAGCAGTTGGAGGGTATGCGAGTGGTACATGCCAGGGGACTGATTTTTGGGGGTTAAAAACCTAATTTTTAATTTAAAAAAAATTCAAATTGCAAAATATTATACATGCTCCTAAACAGAATCAATGCTGTCTATAAATGGGCATTATTCAAAATTTAAAAATGTTGAATAGTAAATTCATTTTTTACAATTTCACAAAGTTACCCTATTCTTGTGGAATGACCCATATATATAAAACCACTTCCAAAAAATTTAGTAGTGACTAAAAATGTGGACTGACAGATAATTTTATAATCAGCACTTCTGTAGAAGACATCTTTGTAATTTGCAGATTAATAAAGAAAGGCGAAATCTTTTATTTGGCAGAAAAGTGGCATCCCTACATCCGTGCCTTTTACATTTGACAGTTTTCAAAATAATTTTATATGAAAATTTCAAAATCTTTAAATAAAAATTAATGAAGTTAAATGTCCTTTTCTCATACTGACAAAAAATACCCATTCATTTTTAATACCTTTACAATTATACCTTTTGACATAAGGGTTACATCTGCAAACTCACTTTAAAATAAGTCTGTTTTCAACAGCACTCAATATGCCTTAGACTAGAAATATTTGTTTTTGATAAGTATGCTTTTAATACAGAAACCATTTTACAGTATTCAAATAAAAAATTATAAATATACCTTATTTACAGGTTTACATAGCAAGTTACGTATCTGCAAATCTCTACGAGCACACAAGGCACGCCTGTAAGGACCCACTTGATTGAAAGCATTAACTCTTTCTTTTTTGGTTTGGGATATAGCAACATGAAACGCAGCTATCTGGTGCTCCATCACAAATTTCTTATCTTCTTTCCTTTCCAATTGTTCTGGACTTTCTCCTGAAATAAATAATTACATATTAAGCAAAATTTTTCACATAGTTTCCCAAAGAAATTTTTTTTTAGGTTGTGGCAAGCGTACACAAGGGGCATCAGCCTAGGTGGGGTGCCTTGGATAGAGGACTTTTTAAGGGTTTCTAACACATATTCATGTTAGATTTTGTTGTATTTAAGATGTTGCGTGGGCATAGGGCATGAAATCGCGATTTCTTTGCGACATCAGTATAGGCAATCTTTATTATCCAGCTCTTACATGCGACCAGCTACAAACTGCGTCTAGCCGAGGAGAATCACATCCCTGGCGATTGAATGATGCTGACAGCGCTATCTCTTGCACTCGCACAGAAACAATACCTATCTCACAACATCTTCTGTCTACATATCTTTACATAGTATAAAATGAAGTCGCTTCCGCTCGATGTTCGCTTAGATCTTTTAAACTACTCAATGGATTTTAATGCAGTTTCCAGCAATAGATAGAGTGATTCAAGAGGAAGGTTTATATGTATAATACATTAAGGTATGACAATAATATACACGTGTGTCGAAGAAAAAGACAATATTTACGCCTTCGCAATAAGGTTTTCAGGTTAAACCACACGAATTTGTATATAATTGTAATAAGCGGTTTTATTTCACGTGATCAGATTATCAAATCTTTGTAATTTAAAGAGTCACGTGACTCACCATCTATATATGAAAGTGTTTATATCCGATAAAAGTAGATCAGTTTGAAACATGAAAATAACTACTTTACTTTCAATAATTTAAGTTAAATTTCACGAGCGAAACTGACGTCATTTTAATGCACGACTTAAAAAATGCATTAGATAATAAAATTTGCTTTACGAGCGAAATAATAAACTTCCATCTACCAATCAAATTCAACAGAAGATTTCCGGTGACGGCAATTTGACGTCACGCATTGCATAATTCGAAGAGATCGCACGCGTCTATCGATGTTCTCCAGCCAGTAAAATAAAAATAAAACATGCTTTACAGTGTGATGCTGTTCAATTTGACCAAAACATCTTTGATGAAGCATTATTTGAATTGAACAAAGTAGTGCAATTACTTTCGGGTAAATCGCTCAAGGATTTTATATATTAGATTTTATATATAGTAGATACTAAGGTGAATTTATCTATCAATCTATTTAGGTTAATTTATCTATTTAACTACTTAAGCAAGATTGAATTCAAAGAAAATAATATTTTTTTAATTATCATAATTCTAAGGTTTTCAATTATCATAGTTAAAAAAATAACTGAGTTTATTTGTTATTGATGATCGTTTATTTTTTTGTGTACAGAAAGTAATAGGTATTTCAGTCATGTCTGGAAGACGTTGTTTTTCAAACATAGGCAGTAGCATAAGGAGTGCAAAAAGAATGCGTTTAGGTAGAGATAGAGAATCGTCATGTATAGAAGAATGGTCCCATGTGCTTATAATATTCTCCTAGCAATGACTTAGTCCGACCAGTGGCCGAGCGCATAGCGTTCTGAACTGGGAGACGGAAGGTTTCTGGATCAAAACAGGTCGCGTCCACCGACCTAACCATTCAGAGTTTTCCTGTATCCCGTTCGGAAAATAAAACTGTACTCGCAACATGCATATGTTAGGAAACATATATGGCTGGTTTCCTCCAAAACATAGCGTAAATACGAGTTAGGACCCCTTAGAAAGACCCCCACGGAGGAACCCCCCCCCTTGACCTAGATCCTATGTGTGGAGACTATAAGTCGGATAGTCTCCAGATTTGTAGAGAGTTTAATTTAACGCCTAGTGTCGTGTGCAACTTATAGAAGCAGTTCCACGATACCGGATCCACCGAGAAAAAGCCTGGGCAAGGTCATCCAAGAGAAGTTGCTTCTTTTTTGAACGTCAATGACACTGACATAGTTTTTGTGTCATCATGTTGCAGTTATCTCAGATTTGCACTCATGACGTCAACGTTTCATCATGATTTAAATAATTTTTCACTTTTTTAGCTTCCACATCAATGGGTTTAATTCGAATTTTATGTGTAACGAAAATGTTCTTTTCCTACCGTGCGGAGAACAGGTACTCAGCTAGTGAAACAATAAATACAAACAGTCCGAGAAACACAATAAAAAAGTCTGGAAAATCCAATTCTGGAATAAATTCAAACAGTTTCAGAACCTAATAAACAGTCTGGGTGTTCATGGAACTGCAAGTGCTGAGGCCTAGATCTAATTCTGGATCATCTCCGAGGTAAGACACCCTCAGAGCTTTTGCTTTGCAGGGGATCTGGATTTCCAACTTGTACAGGTGGTTCTGAGAACGGGGCCCGTGCACTTCCGGATGTCTCCTCCTCACCCATCAGAGTTGTGTGTTGATCACCTCTTTCCAGAACAGCAACTGATGAATAAGGATCCGATAGAGAGCCTGGGCACTCTGTCGTGTCATTAACCACCCAACGACGAATTTGATCAGCATACTGGGTCTATGTACCCAAAAAAGTAAGGATTTGAAACATGTTGCTGCCTACTGGTGCTTGGATTTCTCCTGGAATCCATTTTGGACCATGTCTAAAATTCTACACCCAAACCAGTTCCCCTTTGTTGAATTTGCCAAGTTCTGGCTTGTCACTAAGTTCTTCGGACTGGATTGATTCCTTTAATAAGTCCAAACGTGAATGTACAGGTCGGCCAAACATGCCAAAAGCTGGAGATGTGGCCGTAGACGCATGGGAGGTGTTTCTATAATTAAATAGAAACCTGTCAAGCATTTCTTCAAACGATCCGTCAGTAATCTTTTTGAGAGCTGATTTTGTTGTTCTCACTGTCCGTTCTGCAATACCATTAGAGTTCGAATAATATGGAGCTATTAATACTCTTGTAATACCATTTTTTGACAAAAAATTATTGAACTCTGCATTGCAAAATTCTGGACCATTACCACAAACCACACTTTTTGCTATACCAAAATGAGCAAATAGGAAACTCAAAACTGTTAATAGTTGTACTTGCTGACGTGCTAGGCACTGGGACTAATTCTAACCATTTTGTTTTGGCATCTACAACTATTAAAAGTGTGCGATCATCCAATGGACCTGCACCGTCAATGTGGATACGTTGCCATTCTTTGTCTGGCACAGGCCAAGACAATTGCTTTGCTGGAGGTGCTGATACATTTTGCTGACACCCCACACACACCTTCACTTTTGCTTCAAGATCCCGATCAATTGCAGGCCACCATACATAGGATCTAGCCAGCGATTTCATGGCTGTAATGCCTTGGTGGGCTGAATGCAACTCATCTACAATAAAAGCCCTAAACTTAAAAGGGATAAAGACATGCAAACCTCGTAGGATGATTTCATCCTGACCAGACAATTCATCCTTTACTTTTAAAAATGGAGACAAATTACCTGGAAGACTTTTCGGAAACCCCATTTGGATCATGGACCTCAGCATGCATAAATGAGGACATCTTCCAATTTCTGTGGCAATCAGATGCCTGGTGACTGGGGTGTCATCAAATTGCTTTATCAACAGCACAGATTCTGCAGGAACAGGTGAATCAGCATAATTTGTTTTCAACGTAAGACGACTACATGCATCAGCATTGGCATGTAGGCTACCCTTGCGATATTTTATTTTATAAGAATATGCAGACAGGGTCGGAGCACAACGTTGAATCCGCATGGCTGCTACTGATGGAACAGGCTTGTTCTCCGAAAGTTGGTTTATTAATGACTGATGATCCATCATTAAGACAAAAGTTCATCCCAATAAATATTTTTGGAATTTAGTCACCCTGAATACAAGAGCCAGTGCTTCCTCCTCGATGTGGCTATAGTTCCTTTCAACTTTTGTCAAGGAGCGGATATTGGGTGATCACCATCTTTGGTCTGATGCGATAGAACTGCATGGGCTGGCATCACAGGCCAGCACAATTTCTTTGGTAATATCAAAATGCATTAGTAGTGATGAGGTCATGAGGGTTTCTTTTACCTTTAAGAAAGCTTCCTTCTGCTGTGCTTTTCACATCCATGTTTGTTTACTTTTTAAGAGCTCATATAATGGGGCCAAAACTGTAGCCATGTTTGGCAAGAATTTTGCATAATAGGTTATTAAACCTATGAATGAGAGCAGTTCACCCACATTCTTTGGGTCTGGAGCTTTGCTAATCGATTCTACTTTGGACTCAACTGGATGTAGACCTTCTTTGTCAATTCTATGTCCAAGATATTCTACCGATGGTTACAAAAATTCACATTTCTCAGGATGTAGTTTAATGCCAGCTAATTCCAATCTCATGAGAACTGCATTTAAGTTCTGTAGATGCTCTTCTTCATTTTTCACAGTGACTAGCAGGTCATCTAAGTTAGCAGGAAGAACCTTTTAGACCATGAAGAATTTTGTCCATTTCACAATGGAACACAGCAGGAGCTGATGCAACCCCGAAGGGTAATCTGGTGTAACGAAATAACCCTTTGTGGGTATTTATTATCACCAAATTCTTTGACTCTTTGCAGTTCTATCTAATTGTTCTAATGCAGTTCTATCTAATTGTAGCTGGCAGTAAGCATCTCTTAGAAACAGTTTTGAAAATGAACTTCCACCTGATAGCTGAGCAAAAATATCTTCTATGTTTGGCAGTGGATATTGTAAACTCAGTAACTTTGTTTGTGGTTAATTTGAAGTCACTACAAATTCTGATACGGCTATCATGATTCAAGAATGGTACAATTGGTACTGCCGACTCTGTTGTGGTGACTTGGCTCAAGGATGCCTTCGTCTACAAGATAGTAGGTGGATTTCTTCCTCTACTTTCTCACATAAGGCATACGGCACCGACCGAGCCTAGAAAAATTTTGGTGTCACAGTTTCTTTTTTTTCTAAATGCACTTTAATGTCCCTTACCAAGCCCAACTTTACTGAGAATAAATCTTTGATTTCTGACAAAAGATTTTGCAGAGTCAAAGAAGCTGGAATCGTATTTACCTGGCTTTCGTCTCCAAATATAGACAATAAATCTAATGGAAAACCCAATTACGACCTGCTCATTGACACTGCCTTGTTTAACTATTATAAGAGGTAAGGAACAGGTCTTGAACTTATATGACACACTTACTTGTGACATACCCATAAGATCAATGGGATGTTCATGAATGAATTTAGCGTACTTTCAGTTGCTCTAATGGAGGAAAACAGTTTTTTATAGGGACTTTAATTTTTGAAAGGCATCAATGTGCAAGGAGCTCCTGTGTCAACTTCAAAAATGACTCCTTTACCTTCTACTAAGCATTCCATATTAGCAGGGGGGAGGGCTTCTCCAATTTTTGGCATGTTGATGTTAAATAGAGTATATGTGCTTGGGACACTCCCAGAACTTTCTTCTTTGGGTTTCTGGAGTTCTAACTTCTGTACCCGGGAATTTTTAATTTATTGTTTCAATCGGCACATTTTCGCGATATGACTGATCTTTTTACAGAAATTGCAAGTAGAATTTCGAAACCTACAATCCCTTCCCAAATGTTCTTCACCGCACGGATAACGGTTTTCTCGATTTGGCATTATTGTTGAACCAGCGGAATTCTTCTTTGCTTGTATTTTGTTTACATCGGCAGTAGCACATGAAGTTGCCACTCATAGATCAACTGCATCTCTGGCCGCCACTTCCATCATCATGGCAAATCTTCAAAGTCCGTTCTAGAGCTAGCTCGCTTTCTGATAAGACTTTCATTTGAATACTTTCGTCTTGAATACCACAGGCAATCTGGTGACGAAGCATTTCATTGAGCAAGGATCCATAATTGCAATGCCTCGCTAAACTTTGTAGCTCTGCTATGTACGTTGTGACGAATTCTCCAGCTTGCTGCACACGGATGTTAAACTTAAAGCGCTCAACTATTTCCGAAGATACTGGATCAAAATGCAAATTTAGCACTGCTTTTATTTCTTCAAGAGTTTATGTAGTGGGAGCCGCTGGAGAAAGTATATTCCTTAGTAATGTATTCGTATTTGGGCCAATGACTGTCAAGAAAATCGCTGCGGCGATCAGCATTTTCAATACTGCTAGCAATGAAGAATTGCTCAAGTCTCCCAGTATACAATGTCCAGGATTTGATTGAAGGATCAAACTCTTTCTTATGACCAAAAGAGCCCATTTTCAGATTTATTTCTTAGTTGAAAGCTCTAGAAATTTTCGAACACAGTGGCGGTCCCACGTGAAAGGCTTCACTCCATGTGCACTGGCTGCCGAGATCAATCCGCCGCTCGTCAGGTTTAGGGCAGCGACGATGATAATCTCTTGATAAACATCATAATTTACCGGGAAATAAAAATGATAGCTTTCCGCAAGTGATCCTGCTGGTCGCCAATGTTGTAGTTAAGATGTTGCATGGGCATAGGGAGAAATCACGATTTCTTTGTGACATCAATATAGACAATCTTTATTATCCAGCTCTTACATGCCACCAGCGATAAACTGTGTCTGGCTGAGGAAAATCACATCCCTGGCGATTGAATGATGCCGACAGCATCATCTCTCACACTCAAACAGAAACAATACCTGTCTTAAACAGATTTGGAGAAAACTCTCCAAAACTTCAGACCATTAGATTTACAGCTGTGCGATAAGCTTGAACCAGGGGCCTCCTCTCTTCAGCCATCTACCATGTTCATTGTCTTATCTACTCGATCATGGTGGGGGCCACCTAACTCTCTCTTTCTTTAAAAAAAAAAAAAAACTGAATGAAAAATGAAAAAGTTTGTCAAGTGTCGACATATATTTGCCCAGTCCCCGAACATATAGCTGCTAACCACAAAATGCAAAATGTAGAAACATGTTTCAGAACATCAACAAAAAAGATAAATCATGACAAACACATCGATTACAGAACACAGCCATATTTTGTGCTTAAATCTGATGAGATTTTGGAGATAATCTCAAAAAATTGTTGTGCTATTATTATAAATGCAATTTTGCAAGACCCTGTAAAATGGCTTTAAAAGATTTTTCCTTCATTTAACTGAAGAGTAAGCTGCTATAAACATTTTTATACTTATTGTATTGTGTCTGACATGGATTAATGTCTCCCAACTGCCACAGATCGCAATGTATCGGATTTCTTTTGAGTGTTCCTGTAGAAAAACTATTAATAATACAGGCACTATTTTCGATGGAGAGCATTATTCTGTGAGCCTTAATAACACATATGTCAATTTTGTTTTCTTTTAAAAACTTAACATCTCTAAAATACACTCTCAAGAATCACTGCCCATAGAGTGTAACGCCTATTGAACTATTTTTCATCTTTTCTGTTAAAAACTATAAATAGTGCATACATCAGTTTCAACAGGATACATTGTACTGTACATAGAAAAAACATATATAAATTTTGCACTAATCAATGTATGTTCAAGGCAGTTAGAACACTGGATGGGTGAACAGAAGAATGAACAGACAAGCAAAATCATAAACACCTCTCACCCTTGTTAGAATGTTAAAAATAAAAATACCCCTCTTGTACAACATAACAGCGCTGCACAAACACGGAGAATTGAGAAATTTATTCTTTAAAGGGTTAGCAGTCTGAAATTAAAGTTCAAAGAGTTAAAAAATCAGTTTTCAATTTTGTTGCATGTAAATCGGTTAATGTATTATGAAAATCCTTAAAAATTATTCCTACCAACTTAAACCCCTCCCTTCCTAGGCAGACAGCGCTTGCTTATCTTTGCTTTTTCACAGCACAACACACTAGATCAGTTAATTAGAGCACCCGTAACGAATTTTCAAAATTCCCGTTGAAATCATCACAGCTTAACATATTATCACATTTTTTTTTTTTTTTTTTAATTTACTTATTTCCTGCCAAATAATGAAAACATGTCCAGGTTGGGTTCATTTTCCAAAACATGCTTTTTGCACTATATTTGGTGATTAATCACAAAAGTCATCAATACTAGCAACTAACAATCATTTTGTTTCATTTCAAATAGCCGAACATCTCTAAAATATGCTCTAAAAATGAGTACACATACAGCATAATATATTGGAAATATTTTGAACATTGCTATAGAACTATAAATACTAGATACACCATTTTCAATATGGTAAATGGTACAGTAAGTAGGACAACATAAATATATTTTGCAGTAATCAATATATATTTAAGGAAGTTAGAGCATGGATGGATGAACAGACAGACAAACTGAAATCATAAACCAGGAGACAATCCAGGAATTTTTTTAAAAGTCCCATTTTTGTGAAAATTTGCTTATTTTTGTGAATTTCAATACTTGATAAAACAGATTAAAAGGTAGGATAAAATGCCAATGAAAGGCCGTTTTAATTGATTGTATTTTTGTGAAGGTGACTGACCCAAATTTTCGTCTGCATCGACCCCTGTAAACACTTTATAGTAGCACTGATAGTATGTCATAATTTTCAGTAAGTACCATCAATAAACCTTAAGAAAAAATATTTCAGGAAGATTTGACCTTAAAAACCAGCTGCAACTTGGGGGAAAAAAAAAGTATAAGTACATTTAAATTTCATTAATTTGTAAAAAATTAAAAGTGTAGGCCATTTTTTCCCTATGATATAGAAAGATTCAATAAAAGAATGCTAAAGAAAAGATATGCATCTAAAAGAATGATGAGAAATGATTGAAATTTGAATACTCAAGCATAATTTTTAGTGCCAAAGAACTAATGTGATACTCGATTGCAGGGATTTTCAACCTGGCAAAATAAGAGACGTTTAACTGGCATTTCATAAATATTAGATCTAAATTTTTAATAAGAAATATTGCTTTTTTTTTTTTTTTTTTTTTAATTAAAAAAAATTGTGTTGAAGATTCATTTTGCATAGAAAACTTACAAAACTATACATATACTAAATTTGAGATCTACAAAATGCGACGAATGGTGAGAGTTTTGGTACCCTTATAGGCTGAGAACATTTCCATTATCTGGTCTGCAAATCACTGCAAACAATCAAATTCTAGATGCAGCAGAAGATGACAAACTCTCAGATTTTCAGAAGCAGAAAAAAACCCCATAAATATTTGTGTATTTGGATTCTAAACAATATGTATCTTATTTTTGGATCTTTAAAGAGCTATAATGAGCCACAATGTTTATGCTTTCAACCCTATGCGGCTGTGAATAAAACAGGGCAGCCACCACAGCACAGCCACAGAAATAGTTGCTTTAGTAGCCTTCAGGGTACAAAATAGTAACCTTTATGGTAAAAATAGTATCCTTTTTAACAATCTAAACAGACTGAAATCTTCTAAACAAAGTTTGAAAAGTGTTAAATGCACATTTTTGTTTTCGGAAAGAAGTTTATACAATATTTGTGAAGATTAAATTCATTATATATTACTCCGTAGCAGATGATGCTTGCGGTTTAGTTCTGTTTCCTTAGATGTAGAAGTTCAAAGAACAGAACATTATAAAATAGACAGTTTTCACTGTATTTCCAAGTATTTTTAGATAAACATGAAATACAAAACACAGTAGACTCTCTCAAAGCTACAAACACCAGTTTCTATAAACATGCAGATTATAGATTTTAGATCATGGAATTGTTAACATAGCTTTTTATTGAAATATTATGTGAATTTAAAAAAAAAAATACTCAAAATAAAAAGTTATGTTATGTCGTAGGGAATAAATAACATTTGGACTAAGTGGAAAATTAACGGGTTTTTATTGTATTTAAAAGTTCTTTTTTTGAAAAATGAAAATAATTAAAGAAAGTTTTATTTAGGATAATTTTGCCCATTGTAAATTAAGTTTTTGGGGTATGTGAGGACATTATGGGGGGTTTTGTGTCAGTTGGATTTGTAATTTAGAGATCCATGTGCTTGTCATTAATTGCGCGCTAAATGACAGATACATATTTTTCTAAGTGAAATACCTGATATAGTTTCTTTCATAATGGGGTGCACATATTTTGAAAACTACCTTAATGATTTTGATAATGAATTTTACATTTAGTATTTTTTTGTGTTTTATGGTGGCTGACATTTTTTTTTTTTTGTGGCTGACAAATTTTTTTTTTTTATATAACGATCTTCTAGTTCCCTTAATTAATATATTAACATTAATAAATTTTAACAATTTTAATTTTTTACTAATTATCTTTTGATTTACAACAATCACTACTGGGTAGCCATTTTCTTTTGGAGTCAGTACGATCCCGGCAGATACATGCGTTCCCGCGTCTTTGACGTTGCCAGATTCAAGGAACAAGAATTTTTACGGCCGTTCACGATGCGTTTTACATCTTGCAAATAATTAATAAGGAGTTATTAAATTCAAGTGGAAGTGCAAAGAATATTCGTTTACTAAAATATACACATCGTTATTTACAAAGTAATTTTTTGAGACCGTAATTACGAAGTCAATAAGGGGTGCTGACTTAAACATCAACTCAATGGCCAACATTTCGCTGCAGCAATCGAAGGCTGGGTACGAGAGTATGATGATGGCTATAAATATCTGCACGAGAAGCGGCGTCTCGCTCTCCTGTTCCTGCTGTGGTCTAGACTACCCTTGCTGCAGCCCTTTCCCTGATAGACGACTGGAGCGATGGCACCAATGGACGGCGTCTTTGGAAGGATTTTGGACAATGAGACTTGAGTGAAAAAAATTCTTAGGAGGGCCCTCCCATCATTAACACATGGATAAGTTTTTTTTTTATGCATGCTTCCTTTAACTAATATATTTTTTGGTCAGCCACCTTAAATTTTTTTTTTGTGACGTGGGGTTAAGCTGGAAATGTAAGCTAATTTTTAAAGGCTAATAAGAGGCATTAATATGTGATATTTTCTGGTAATATTGTTTAATTTGATTAATATGGGGTTTATTAAGATCAATTAAAATAAAATTTTGTAGTCTTTGGACTAAATGAAGTAGATGTTTAAAGATTAGTTTCTAGAGTGTCTCATGTGAATTGTTTTGGTATGTTCAGCAATAAGTATTATGTTGGAAGATAATTGTAATTTAGTAAAATTTGTCAAGCTAAATGTTATGTTTGTGTATTATAATCTAGAAATTATCAAAATATGTGAAAAAGTTGGGCAGATTTAAGATTATAGTTCCTTAAGATCGCTTGTAAATACATTGTTAAGAGATAGCTGGTGCTTCAGGTGTTTAAATCTATTATAGTTGTTTAAAGTTAGTGTTAATAAATGAACTGTTCAACTTATCTAGAGTTTATTTCTTTTGTTTGTGTGCATTTTCTTTTTCACTCGAACTTCACAGGGTTTTTGCAGAAATTTAGATATAACACCAACGGTTTTGTACAGCTTTTTAAATCTATACGATCACTAAGCCATATTAAGTTTATTTTTGTTGCTTTATTGAATCTATTTGTATTTTGGAAATTTAAGGAAATGGTTTATTTTACGGCACCTCTTTTTGAAATGGTCAAAGAATTTTAAAAGTTAATTTACTTAAAATGAAGTCAAATATTAAGATATTAAAGTTGCCAACTAATATTTAAAATCCCAACAGTTATGAACCTCTTTTAAAAAAAAAAAAAAAGGAAAAAAAAAAAAGGAAATTCTTTTTGAAAATGGGGAAAAAAATATGCAGTTTAAAAGAACAAGCAGCAGGTTTATTAATTTTCATAAAGCATACATTATTATTAATAAAAGTTATAGTGTTACTAAAATTAGTTTTGCACTCTGTTGGATGTAAATCAGTTAACTAGAACACAAGATAGGAACATTTAATATTCACATAGGATAGCATCAGAATTGGGGGTTCTTGTTAAATATTGGTGATATCGCTTGGCTGGGTTAAGTTTTGGGGCTTATTTTTTGCACAGATTTTGTCACCAATCAAAATCGCCATGACTGGTGACATCTGACATACATTTTTTTTTTAAGGGACCTCCAATGTTTACTTACCTGCTTAGCATTGCACAAATGATGCAAGGAAAATGATAGAGAATTTACTAGTCAGATTTTGCCAGAACTTTAGAGAAAACTCCCCAAAAGGTATAAATACGTGAATAGGTCATCCCACTGTTTCAGTCTTTAATTGGCTTTTCTATCAAACGCTAGCTATTAAGAACATAACGCTTTGCATAATTTTGATGCCAAAGGCACTGTTGTTTTGCCAAGCTGTATTTAAAAATTTGTTTAGGAATTCAGTATTGTTGTATGCGGTGGAGGAGTAAAGGGTTCGGCTAGAGTATTCTGATATTCTAGCAAATGGAACGATTTTATTTACTGTAAAGAAATTGCAGTATTTGAGGAAGTTTCTCCGATTGATAGCTATTTATCTACAGAATTACTGCTTGTAAATTCCTGTAAATTGTGTTTCGAAGACTGTTTGAGAAGTTTCTAAAAACAGTTATCTTAGTTTCAGTAGCCAATTAAGATGTCAGGAAAAAACACTATCTACAAACCTCAGACTTTAAAGCATACAACAAAGTGAATTAGTTTTGTCAATTTTTTTATTATGAAAACGCATCTTTTACTGTTGTGAACTACAATGGAACGACACAGGCGGTATGAATCTAGCTTATCTGTTCTTGCAAGATATTTCTTAAAATCTACGGGTGGACACAGTTGCGCTATGCTCAGTGCTTATCATGTTGTCAGTAGTGTGGTTACATGACCTAAACTGAAACGTTCTAAGTGAAAAACAGAAATTGCATTATTACTCCCAGCAAAATAGTTGCCATTTTCCTCAAAATAGTTGCTTTTTAGCTGTTTTTACATGTAAATAGTCGCCATAGTTGCCTATTCTCGATTATAGTAGCAATTAATCTCCCTTTAGTAGCCAGTGGGCACCCTGATAATATATTCAAGCTTACGAAAGTGTGTCGGGCATTAGTATTTTGGATTCCACAAATGGCTACGAGCATTTATATTTTCAACCCTTAAGAAGGCTGCTAATGTTTGGACACATTCGTAATTGCTATAAACAAATTTCAAAGTTTGAAAAATCAGAAATTCTTGCTCATTATTGGACATTAGGAGCACATTAACAATATCTGAGAAACTGGCAAAATTGGAATGCTTGGCAGCTATGCTGATATACTGGGTGATTCAAAATAGATGTTAAAGCAATTATCTTTCACACTGTAAGTGATTGAAACATACTTTCAATTAGAAAAGTTCGTCAAATAAAGAGTAGCTATCAGAAAAGGCATTTTTTTTACTAGCGGATGCATACATATTAAAATATGAAATTTAATTTTTATAGAGTCCCTCCTTTCCTATCATTTATATTTGGGAAATTGTTGCTTTGTGTTTCAGAATGTAAATAATAATAATAATGTTTCTGAGAGGAACAATGTGAAACTTTTAGGGAGTGACCACCCTTCATTCCACGGAAAATCGGTCATTAAGAGAGGTGATTGCTCAAAAAAGTTTAAACATTTGGTAGTTAAGAAATTGCATACTAATGCATATGTAATTATACAAACCTATTTTTAAAATTATAATTTTAATAAAATATTTAGAAATTTCAGATTGTTTCATTCTTTTTTCTGTCACCGAGAGTACTTCTGTGTCTACTTTATTCTTTACATTTGACAGAAGAGCATTTATCCTGATATTCTTCATGTATTTTGAATTTGCCACGATAAAATATATAGCACACTCCCCCTAATCCGCAACCCTATAATCTGCAAATGCCTATAATCTGCCATACATTTTACATGTGAACAAATAATTTAACATTTCAGTTTTTCTAAACAGACTCTGAAAGACTGGTGAAACTTTCAATTTCATGAAAATAAAAAGACCAGAAAAAGAGGTCCACTGAAATATTAGCCTATTTAATTAATAATTAGAATAATCATTTGAGGAAATTCACTATTTGTGCTGATACATCGAAAGGCATGGGATTAGATTTTTATTCATTATAATTTTGAATTACTCCAGAGAAATATCTGCTATGGGCAGAAACAACCTGGTAAATACACTTAAATACTTTTAATAAACACAAATAGTAAATAAACTAGTGTCTCAAGCACAACAGAATACCTATTAATAAGCTGCTAGACAAAATTGTTAAGAGCAATTTCAAATGTTATTAAATAACTAAAACATATAGCCTTTTAAATTGAAAAAAAATGTATATTATTTTTCATATATTATTACAAAATAGCTATTATGACCAGTTTGTTTTCAGTTCTGTCTAATTATATGAGTATTGTTGCTAATATTTTTTCAAAAATGCACATCCCCCCCCCCCCCAAAGACCTATAATTTGCAAAATTCTATACTCCGCAGTACCTTAGTCCCAACCTGTGTATATTGGAGGGAGTGTCTTGTATTTGTTCTAAAATTTGCTTTTTGTTTCCCCACAAACAAAAGTAACTGCCAATTTCCACTCCCAATTTCCTTTTCCGTGTGATTTGATACATTAATGCACTGCTCCAACAGTAAATTCACTCTTTTCTTAGACATATCTCATCTCTAACCAACAAGATATGTACGTAATGTGTATGTGTATTTGCAGTAGAGTGACTGGTTTGGAATGTGTGTTTTTTTTTTTTTTTTTTTTTTTTTTTTTCTCCGGGAAAAATGCAAAAAAATTTTCAGAGAGGGAACCAGGACCAGTCACTTAGAGAGGGTTGGTCTGTTCTAAAGGATCTTTTAATTTTAAATAGATAGGGTAAAAAATCGGTCCCTAAAAAAATTGGTTGTTAGAGGAGGAGGTTGCTGACTATAGGTGGTCACTCACAGAAGTTTCACTGCAGTTATTGAGATATCGCAACTTAAAAATTTTAGAGTCTGTTGTCAAATGCTAAGGGGACAGCTAGAAAGTGAGAAAAGTAAAATTACTTTTTAACTGGCCTTAATTTATGTTAAAGGGTCATTCAACAGCTACATTGGACTCCTAGAAATTGTATTTTAGATAGAATTTTCCTATAATGCATGTTTGACAGTTTCTACAAAAAGTTAATCTTAGAAAGTTAAAAAGTTTACCTAAGAAATTTTTTCTCTAGAAGTGTGATGTAATGAGTGAACGACCCCTCGAAAGACTAAATTACTGATAATTTCATAATGAAATACCTATTAGTTTAGGTTCCTATTCTTTTCACACATTTGAATGCATTTAATTGCCATTTTCCAACAAAGGGATCATCATTTAACATTTATCAACTCATAGTTAGTCTCTTAAAGTAAAGATTTTTTCTCCTGTAAATGGATGCGAACATAGCAGGTAAAGTGCTGCAAGTCGATGGATTTAGCATTAAATATGATGCTATTTCACTTAGAGACATTGGATTTTAAAAATTAATTTTCTGAGATACAGGGCAGCATTTTCTATAGATAAGTGATAGGAAATGAGGGACCATCTGATGAACTTTTATAATTGAAAGTATGTTTCAATCACCCACAACTTAAAATGTAATTGCTTTAACATCTATTTTGAATCACCTGGTATATTGACTGGGAATGGAGGAAGGGAAACCGGAACATCATAAAACACATATTTTAACATCAAGAGAGACAACCAATATCTCACAATATGTTATCACACATATACAAATAATATAATGCAGAGAACTATAAAAAAATTAAGATATTACTGTCAAAAATTTTACAATATGCCCTTTCCTGCTAGATAACTATTTAATAAAAGGATATATTCAAAACAGACAACGTCTTTTCAATGACATTTTATAACTTCTTAAACAGATGAATAAGCATTATTTGTGACTAGCTGAAGTACCCGTCCTCGACGGGTTAGTGAATGCAAATTGCCAAAAAGCAAGAACTTTCGTCAGCATTGTAGGAGTACACAGAATGGATGTAGAATGTTGCCAAATTAAAGAAAGCGAAGTTATAATTTTTATGTATTGTTAAAATATTACAGGTTAAAGAGTAACTAAGTAATATCATTTCATTCGCTTTAGTCGTAATTATGTGATGCGCGAACGAATATTTACGCATATTGAAATAATTTTTGCAAAATCTCAAAATTTAATCAACATTTTTGAAAAATTCGAAGCCTAGAATTTAAGTTGAGCGACAACCTATCATGTCACCCCAATTCGTTTCATTCCCTGCAGTCTTTATTTCGTGATGCTGGAACAAATTTTTAGCATTTTAAAACGATTTTCGCAAAATCTCAAAATGTAATCAAAATATTTTTAAAATTCTCAACGCCTATAAATTAAGATTAGCAACTACCCATCATATCAATAAATTTCGTATCATTTGTATTAGTCGTTATTACGTGATGTTTGAAGAAATATAAACTATTTTGAGATAATTTTCACAAAATCTAATAAAAATGTTTAAAAAATTGGACTGCTATAGTTTATGTTGAGCAATCATCTATCGTGTGACCAAATTTCATATCATTCGCTTTAGTCGTTATTACGTAATGCGGGAACAAAACTCAGTTTTAAACGATTTTCACAAAATCTCGAAATCTGATCGATTTTTTTTAATTAGATGCTTCTAGTTTAAGGTGAGTGACCACCTATCATTTCACCAAATTTCATTTTTTCACCTTTGCAGTTATTACGTGATGTGCGAACACAAATTTATGCAGTTTGAAATGATTTTCGCAAAATTTCAAAATCTAATCAAGATTTTTTTTTAATTCGATACCTATGTTTTAAGTTGAGTGGCCACCTATCATGACACCCAATTTCATATCATTTGCTTCAGTCATTTTTACGTGATGCTTGAACACAAATTTACGCACTTTAAAAGGATTTTCGCAAAATCGCAAAATCCAATCAAGATTTTTTAAAAATTGGACGCCTATGTTTTAAGTTGAGTGACCACCTATCATGACACCCAATTTCATATTATTCGCTTCAGTCTTTTTTACGTGATGCTTGAATAGAAATTTACGCAGTTTGAAACAATTTTCGCAAAATCTCGAAATCTAATCAAGATTTTTTAAAAAATTCGACGCCTATGTTTTAAGTTGAGTGACCACCTATCATGTCACTCAATTTCATATCATTCGCTTCAGTCGTTTTTGCGTGATGCTTGAACACAAATTTACGCAGTTTGAAACGATTTTCGCAAAATCTGAAAATCTTATCAAGATTTTTTTTAAATTCATCCCTATGTTTTAAGTTGAGTGACCACCTATCATGACACCCAATTTCATATCATTCGCTTCAGTCGTTTTTACGTGATGCTTAAACAAAAAAAGCGTCACGGACAGAATGACAAACTTTTTTTTGAGGGTTGCATTGCATTCCCGGGTGCTTGAAACGGATAGAAATCGCAAAATTTTTGAATTCCAAGAAATGTACAGTCAAAAGTCTAATTTTATTTATATAGATTGTCAAGTCATAATACGTATATTTGTAACTAAATATTTGCAAATTTGTACAAATAGTCATTAGTGAGATAGCAAAAATTTGTAAACTTTCAATTGGGAATTCAGGATGTGAGCACCGCTTTGCTTTGAGAAACCAATACATAGCAATAAAAGTTAGGAATATTTAAGATTGATTTATGTAAAACATAATGGTCTTCTATCATTTAGGTAATACAGACTGGGGATTCATAATTTCCTCTAAGGTTTTAGAAGGGTATAGTAAAAACACAAATATGAATACAGTAAAAAAGAACAGTGCACTAAATACAGAAACAATTTACTTTTTGTATCAACAGCTAGCAACATATCTGGATATACAAAAAAAAAAAAAAAAAAAAAAAAAAAAGTGGTTATTGGCACAATTACATGATGTATGTTTCTGAACATCCCATTTCCCATAGATGTGCATGACTACATTAAAGCGCAATCGACTCGAGGTTGGATTGGGCAAGCTTCTGAAGGTGAAGTCTCTCTTCTCCTTCTGTCAAAATTTTGTTAGACTTAACAGTATGCAATTTTTTCTGGTGAGGAGGTGTAAAGAGCATGTGTTCTTATGTACTTCGCTGCATGATTAAACAGGGTATCTACTAAATTTCTGAAAGTCAATTTCCTGACTTTTTCCAGATTTTTGGGAGCTTCCAGAAAACATTTCTTGACCATAAATGTAATTTACTTTGGGAAATCCCACAACAGTATAACCCCCTTTTTTATTGTATTATTTTTCTACAACTTACTTGAAATAAATTTTCAACTATAATACAATTATTGATGTACTTAAGTTAAATAGTTTTTTGGCTCTTCTGTAACAAAAAACACCTCACCATAGAACGTGAAACAGGTGTGAGCCACATACTTCACAAATATTCTGAATCACATTTTTCACACTCTGGACTCCGAAGAGATTTAAAAAAAAAAAAAAAAAAGAGAAGAAATTTTTAAACAAAGGAAAATTTATAATTTCAGAGAATTTTCTTGACCCATTTTGCATTTTCCAGGCTTTCCTGACCTATTTTCCATTTTCATGGCATTTTCCAGACTTTTCTGAGTGGTAGACACCCTGTTAAAGCAGGACTGGGGGAATGGATCACACATGCTGTAAATACTATTGATTGCGCCATGCTGAACAGAGTATTGAGAAAAATTATTGAATTTATGTATGTTGTGTGATCAAGAGTTCATGTACAGAATACCTCTAAGATCTGTAAAAACTTGAATTGCTTCTGCATTTATAGGAAAGGCTCTTTTAGTGCTGCATTCATCACATTTTTTTACTATTTCCTTCTGAAAGTCTGCAGGATATTATGAATCGCCTTATGTATACATTTTATACTTTAATTTTAAGACTGACTTTTAAAACTTCTTATTCCTAAGAACAAATATTATTTGCATTTCAAAATGTAGACCATTCTTTCAAATTGCACTTTTTCTATTATCTTATAAATACCTTCATTCTCATCATTTTCTTTATGAAGCTGCTTCTGGCACTCTTTGATTAACTTTTCACTCAATTCAGGCCCAGCTAAAACTTGAGAAAAGCCAATTCTGGAGAGAACATGAGCAGCTGTAAATCGTCTTCTGGCACAACCAGGTTTGAATTCTGTTTTTGTTTCACTCATCAAAGCAGACCAGTCTACATCCAGGGCATCAACAATCTCTGTAATGCAATAAAAACTTTAATGAGTGCCTATAAAGTATTGAAAAAAATGCAAAGTATTCTGAACCTACAAAAGTTTTTATAGACTTTTCCATAAGGCATAAGAATACTTAATTTTAGAAGTGATTTTAGTGGTATAAAATATTTACGTCTTGTGGGGAGAAAAGAAAAAAAAAAGTATGGAAAGGAACTTTTGCTGAAATTCATAAAAGAATAAATAACATTTAGAAAGTATCACAAATAAATAGGCCAACATGAGCCAAATAAACACGGCTGAAATTGTGCCCCCACCCCCCTAAAAGAAGTACTTTAAAAAAATTATTTCTGGAGAAAAATAAATGAATTTCAAAGTAAAATAAAATAGATTTATTTGAAAAAGCGTGATATCAACAGTAGACAGATCAGAACTTTTTTTCTTACCAAAACAAGACTAAACACTGTCAATTTGAGAGGTATACCAAATGCTGTGTTTCAAGTTTTTCTGGAAGGGATTCTTCATCTTTCTCAATGTTACTTCTGATTCACACAAGTTGAACAATTGCTTTATTAGTAAGACTTCTACAACTAACTATGCTTGTCTGAATGTTAAAGACGACTGAAGCTGCTTGCTTCAATACTGGCTTCAAATGTCAGTGGCTTTCGACTGTTAGCCAAATGATGAAAACAATCAGGTGACTTTGTAAATGAAATGAGTGAGTGACATAACTAGAATGTCACCAGAGAGAAACCTTTATTAGGGTACCACTATTAAAGGGTTAAAAAAAAAAAAGGTGAAATATCTGCCATAATGCATGAGAATGATCTCAGACTCACAGAGTTTTATTTTTTTAAATCCTGCATTTGGCATTAATGAAATTCTAATGCAAATTACATGTTCTAATGTAAAAACATTTTAAATTCAATTGCTTTCATATTGCTGTGTTGAAAGAGACACTAAGGACCGTATGAAAGTGAAACACTTTTCTCTCATACCCAGTGTTCAAAGTTTGGGAGGGATTTCCCATCGGATTCAGGTTTTTTTTTTTTTTTTAATCCACAGAATTCCCCGAATATGGCAACACGGCTCATATTTAGCTATCTACCAATGTTCAGTCTTCAATATCCACTCAACCACTGGCAAAGACTGAAAGTGTAAAAAATATTGGCTATTACTAGTGCCTAGTTATATTAAAAATATTAATCTTTTCTTTCTTGGTAATCAATCAGCATGTGTTACCACAATGAAAAAAAGTGCTATGAATTATTTTATTTTATGACATATTTTGTGAAAAATATTGCATATAATAATAATGATGCCAAATTCACTCATACATTAAAAACACTCAAAATACTGGTGTTAAATGATAAAATAAATAAAAATCTTTATCAGTTCCCCCTGCTTAGTGAGACGAAGAGCTTTGTCTAATGAAGTGAAACAATCGTATCATATTATAAGTAACATTTTATGTGAGTTTTTTTTCACAAAGTTTTTTTTCATTTTAAATTCACTATATTTAATTTTCTTAAAAAAAAAAGGAAAAGTTTCAAATTGATTTTTTTTAATTGCTGTAAACAAACAAATAATACAATGGACAAATTCTAGTAATAAATGTGTATCATGCTTACTATATCCATGTATAAATTAGCAAAACAAACAAACAAACAAACAAAAAAAAAAACAATATTTTTTTCATTGTGGTTACATTTAGTTCACTTTCAGGGACATTAAAATTCATCATTCAAAACACAACTAACAGGAAATGCAGAAAGTAATGCATAAGCATGTAAAAGTTTTTAAATTTATATGATAGGGGAAAAAAAAAAGTAATGATACACTGAAAAACAGAGGGGTTCTATGACGCCCGCCTGGCCAGCAACACCACCCTGTAGCCCGGATGTGACAAATTCACACACACACACACATATATGTATACAGTATCCCCCACCCACCGAAATAATACAGGTCCATACAAAACGGATTCATAGAACACTGAGAAAAAAAAAGGGGGGGGGATCACATTCATATAACATGCTAAAAGAGACTTGTACAGTACAGTAAAATGAGACAGATGCTGTGATTTATTACGCTTTAGCTCCTGTAATTAATATGTTATTAATATACACAGCAATATGAAAGCCTTTTGAATGGAAACACTAAAGATCATTGTGTTTCTAAGAAGTGCAAATGAATTTGAAAGTGATTAAACTGTGCAGTTTGCACTTCAAGTGGAGTATAGCTCAGGCCCCGTACAACACAGATTTATATAGACCAGAAAATATCTACCTTTTTATGGGGGGGGGGGAGGCTGCTACAGTATTTACTTACAAGGGGAGGCTCAGACATTCAGTTCACCGAATTTGATAAAAAGTTGATGGGTTATACGGGATACACAGTAAAGTAAAATGCCAAAATATTAGCTGCCAACTCTCGATTAATTTCGAGAAAATTCCGTTTAAACATTTGATGCATTGTTGTATACCAATTATTTGGGAAATATTTGTGTTCTCCGTGGCGCCCTGGATTCGCTTGACAACAGAGATCAAAAGAACTCAGGTTCATATACGGCGAAGTCGGCTCTGCTGTTTCAAGTTTTTTTTTTTTTTTTTTTTTTTTCCCTTACCAATTCAAAAAATGGGTTAAAGTCTACAGGTTAAAGTTTTAGAGTTATACAAAATATGAAATAATTTTTGGTGCCAAATTTGGCGAGATTTTGGCAAAACT
The DNA here is from genome assembly GCA_038373885.1 of Cheiracanthium punctorium. Lineage (NCBI taxonomy): Eukaryota > Metazoa > Arthropoda > Arachnida > Araneae > Cheiracanthiidae > Cheiracanthium > Cheiracanthium punctorium. Next base: position 64,874 of record JAWZYV010007250.1, read on the forward strand.
CGCCAAAGTCGATGACAAATGGCAAGATTTTGGGCATGGACCAGACTGACTATCGCCAAATTTGGTAATATTTTGCCAGGGTCGACGACAAATGGTGAGATTTTGGGCATGGACCGAACAACGACAGACTATTGCCAAATTTGGCAACATTTCGGCAAAACTCGCCAAGGTCGCCGACAGACGGTGAGATTTTAGGCATGTACCAAACAATGACTGTCTACAGTTGTATTATATTGAAGATGTCCATAGACATTAAAGTATTGAAATTCTTTTCGGCGGTCCCGTAAATAAACTCTCCAGTAGATTGGAACCAAAAATTGATATTCACAACTAGATGTTACAACAATCATATATGAAATTTCAACATTCTACGACTAATAGTTTTTGAGATTTGAGAGTTAAATACATACACACGCACACCAAAAGTCACCAAGCTTGGCAACTTTTGGTGTAGTTCTACAAAGAGGCACATGACCCTGGTCCGACCATTACCTAACTATATGGTATTAAAGTATTGTACTGGAAATGGATGAATGTCCCTAAAATTGCCACTGACCGTAATGTATTGGAAATCTTTAGAGTGTTCCTGTAGCAGAACTATAAATGATAAAGACACTTTTTTGGATGGAGAAATTAATTTTATAACCCTTAACAGCATATGGGTGATTCTCATAAAACGGGACAAAATGAAGAAAAAAAAATGAAAAATAAAACTTTTAGAAATTGAACCAAATTATTTTATACTGAAGGTATATACAGTAATTTATAATTTTCCAAAATTTTAAATCTAAAACTCAAGTTTTTGTTGAGTTAGCTGCCAATTTAAGTAAAGGTTGATGATTTTGCATAATTTCTGTCACACTTTTTAAATGCAAAATTCTAGTATTATTTATATTTTTAAAACACAAAAATTATTTTTTTTTCAGCAAGCACCTAACTCAGTAAATGACAATGTATAACTGTTTGAAATTTGTGAAGTAGTGTTAAACAATAAAAATAAATAAATAAAAATAAAAATAAAAATGCAAATTTTGACAATTTTTCGAGCACTAAGTTGATTAAAATCAATTTTAATTTTACTACAGCAATACAATTTTTTTTTTACTTCCTTTGATCCAAACTATTATATTTGATATCTAATCAAACAAAAATTGCTGTCTTTTGGCATTATTTACTTTGTTATTATCGGCAGCACTAGTCTGACAGAAATGATGCATATGGTGACAGAAATGAAGTCCAATATTAGTTTTGGGAAAATAAATGAAAAGAACATATTTTTATGTGGAAAAGAGACTTAACTACTAAGATAAGTTAAAACAAAAACCATATAAGTTACAAAATTATTATTTTCTTCATTGTATTAAGATTCAAGAACATCAACAGGCTCATTAAATTGGTAAAATAATCTCTTTCCCCGCATTTTTAGTTTTGGTGTCTGCAAAACACTCAATATGTGTTCAAAATTCTTACAAATTTTTCATTGTATCTAAAAGTACTCTTATTTGCTTTTTTTTTTCTTTTCAACGTTTTACAAATTCTTTTTTGCCAGGGCACATTCGGCTCAAGGGCTTATGCAGGGGAGGGGGGGGGATATTGAGATATATCCCCCCTCCCTTCTTTCCCCCTTTTCCCAAAAAAAAAAAAAAAAATTTTTTTTGGATTAGTGATGAAATTCCATCTATTTATACACATATATGTTCATATCCCCACACGAAAAATTTTCCAGGCGCATTAAAAAAAAATACCGGGACCGTATTGTTTCAACTCTTAGTTAAAATTTATACGCCTAGACTCAATAAATAAATGTTTTTAAAGAGAACTAACTTCACAAGTATGAATTATATTTAAAAAACGTTTATTTTTTCAGCCGAAATAATACTTTTTTGCGATTATTTCCTGAAATCAGCGATTCGGGACCATGACCGAAATGACAAAAACGTATTTTACTGTGCTAAAAATGTAAAACAAAACTCATAAATGCCCCCAAAATTATGGTTTTTATAAAAAATCCAGCTTCAACTTTAAGAAAAATTTGTTAAACTTGAAAAAATAATGAAAAAAAAAAAGGCTACAAATCTAGCAAGGACCATGATTTGTCCCGTTTTGTGAGAATCAATCATATATCACTTCTGAGTCGTTTGAAATAGCCTAATACCTCTAAAATACGCATTAATGAATTTTGTCTCATATAGTGCGTAATGTATTCAGAATCTTTTGGGCGGCCCTGTAGATAAACTATGCAGTCGAACGGAACTGAAATGGGAGCTGCACAAGTATATGTCACAACAATCATAAATATAAAGTTTCAACATTCTACGCCAAATAGTTTTTGAGATATGCATGTTTAATGAATTTCGGATCATAGAGCATAATGTATTTTGAATCTTTTGGGCAGTCCTGTAGATAAACTATCCAATCGAATGGAACCGAAAGGAGAGGTGCACAACTAGATGTTACAACAATCCTAAATATAAAGTTTCAACATTCTATGCCTAATAGTTTTTGAGATATGTGGGTTTAATGAATTTCGGCCCATAGTGCGTAACGTATTTCGAATATTTTGGATGGTCCTGTATATAAACTATCCAGTCAATAGAGACCAAAAGGGGAGGTGCACAACTAGATCATAGAACAATCCTAAATATACAATTACAACATTCTACGACCAATAGTTTTTGAGATATGCAAGTTATATACATATATACATACATGCACACACACGTACATACAGACGCCCTGGAAAACTAGCCAAAATGAGTTGCAGACGCATGTATATGATCGTGTATGCTAGCTTACGATGAGATGCATCGAAAAAATTCTTAAAAGTAAATTTAGAGGTAGTCAAAATCGTTTTTTTCGTCGAAATTTGGCCCCCGAAATTTTTCGGGATCACATTATTTCCTTACACTCTGTACAAGGAAGTAAAAAACATACATGGTTTGCAACAAAATTTTCTGATGGAATACAGATATTTCCAAATGTAAATGATTCCCCCCCCCCCCCACAAACAGAAATGAAAAAACTATGCGAATGCAAAAATATTTCTTACATATGTTGTAGCAGATGTCCAAATAATTTGTCTCGCACGTTTTAGGACAAATATCACCCTTTCTCAAGTATGCATCTTATACATACCTCAAGTACGCACAGAAAAATATTTTTTTAAATATGATTGATAAATAATTTTTCTCATTTCCGTCACTTAATTATATTAATTTGCAGTTATTCACTCCTATTTCATAAAAATAGCATTTATTCAACAAATCATGTCAATTTTATAATAATTTTTAACTATGTGAATTTTTAAGGGAGAAAAAAAAGTGAAACAGCAGAGCAGACAGCACCGGATACAAAGAGACCTTTTGATCTCTGTCGACAAGCGGATCCATGGTACCACAGATAACACAAACGATTTCACAAATAATTGGTATATAACAAAGCATCAAATATTCAAACGGAATTCTCGAAATTAATCAAGAGTTGGTGGCTAATTTTTTGGCATTTTATTTTACTGTGGATCCCCTATAACCCATCAACATTTCATCAAAATCGGTGATCCCAACATCTGAGCCTCATCTTTAGTGATAATATATGAGATTTATTTATATTTATTCCTCTTAATATGGAAAGATCTGAGCATTTCTGCTTTTAATCTTGAAATAAATGTGTATAGATAAATATATATATATATATATATTCAATTTAGCAAAAAGACTTTAACCCTTCAGCACATGCACCCTTTTCTGTGATATTGCAGCACAAAGGAAGCTCCGGTCAGAAATATCCAGTGTGTGTGCTTATGGGTTAAGTTAATGTACTAATAAATCTTGAATGGTGTTAATGTAAATATCATTAAGTATGAGATAATAACAACAAGAACAATAAAACTCTTACTAGATTTTTCACTTTCAACTTGGGGCTTCTGAACAGGTTCTTCAGGATCCTCAATTAAGGCATCTAATTCATCATCACTTATTGGATCATAATCTACACTCTCAGCAGTTATGTATTCATCAACATCAGTGGCTAAAATTAATGAAATTTAATTTTCCAGATATTTACACAAGAGTAATAAAACATGAACAAAATATTAACATAACACACTACCGATTGCATGCACATTAACAATTCTTCCTATTCCCTTCTTAGTCCAAGTCAAAATATCCAAATTCAATACAGTGGAACCTCGATTAACCGAGCTTCGGTTAACCGAGGCAATAACGAAGTCTAATTTTTTTTTTTTTCTCCTTTCCAAAATGAGCTTGGAAAAAATTATACACATTTTAGTTCGCTGTCCGTGTTTTATTTATTGTTTTGTCAACAAACAAAAAAAAAAAAAAAAAAAAATCCATTTTACTTTTTAAAATTTACTACTAGAGTTGATTTCCTTTTAAAATATTTTTAGCTGTGAGACATAAGTTCATATATGTTTATTTTGATCATTTAAAAAACGTACTATTGTTTTTTACTTTAAATGTTAGTTAAATTCGCAAGCACGGAAGGTTTTTATACATAGTTTCTATTCACCGAGATTTCCGATATCCGAGGTACTAGCGGTCCCAATTAGCTCGGATAATCGAGGTTCTACTGTAATTTTCTTTTTTTTAATTGAACAGCAAATTTTCAAGATATACAATATTTTTCTAGTTCTTAACTGTGATTTCGCGTTTGCATATATAAGCTCATACAGTTTCAAATACCATTATTGCTTTAGACAAGCTGTAGGCTCAGCCCCATCAGCAACAGTTGTGAAGTATTGCAAATATAAGTATTTGACATACATTTTCAAAATACACTTGTACCTTGTATTTTCACTAGTAAAAACCAAAGTATTTTGAAAATGTATTTTAAAATATGTTTTAACATACCTTGTATTTTCAAAGTACTGAAAATATATTTTGTATTCTGACGTTAAGTGAATCGTAATACTACAGACTGCTCAGATGGAATGTAGAAATTAAAATAGCAAAACTGCTGATATCACCCCCCACACACACACACACAACTTGATGTAATTTATGAGCTGCACAAGCATTACATGTAGTATGTGAAAAAGTGTTAGGATCTCTTATGATGCAAATAAACAGGAACGGATAAACCACCTTTTATGCTCCCGTTTAGAGAAGTGTAATAATGATGTCTGGTCTACGAACTTTTCTAAATTTACAAATGCTAATTAATGAAACCAAAAAAGATAAAAACATGCTTGAGAGCATTTATTGGAATTTTTAAGGGAATTTATAAACAGTTTGTAGTGTGTTGATAAGATACAGAAAAATAAGACTTTAGTATTTCGGCAGTAATAGTATGGATTATTATTTATTAGGGTTAGGACAAAGCTGCAGAAGGGCTATCTGCCTAAGAAGGGGGATACCTTTGGCAGAGGACTTTTTAAGGGGTTCTAAAGCAGTATTCAAGTAATATCAGGAAAAAACCACTCCGAACTCCACACTGTTAGATCAACATCCGCACGTAACAGGATGGGACCAAACTTTCCATTCTAGATTATTTTGAAACCTGTTGTATGCAATTCTTAGTGGAAAATGTTTCTAAATGTTATTATCTGTAGACAGTAGTTGATCCATGAATTTATTCCAGGGTCCTATTTTTGTGAGTTTTCATGCCAATTTTTAGTAAAAGTCACTTTTTTTTTTTTTGGTTAAAATACATTAAAATATAGAGTAAAATGCCAATGAAGGACAGTTTTAATCGATTTTAGTTTTGTGAAGGGGTCATTTTCATCTATTGTAATTTTGTAAAGGGGCAGCAAAATGGACCCAATTTTTGTCTGCATCGACCCCTGGTAGCAAGAAATGAAAAAGTTATGGGGAGATACATCTATGAAAACTTTGATAATATGCAGAACATTTAGATCTACCATAAATTTTAAGAGTTACTTAAATATAAAACTTTATAATAAAATTGATTAAGCTGTGCATTTATGTTCAAACATTTGATTGAATTCATTAAGTAATATATATATTTATATATATGTCGTGCGTGAGTGGTTTAGGAACAGCACAAACGGCAACGTCCATCTGGATTATTTTATTGAGGCATATTTACAAATTATATACAGAGGAGTTTGGAAATCTCTCGAAGTCAGGAAGAGCTGCTCTGCGGTAGATGTCTCCTGGTTTTGTTAGATGAGTTCACAGAGTGTCCACTAGGCGGCAGCTCTGTCTGTCCATCATCTAGTTGGTCTACAAAACCATAACAAAATCCTCATTTGCTAAATTAGCAGACATGGGAGGCGCCTGCTGGCGAGACACCCTTATGATTGACAAGTTAGACCCTCCTAGGCAACAAGTATTGCACCATGTTTTGAAATTACAATTTATAGTCCAGATGCCCCCAAAGTGAAAGATGTTTTTAATTAAATGATCGCTTGTATGACATATCCCCCCTTTTTAAGCTTGTATGACATATCTCCCCCTTTTAAGCGAGATACCAGGGAGACATCTCTTGCAATACAAACTCCACAATTCTATTTCTTCCTCACTTCACCTGGGCTAATTTTATATACAACATATCATATTCTTCAACATTTTCAAAAAAATAATACTTAACGTAAAATATTTTTTTTTTTTTTTTTTTTTTTTTTTGTAAGGATCCCAAAAGATATACTTAAAAGAAATACCACATTTTATGCTTTTCGTGAATTTGGAAAAATATGTGTTGACTCAAGTGTTGTGGCCATTCAACACTCAATTCAGACACATAGAGGCCAATGTTGCCTTTAATTACTGAAAATCGCTATAAAAATTTAATATATTTTAAGATCCTTATTCCTCCTGTAATACTGCAATATTTTGATAAACAACACTATTAAAATTCTACAATACACACAAATATTTAAAATAGAAATAACAAAAATATGAGCAAATAGTAGGCCTACATAATTATATACACTTAGATAATCTTGATTTTTCAACTTCTTCACGATCACTTTTAATTAAGTCAACATTTCTTGCAAAAGTTCCTTTAACATCAAATTTACTTAAAATCACATTTTATTTGTATTTTTTCAACTGTCTTTCAGTAATCACTATATTAACCATAACAAAAATAATTCCAAAAATTAAAATGCCATATCATCTTATCTACGAAACTTCATTCCTAACACTCTTTACCTTTGAATACAATTTCTTCGACAATATACCTATCCTTTAATTCCTTAATAATATTTTGACAAAATAAAAACTAATTTTTGATCCAGCTATTATAAGGTGTGTGTAGTGAAAAGTGCAAAATGTTTAGTTATCATTTTCTTCACTTAATTTGAACTCTTCCGGAGGGTAATACTTCCTTAATCTACTTATATGGACAATGTCGAAATTTCTTTTATTAATTTGGTTGGGTTTGTCAATTTCATAATTAACATTGGACAATTTTCTTAATATAGTATATGGACCTGAATAAGGAGAATTGAGTTTTCTGGAATTAGGATATTGAAATTCTGATAGCATAACTAAATCATTAACGTTAAACTCGTGATCTACAAATCTAGTGTCATAGCGAATTTTATTTTTCTTATGATGTTCAATAGATCTTATTTCTGCTAATTCTCTTGCTTTCTCAAGCGGAGGATACAATTCTGCATTGTTTACGTTTAATGGAGGTTCATATGGAGGTATGCCGAACATTAAGTAAGTTGGTGTAAATTTAGTAACAGAGTGAGGTGTGTTATTGTATTCTTGTGTTACTTCTTCTAATAATTTTGTCCAGGGTATTTTATCAGATGAGTTTACCTTGCATCCTAATCTACTGACAATTGCTTGATTAGCTCTTTCATTTTTCCCGTTACACTGAGGTCTGTGTGCTGAGGTGAGTAGTTGTTTTACGTTATTATGTTCTAAAAATCTCCTAAATCGCGAGGACGTGAAGGCAGGGTTTCTATCGCTAAGTAATTTTTTAGGTACTTGGATTTGAAAAATTTGTTTCAGGCAGTTTGTGTAAGTTTCCGTGGTGACACTTTTAGATGGAAAAGTCCAAATGTAACGAGTTGCGTGATCTATTATTACGTGTAAATATTTTTTGGTTGAATTATAGTAGTTCAGTCCTCCAACTGTATCTATTGACAAAATTTCGAAAGGTTCTCTAACCGGAGGTAATGCCTCTAAAAGACCAAATTGTTTTTTATTCGATTTTTTATTTAATTGACATATTTCGCAGTGCTTAACAAAATTCGAAACATCAGTAATTATATTTTTCCAATAGTAGTATGGGGAAATTAAACTAAGCATCTTTTGTATGCCGGGATGGCCAAACTGAGTGTGTGCTTTTTCTAATATTGGTAATTTAAGTGACTGAGGAACAACAATTTTTGGTATACCTTTTTTCTTTACAGTCCATACACCATTTATTTTAGAGTAAGATTTATCAGCTATTTGTTCTTCTTCCTGTTTCGTTTTAATTTCATTTAACGTTAATAAGTGAACTTTATGGTAAACATGATGAGAAATAGGATTCCTAGAAAGCATGTCTGCTTCGATATTAGTAGATCCCTTTAAATATTTAATATCATAATCATACATTGATAATTTTAAAGACCATCTAAATAAACGACCTGTAAGATGTTTTACTTTTTTCAACCATACTAGAGCAGCGTGATCTGTGTGAACAACGAAATGACTACCATGAAGATAACAGTGGAATTTATCTAACGCATCAATTATCGCTAAACATTCAAGTTCTGTTATGGCATAGTTTTGTTCGTACGGTTTTAGTTGTCTAGAATGAAAGGCTATAGGGTGTAGGGATCCATCAGGGTGTTCTTGTTTCAGAACAGCTGCAATATTTAATTTTGAAGCATCTACAAATAAGTGACATTTATAATTAGGATTGAACAGAGAAAGTATTGGTTTGGATATTAAACTGTTTTTTAATTTTTCGTATGAGTTTTGGCATTCATCAGTCCAGCTCCAAGGAGTATCTTTACATAACAATTTATTTAAGGGTGCTCTTATCTTAGCATAGTCAGGTATAAATTTATGATAAACATTAATAGTTCCGAGAAACCGTTGAAGTTCTTTAACATTTTTAGGAGGCATTAATTTCTTTATAACTTCAATGTTAGGATTATTGGGAGAATACGTACCGTTTTTTATTTCATATCCAAGAAAATTTATAGTTGTTTTCGCGAATTGACATTTACTTAATTTTAATTTAATATTTTCTTTTTCTCCAATGGAAAACATAATACTTAAATGAGAAAGATGTTCTTCAATTGTATTGGAAAACACGACAATATCATCAAAATAATTTAGAGCAAATGTTACTTTATGTTTATGTAATATCTGTCTGATACATCTTTGAAAAATACTAGGAGCAGACTTAAACCCAAAGGGCATCCTTAAAAATTCGTAAACGCCATGGTTTGTAGTAAATGCTAACTTTTCTGTGTCATCTTCATGAATTTTGATATGCCAGTAACCTGAAGTTAAGTCAAGTGTTGAGAAAAATTTGGCATGGGTAAGTTGGTCCAAAATATCATCAATTCTAGGAATTGGCTCACTATCTGTTTTTGCAATTAAATTTAATTTTCTAAAATCTATACATAATCTGCTTTTTGTTCCCTCATCTCTTTTGAATGCTAGCGTTACTGGTGCTGCGTAAGGACTATAAGAAGGTTTTATCAATCCCGCTTTTAAAAGTTCATCAATTTGTTTTTTAATTTCGGCATTTTCTTTTGGGGAAGCACGATATGGACGTTGAGATATCGGTATATCAGAGGTCAAATAAATCCTCTGGGGTCCTAACCCTATCTCTCCCACATCATACTTATCCCTAGAAAAAATGTTTTTATATTGGGTCAATAGCTTATCTAGTTCTGCATTATTTTCATCAACAGTAAAATTTACACATCCATTATCAATATTTTCTAATTCAACGACATCATTTTTTGGTAATTCCCGAAACAACCTAATGATATCATCTTTAGAAGCACATTCCAACTTATTAATTTCAAAATTTCTGTCAACATGATTATTTGGTAACTCTTGAAACAATTTATCATTTACATCCTGACTTGTAACAACACAATTCAAATTATTATTTTCACCATTACTAACATTATTACAAGTATTTTTAAACACATTATCTGTTTGCAGATCAACACAATTTAAATTTTGGGAGTTTTTGTACTTTTTACCTTTTTCACAGTCATCAACAACATGCAAAGTTAAATGATGAGAAAATTCATGATTGTCATTCACAATTTCATTATTTTAAAAAATTTCAAAAGTTTTAAAATTAATTTCCAGATTAAATTGACTTATGGATTCTAGTGATAATAAGCAATAATTTAAATTTGTATTTATAACATAAAATATTAAGTTTTTTACAATTTTATGTAATTTAGTTCTTACCTGTATTACTTTATGAATTTCTACCTTACCTTGTGTTTGGTTAATTATCCCAGCTTGATTTTTAATTTCTACATAATTTAAATGATTTATAAATTTTTGTGGTATAATATTAATTGTTGAACCAGTATCTAAAATTCCCGGTATTGTTTTTTGATGTTCAGTTGTCTCAAATTCCAGGTTTACCCGTAGTAGGGTTTTCGGTCGTTGTCAGAAGTTCTTCTTTTCTTTACAGTTCTCACACAAATAATGTTCGCAATTGTGAACTCTCTCATAACTATTTTGATTGTGTTGGTCATTTCTCCCTCTGTTTTGCTGCCATCTCGGTTGCTGCTCCTGGGTATATGGTTGGGGTCGGCTCTGATGGGGCGTTTGCCAGAACGGCATCTGCCATCGGGAAGGTCCGTTGTACCGCGGCGGCTGGGCGGTCGGTAGCTGCCTTCGCGGTTGCTGGAAGCGCGGACTCCAGTTCCTAGGCTCGGATGTCTGCGCCCATCGTGGCGTAATGAAGCGAGGCGGGTTTCGGACTTCTGGTCGGACTACACTCGTATTTTCCTCATCGGTCTTCGTATGGATCTGATTAATGAGAGTAATCCACTGGGAAACCGTTTCGCATCTGGCAATCGTCATCAGTTTTTTCTCCCGATCCGGGAGGCCGGAATTCAGTGCTTCTACGATATTGTCTTCTGTGAATTTCAATCTTCTTCCTAAATTTATTTTCTTAGTGTATTAATCCTTTAAATTCGCGCAAGAATGAGATTTAAGGCAGAAAAAAGTTTCCAAATTCCTCTCCTCTGGTACTTCAAAATTTAGGAGGAGGAAATTCTTAGTTTCCTCGAAATTTTCATTTTCTAAGCAATTTGTTAGATACAACTGTAGTGCTCTTCCTTTTAAATACTTATAAATATTTTTTTTCTTCCATTCGTCATCTAATTTCTTATCAGCACAAATTTGAGTTAATAATTTTATCCACGGTGCTATTGGTACTTCATCTGGATCAAACTTCGGTATGTCTATTTCTGGTTCAGTCATTTTTGTTTTTTCTTTTTCTTGCTGCACAGTTTTTATATTTATGGAAATCTGCTTTCTGCAACTGATAACATTCTTATAGATCGAGCGCAGGAGAAAATAAACACTTTCGTTCGTTCCGTTCGTTCGCCGGCACTACTAACAAGCTGGCTCCGTCACTTTGACCTACTCACGCACGTTACTGAAGATTTATTTCCTTTTGAGAGATTTGATTATCAACACTTTCATGTTAACTTGAAAATTATTCAATTATTTTTCCCACAAGATAATCCTGCTCGACTTTTGTCGTGCGTGAATGGTTTAGGAACAGCACAAACGGCAACGTCCATCTGAATTATTTTATTGAGGCATATTTACAAATTATATACAGAGGAGTTTGGAAATCTCTCGAAGTCAGGAAGAGCTGCTCTGCGGTAGATGTCTCCTGGTTTTGTTAGATGAGTTCACAGAGTGTCCACTAGGCGGCAGCTCTGTCTGTCCATCATCTAGTTGGTCTACAAAACCATAACAAAATCCTCATTTGCTAAATTAGCAGACATGGGAGGCGCCTGCTGGCGAGACACCCTTATAATTGACAAGTTAGACCCTCCTAGGCAACAAGTATTGCACCATGTTTTGAAATTACAATTTATAGTCCAGATGCCCCCAAAGTGAAAGATGTTTTTAATTAAATGATCGCTTGTATGACATATAATATATATATATATATATATATGTGTGTGTGTGTGTGTGTGTATATGAGAGGTTTATTTTACATATATGACTTAGGGAAATTAAACTACACTCATGTCCATAAATTAAGGATAATTCAGAATCACACAGAAATTGATCTCTAAAATAAAAATTTCACCTGTGGAATGATCACACACATCTTGAAGAAGAATATGCAAATTACAGGAAACCACCAGATGGCGTGGATGTACGTCACAATGACGAGAGTGTAAGAGAGGGGGTATATAAGGAATGGTGGCAAAGAAGTAAAATTGTTCGCAAGCGCTGTGAAAGCCTTTCAGTGCAAAAACCGCATAGTTATGGCACAAAGGAGGCATTTGGATGATGTTTTACGTGGCAGAATTATCGGACGACTGGAATGTGGACGTACCCAGCTGGAAGTATCCGAGGAACTTGGAATCGCCCAGAGTGTCATCTCCAGGCTTTGGCAACGATTCCAAGATGATGGTAATGTGAGTAGACGTTACAGCACAGGTCGCCCCCGAGTTACAATGCCGAATGAGGACCGCTATTTGGCAGTTACTGCCAAAAGAAACAGACGGAGTACAGCATCAGACCTGTCTCGTCAGCTCTCTTCAGCTACCGGTACGACAGTTTCAAGGCAGACCGTGTACAGACGCTTAGGGCATTGGTCCATATGCTCGTAGGCCTGTCAGATGTGTTCCACTTACCGCAACTCACTGTCGCCTGCGATTAACCTGGAGTAGAGAGCATGCATTGTGGACACCGCAACAGTGGTCTTGTGTGATGTTTTCCGACGAGTCCAGGTTTGTTTGGAGTCTGATTCTCGCCGGACATTCAACTGGAGAGCGCCAGGTACCCGTTACCACCAAGAGAACACCATTGAAAGACACCGTTACGGTGGTGCAGGATGGCTCGTTTGGGGAGGAATTATTCTTGGTTCCAGAACTGACCTGCATGTTCAGAGTGTAACGATGACAGGCCACATCTATCGGGATGTCATTCTGGAACAACATGTACGTTTGTTTCGGGGCGCCATGGGTGCTGAATTTGTATTTATGGATGACAACGCCCGTCCTCACCGTGCAAACATTGTAGACGAATGCCTTCAATCGGAGGATATCACCCGTATGCATTGTCCAGCATACTCACCGGACTTGAATCCAATAGAGCATGTGTGGGATATGCTTGGCCGACGAATTGCAGCCCGTCAACCCCCTCCCACCTGTCAACCGGAACTTCGGAGTGCATTGCTTGATGAGTGGTGTAATATTCCCCAAGATCAGATTGATCATTTGTTACTCAGCATGCCTAGGCGTTGTCAGGCCTGTATTGCATCGTCCGGGAGACATACTCCGTATTAACCATCCTACTAACCATGTTATACTGTTTTTTGTAAATAGGTTCTTTTTTGAAATTTGGTCAAGGGAGTAAAACTTGCAATTTTTATTAATTATGTCAAACATATAGCATCTTTTTTGCTCTTTACTTTTTGTTTAATAAATAGACTTTACAAATAAGTCAAATTTGTTTTGCTTCTTTCTCTTTCTTTGCCTGAACTTCATTATCCTTAATTTATGGACATGAGAGTATTTATAAACTATTTTGAAACATACTAACATGCATTGTTCACATATTAAAATAATATTTTAATTGAGTTTTGAGTATGAATGCAATTTCTAAGAAATGGCCTGTTTTGTATCTTATTACTACACTGGTAAAATTTTGAAGGCTCCTCCCCCCCCCCCCTCCAAAAAAAAAATTACTCTCAATTAAGATACTTTATAATTTTTACATATATTTTGAAAATATACATATAGTTTGAATCAATGTATCTTGTATTGAAAATATATTTTGATATAATTTGCCCATCTCTGATCTACATGAATATTATACTCTGCTTCTTCGTCATTATTTTAATTTTTTATCATCACACATTTTTTCCATGCCTAGGATACGGCATGTGGCAATGTCTTAATGAAGGAAATATAATCACTAAATTTCGTACCATACACAATCTCTGTTACACGCAACCACTCTTCATCTATATCACCTACCCAAGAAATCTATAAACGAAGGAGTAATTACAATCTGTATGTCATATGCATCCACTTGACCTTCAATTTCATTTGGCCCGGGAGGAAAATTTTACACAGTGAATGCGGGAAAGAGGCTTTTAGACAAATGATACATGTGGTTTTCATTATCATTATTTAACTACATTTTGTACATTGAGCATAGAAATAAAACAATAAATGCAGGAAAACAATGAGAGCAGGAACAATAGATCGGGGCTCCATTGTATAAACTTAAAAAAAAAAAAAAAAAACCATAACCCCCCCCTTTTTTTTTTAAGGACAAGCATTTAAAAAAAGTGCCCAAACATGTGGGGAAGTTAGATTTTTATCACATTATTCATGCTGCCTAATTATTAAAACTGCTTACAGTTTGGGAGTTTTAGGCGGGAAAATTATTAATATAATGAAGTATTTCTGAATTTTTTTTTGCAGGAATGTCAGAATTTTCGGTTATTTTTGGCCAAGAAAAAAATTCTCCTAAATCTAGTGATGTCAAAGTCGATGTTTCTAATAAAGTTTCTTCCCATTCTGACCCTCTAAAGTCCCTGTTAAGTAAAAAAAAAAAAAATCCTGATTGAAACAAACCAGTGTTTAGATGCAAGGAAATAACACTGAAAATTAGCCAATATAAAATTGCGTGTACTGGGTTATACTTAAAAGTTTGCTAATAAAACAAACTTAATGGTATAAAAAATTATTAAGTTTTATGAGGTAAAAGATTTTTTTTTAATATAGTAATCTATAACTATAAAAATTATTTTTTAATTGTAATATTCCTTTCTATGGCATAAATTATGTAAAAAAGGGGTGAAAAATTTTTTAAATTATTTTATTTGAAACATAAATTTACATTTCCATTCAAGACATAATTTACAATTACAAAAGCAAAATATCAGATTTCTTTGTTCATTTTCTCGATTGTGCTTACCCAGAAACTCTGAAAGATATATTCGAATAATTTAGAACAACATTAATTACCGTATTTACCTGCGTATAAGTCGAGAAATTTTGGACAAAAAAGAGGCTTTAAAGTTGGGGGTCGACATACGAGGGTCCTTAATTTTTAAGATTTTTTTTAAAAAATCAGATGTCAAAAATGCCCTTTTAAAAGACAAATATTCTCTTCACGCATCCAATAACACAATGACGTCGTTTAATGTTGATTTCCATACCAGGAAGAATGTAGCTATACAAAGAGTGAAAACATGTATCATGTTGTTGTATTACGGCCAGCTAGCTATGGGTGGGCTCTAGGCCGAATGGTAGGGTGCTGCTGTGGAGGTATTTCTAAGGGATCCTAACCAATATGTGTACATGATGAGCTGATGACAACGAAGGAATTTTGTAAATTGTTTGATGAGTCTGATACTAAATCGGATCTTGAATCAGTTTAACTTTGTATATTAGTATTTTACCATATCATTCCAGCAGTAGTGTCATATTATTATTATTATTATTCATTATTATCAGTTCAATTTTGTATACTACTTTTGTATGTTATTATCTTTATTATTGTATATTTAGTACTTTCTTTTTTTTTTACAGATGATTTTGAATAAATGTATTTAAAAAAAAATTAAAGTTTCTTGATCGGTAAAGTAGTGGGTCGACTTATACGTGGGATTTTAAAAAATTGAAATTTCTTAATCAAGAAAGTGGGGGATCGACTTATACGCAGGATCGACGTATACACGGGTAAATATGGTGTAACAAATGTTGAAAAAGTCTGCTGTTATTTTACAAAAATTAATTTACAAGTAATATTTTATTATTTGTAGATTACTAGATTCTTAAAAAATACAAATAAGTAGTAAATTTAAAATAAAGTTTTATTTTTCTATCCAAATATTATCAGATTTTTAAAAACTACATTTACTACACATTTTGA
Source organism: Cheiracanthium punctorium (assembly GCA_038373885.1). Classification (NCBI taxonomy): domain Eukaryota; kingdom Metazoa; phylum Arthropoda; class Arachnida; order Araneae; family Cheiracanthiidae; genus Cheiracanthium; species Cheiracanthium punctorium. Next base: position 80,929 of record JAWZYV010007250.1, read on the forward strand.
ACACTTGCAACATTTTAATACAACCACAAAGAAATTGTAATTTTACATTGTCAAATTAAAGTGAATAATTACTGTAAAAAAGCATGTGCATAGAATGGGTACTGTAGAGTGTATGGGGAAAGAACATACTTTTTGAGGAGGGAGCCTCAAAATAGAATTGGGAGATTGGGCTCTCACGAGCTAAATCTGCCACTGATTTTACCCTTACAAAACATAAATGTCACAACATGAAGAGTTTAAAACTGAATGAAAGTTTTATTTTAGGGCCATGGTAGCCCATTGGTTAAGGCATTGGACTCGTAACCAGAAGGTTGTGGGTTCAATACCAGCATACCACTAAAGACCACAGAGTACATGCAGTGTATGTGCACGTTAAATCAGTGGTTTCGAAAGTCCTCTCGGTGGTCGCTAGCAGTTTCCAAGGGTTGCCAATATTCAGAATTCCCCCACCTTCTGATGAGGTTCCAAATTATGGCAGAAAATACTGGGAAGGATGCACATGTAGCTCTAAGCGACACATTCAGTGACGCGAGCTGATGGCAAATAAACAAATAAATGTTTTATTTTAAGGGGGAAAAAAAAACCTTTTGAAAACAAGTATGGACACAAAATATGATTTCTAACCTGTATCATCTTTTAATGAGAAAGTTTCATGAGCATCTGCATCTTTTCCATCAGAAGTAATCTTACTGTCTTTATGTGATCCTTCATCGTTAGATCTAAAAAATGAAATTTTTCCATAGCAATAAATTTAATCCAAAATCTACAGAAAAATATCTAAACATTTTTTTCATTTGAGCTTTTGAACAAAAATCAAATTAAAATCTTGCTTTTTATTCTTTATAAGTGAAGGAATTTAGTTACAAAGAAAGATAACTTAACTCATTAGAAGACTAATAGTTTATTCAAGGTAAAATAAAATAAAATGTACTACTAAAATAAAAAAAGGCACCATTGTCACAAGATTTTTTTAGTTTCTTTTTTAGCTTGTAAGGGGGGGGGGGATCTTTCTTGATTATTTTTATTTAATGATTTTCATCGATTAAATTAATGTCTTGAAAAACAGTGAACTATCAAGATTTGATAATAATAATAAAGAATTAAAGTAACAAAAATCCTAAGTGATTGAAATTTTTATAGTATAACATAAATACAAATGTTGTAATAAATTTGATTAACATAAAAAATAAAGTTATTTTTCTGCATTAGACTGCTTTTATTTATCATTAATTTTATTTTGAAAAAGCAGGCAAACTGTCAGATATACCAAAAAATTCCTTCAGAAATGAAATATTATCTCAGCTTCTACAAAATTAAAGTTACACATTTAAAAATAAAAACTTTAAACACTATATTAGTTAGTCTATTTCACTGAGTTTCGCTCCAAAGCTGAATTATACTGTATCTCAATTATGTCCTACTTGGATTTCATTGATCACCATCTCTACTTATTATAAAAGAGTGGCTAAAGTACCTGTTCTTCGCACGGAATGGATAGTGTTAACCAAAAAAATACAAATGGAAAGTAAATAAATAAATATTAAACATATGTTTAGATTTAATCGCCTTAAAAACTGTTTTACAATATTCGTTAGACACATTCTGTATACATGATCTTTCTAAATACTGTTTGGAATGTGCATGATAATCCGCAAGTGTGCCGTATTTGTCTTTCTTGTTCCATAAAATACTTCTACGAAATCGAAATCTATATTAAAATCGCCTACTAAAACTGTTTTAATCCTCGCCAGGCATATTCTAAGTATAGTTCACCTTGAATATAGACACCAATATTCCAATTAAATAAACAGTAGGATTTGGCAATTTCTCGACAATAATAGAAGATATAGCTAAGCTGGCTCCAATTTCAGGAACTTAATTTTTTTATGCCAAATTTGGAAATAAATCCCCAAAAAGTGGCAAACCTTCACGACTTTTCACATTTAATCTAACAATCCTTAAAAAGTCATTCGCCCTTTCACCAGGTAGACAAAAATTTTGCCCGAAATTAACAGCACTCAAAAGCTAAAACACCCTCTTTTTTTTTTTTGTCAACTACCTCTGTTTGAGGTCGAAAAACCTTGAAAAAGATGTTCATGAATTTGTGTTCTTTACATTTTAATGCAAGATTTTTAAGGTTGTTTTAATTTTCGTTCGCAATATGAAGACAAATATGAAAACAACGATTTGGGACCTTACAACAGTTTATTCACGAATACTAAAAAACCCTGAAAATGACTTTTAGGTATTTCTGTTAGTTAGATTTTAAAGCAAGAATTTTGAAGCTATCTTTTTTTTTCTTCTTTCTTCTGAGCCACACAAAAGAAATTGTGAAAAGAACGTTAAAGCGTTTTGACCCCTTACCCCCATTTGGGTACGAATTCTAAAGAACCCTGAAAATGATTTTTAGGTACTTCAGTCAGTTACATATTATTAAAGCAAGAATTTTGCTCCTATTTCTTTTTACTTCTGAGATATAAAAGGAAATGTGAAAAGAACGTGAAAGAACGCTTTGGCCCCTTACCCCCGTTCGGGTTTGAATTCTAAAAACCCCTGAAAATTATTTATAGGTATTTCCGTTAGTTACATTTTAAAGCAAGAATTTTGCGGCATCTCTTTTTCCTTCTGTGATATGAAGGAAAATGTGAAAAGAACATTTTGGCCCTTTACCCCGCGTTTGGGTGAAAATTCTTTAAAAAAAAAAAAAAAAAAAAAAAAAAAAAACCGAACATGATTTTTAGATATTTCTCTTAGTTACATTTAAAAGCAAGAATTTTACGGCTGTTTCTTTTACCCTCTGAGATATGAAGATAAATATGAAAATAAAGTTTTAGCCCCTTACCCCCGTTTGTTTGCGAATTCTAAAAAACCCTCAAAATGATTTTTAGGTATTCCAGCTAGTTACATTTTAAAACAAGAATTTTGATCCTATCTCTTTTTACTTCTGAGATATAAAAGGAAATGCGTAAAGAACGTTTTGGCCCCTTACCCACGTTCGGGTTGGAATTCTAAAAACCCTGAAACTTGATATTTAGGAATTTCCGTTAGTTACATTTTAAAGCAAAAATTTTGCGGCATCTCTTTTTTTCTTCTGAGATACGAAGGAAAATGTGAAAAGAACGTTTTGGCCCCTTAACCCCCGTTTGGACGAAAATTCTAAAAAACCCTGAAAATGACTTTTAGGTATTTCTATTAGTTACATTTTAAAGCGAGAGTTTTGCAGCTATCTCTTTTTCCCTCTAAGATATGAAGATAAATGGGAAAAGAACGCTGAAGAATGTTTTGGCCTCCTTATCCCTGTTTGGGTGCGAATTTCAAAAAACCCTGAAATTGATATTTAGGTATTTGTATTAATTACATTTTAAAGCAAGAATTTCACGTCTATCACTTTTCCCCTCTGAGATATGAAGAGAAACGTGAAAAGAAGGTTTTGGGTCGCCACCCCCGTCTGGGTTCGAATTTTCAAAAATCGCTTCTTAAATGACGCCTTTGGCACAAAAGCTATAAGTTCCTAAAATTTCATGTCTGTATCTCCGGTAGATTTGACTGGGCGATGATCGTATGTCAGTCAGGAAATCTTCCTTTATATATAGAGATGTCTCTGGGTTTGTGTATGTCTGTTTGTCTGTTGGCAGTGTTACGGACAAACGGCTACACCTAGAAACACCAAATTCGGTACTCAGGAAGTTCTAAACATGACGTTCTGTACCTTGAAGCATTTTTTTCCCCTCAATTCGACCCAAATTTTTTTATTATTTTATGTTTTATGCGATTTTTGGCATTTTTCTCACCTGATTCATAATAACGGTGGTAATTACACTCGCAGAAAAATGGCATTTGTATCATCAGATAGAGGAAAAAATTTTCTTTTAAAAACAGTTTGTTCTGAATATAACATAATTTGTAGATTTTTAGGAATTTTTATACTAAATATCTGCTTTGACGAATTTTTTCGTAAAATAATTTTAAAACTGTTGCATCTTGAATTCTATCTATCATAACTTTTTGATATTTTCCAAATCGTGAAAGATTCCTTTCTTCCTCTTTTAATGTAGCCTAATGTTTAGAATTTAATAGCATCAACACGGAGAGCTTACTCCATTACACTAATAAATCTTGGCATGAGAATTTGTGTGTGTAGAAAAGCTACAAAGTTCATTTTAAAGCATGATATATTAACAATTTTCTATTTACTTTTTTTGCATTTAATTATGCCACAGGCATATAGGTTTCCTAAGATATGCATGTTGCGAGTATAGTTTTATTTTAACATTTGATTATGTTCCACCATAGTGTCCTATTCCTATATAAAGCAAAACATTTTTCAATGTTGTTGTAAATTTTAATATGATACCGTTTGAAAACCACAGTGCGAAATATCGAAATTAACTCCCTCAACCAACTGGGGTATCTTTTACGGCAGTTAAATAGTGATGTCAAATTTTTAAAAATGCATGAAATTTGTAAATTCTAACGTCCTGTCACAACTATAGCGATTCTAAATAGCTCCTTGAGATTACAAAATTTTATGTTTTCAGGAGACAGAGCCATGGAGGATTTATAAGATATCGCTATATTGGATACATGGATATTTAAATTGGCATTGCTTGGATATTTTCCCCCATGGTGAGATGAAATATATTACAGAGTTAAATACACCAATCTTACAAAACTATGCATAAATTAAATATACATATATGGAGAGCTTCCTTAATGGCAACCATTATAGGAAATGATTATTGTTTATGCTAATGTGTAAATTGCAAAGAATTGCCATAGAATAAAAAGGTTTCATTTGTGCCAAATAATGTAAGCTGTTTCTTTAAATCGGGACATGAAAAGGGAGAAATGAAGATAGATAGTATTAATATGCATAATAGGTAGTATTAGTAGATATGTAAGGATAATATTAAAAAATCACAATATACTACGTTAATAAATATTTCATGAAATTAAGTGTGTTCTGTTTATCCTTTTTCAATGATTGTCTTACAAACAACTGAACGATACACAATTCTAATTTGCATTAATATATCTGGCAGTAATTTCCAGAGGAGATTACTTGAACTTTTTTAAAAGTGAAATTCTGTTTTGTCACATGCAGATATGATTTCAGTAAAATATTCGCTTCTTCTCGTATGAAGAGCGGTTGCCCAGCTATTTTAAAATAAACGGTTGTCCATTTTATGTAGTGTCTAAGGTATTTAATACTACTACTTGAACCTAAAAAACAGTATGATGTAGAAATAACACATTTTGAAAGTCAGGAGTTCTCTGCAAACCACTAAGCTTTTTACTTTTCTGATCGCGAATGACACTGATGTAGTTTTTCGAGTCAATATATAGCAAAGATGCCATCTTAGTACTCATGACGCAAACTTTACATCAAGAGTCAAATGATTTTGCTTTTCTTTTGGATTCCACATCACTGGAATTAATTTGAATTACACATATTAGGAAAATTTTTGTTTACTACTGTGCGAAGAACGGGCACGCAGCTAGTTAACAAATAAAATTAAAACAAACCTTTTCCCAATAATTTAAAATGTGCAAATTCTGTTTAAAATTCCCAGGCTGCACAAATAACCATTCAGGGCAACATGCAGAATTTACAGATTTGATACCATTGCAGGGATTGTGCTGAAGTCTGATAAAAATGGGTCACAAAGGCCTATTATCTTGAGAAATATGCATTTTCGCAAATGTGTGTCTTGTGTTTCTCACCGGCTTCCATGGCACTGAAATATCTCAGTTTCTGAATGGAATTTAAAATGAAGATGGTTACAAACAGGGACGGCCCTAGGGTAAGTGATGCCTCCTGCTAACATAAAAAAGACATCCCTTTTTATGCTCTACTTAGTTTTGAGTTCGACATGATGGCCCTTCGAAGCCGGGTCCCCGATACGATGATTACCTTGCTTACTGTGCAGGGCTGCCCCTGGTTACAAAAGTAAGATGATTTAATGATAAAAACCTACAAACAGGTACAAATTATTTTCGTCGTATATTAATTCTGAAGAGCTTCTAGATATATCGGTCATTATCAAAAAACAGAAAGGGGGGGAAAATGCATAATTTGAAGTGAATGAAAGTTTCAAAAACTTATTTTTTGTTTGTTTGTGTAACATGTATTTTGGATTTGGGTGCTTGTCCCGTAGGCACTTATAAATCCACGTCAGAAGGAAAAACTTATTCAGGTGATTTTATTTATTAAAAACTGCGTATTCTATAAGTTAATGCCTTCTGTCGACAACTTTATTAAAAAAACCCAATTGTATTCTTTTATTTTGGATAAAAGGTAGGTTTTTTTGTATATTATAGAAACAGTGTTTCTTTTCTCACAATAAAAAATAGCCTGTTTGTTAATCCAGGACTTTAACTGTCTTTATTCCAAATTTCATCCAAATAGGTCAAACCATTTCAGCGTGAAAGAGTAACAAACATACATGCACAGACATTGACATTTATAATATTAGTAGGATTAAAAGGGTAATTTTATAAAAGTAAACTGAATAATCCTTGAAATTAACTTTAAGTTCCATTTTCCTGTGTGAGGCAGTTCTTTGATAAATTGTTCCAAATTTAGTTAAGCATTTACAACAGGGATCAATAAATTAGGGAAATGAAAAGAAACAAAAATATCAAACCTATCTCTACTGGTTGTCCGGCTTCTGCTTTCTTTAATTTTTTTTATTGCAGGCTGATCTTTGGCTGATTTCTCTTTTCGCCTTGATCCGGAATCTTCTGTTACTTTATCTCCTGATCTGTGCCTCATTTGAGAATTATCATTAGTTCCTTCAGACTATTAAAAAAAAAATATATATATATATATATATCAGTACTAAATAAAACTGACTTTTTACATCAAATAGAAATATTACAGCATTTTTATACAATATACTATTTTATTTCTACTTTATAGCATAAAAGCTCATTATGATCTATATACTAAAAAAGTCTTTATGACAGTTTGATATTTCTGTAAACCTGCTTAGATTGCGATAAAATTTAAATAGTTTATTGGCATTTACAATAGCATTTTCATAATATAACTGAAAATTGTACACTCACCTCACAGTATTTTTTTAGAGAGGTATATGAAAGAATCATCTTGTACTGCAGTAGCTATTGTCTGTATTGTAGTAGCTATTGCAGTACTATTGGCTGAAGATTTTTAATTGCATCACAGAATAAAAATATATTAGCTGAAGAACCCATTCTTCGGACGGAATGGATATTGTTAGAAAAACGAATACAAATGGAAAATAAGTATATAAATATTAAATATATTTGGGTTATAGATTTAATCGTTAACAAAAACTGTTTTACAATATTCTTCAGGCATATTCTAACAATCTTCATTTTTTAAAATACTCTTTGGAATGTGCATAATATTCCGCAAGTGTGCCATATTTCTTTTCTTGTTCCATAAAATGCTTCTTCAAAATTGAAATCTACGCTAAAATTGCCTGCTAAAACTGTTTTAAAAACCTCCCCAGGCATATTCTAACTATGCTTCACATTTATTTACACAAATATAGACACCAATATTTCAATTAAATAAACAATAGGGTTAGGTAATTTCTCAACAAAGATAGAAGATATTGCTAATCTGGGACCAGTTTCGGGGACTTACTTTTATGTGAAACGTTGCAATAAATTACAAAAATGGCAAACCGTGGCGACTTTTCACAATTAATATGGCAACCCTTGAAAAATGATTCGCCCTTTCAGCAGGTAGACAAAAATCTATGTCTGAAATTAACAGCACTCAAGAGATAAAAAAATATGTGAAAAATACCCCTCCCCCTTTCTTTTGGGTCAACTACCCCTATTGAGGTCAATTTTTAAAAAACCTTGAAAAAGAATTTTATGAATTTCTGTTTGCTACATTTTAATGCAAGATTTTTATGGCTATCTTCATTTTCCTGCAATATATGAAGACAAATATGAAAATAACATTTTGGCCCCTCACACGAGTTTGGGCACAAACTCTAAAAAACCATGAAAATAACTGTTGGGCATTCATGATCGCTACATTTTAAAGCAAGAAATTTATGGTTATTCTATTTCCCTTTGATATGATAGCAAATTAGAGAACAACATTTTGACCCCTTATCCCCGTTTTGATGTACATTCTAAAGAACCCTGAAAATGAATTTAAGCATTTGTGTTCACTATATTTTTAAGCAAGAATTTTACGACAATTCTTTTTTCTTCTGATATATAAAAGGAAATGTGAAAAGAATGATTTGGACCTTTACTCCCATTTGGGTACAAATTTTAGAAAACCCTGAAAATGAATTTTAGGTATTTGTGTTAGTAATATTTTAAAGCAAGAATTTTAAGGCCATCTCTTTTTTCCTCTGAGACAGGAAGGGAAATGTGAAAAGAACGTTTCGGCTTCTTGTGCCCATTTGGGTGTGAATTCTAAAAAACTATGAAAATGAATTTTAGATATTTGTGTTAGTTATATTTTAAAGCAAGAATTTTGTACCCCCCCCCCCCCCCCGAGATACGAAGGGAAATGTGAAAAGAACGTTTTGGGCTGTCACCCCCGTCTGGGAACGAATTTTTAAAAATCACTTCTTAAATGACGCCTTGGGCACAAAAGCTATAAGTTCCTAAAATTTCATGTCTGTATCTCCAGTAGCTTTGGCTGGGCGATGATCACCAGTCAGTCATTCAACCAGGACATCTTCCTTTATATAGAGATTTCCAACAAAATTGATTTGCAGTGATCTCTCACTCAAATGCGCTCTCGTTTATTCATGTTTTTCACTTAAATGCATTTAAGTGAGGTACCACTAAAAACTTTAAAACACTTGCATACTTTTCTAGCACTACAGAAGACCACTTCTCACACCACTTCTGTTTACAGCATTGTTTTTGCATGCAAATGCAGTTGTTCTGCAATTACACAGTTGTAAACTCACTAGGAATTTAAAATGGAACTTTTGAAAACTAACATCCTCAATCTATATTCATGTTCCACTGAAACAATCGTCTCCTGAAAAAATCAATCTTCAAACTTGGCAATCTCAAAAAATTATTCCAAGCTAATTAAGATCATAATAATTATGAAATTATTTTGCTTGTGACATAAATTTTACACCACAGATTATTAATTTCAGTTGATATTTAATGTGCAATATTGCAGTTGAAACTGTCAAAAATTGTTAAAAATCTGTCATTAGAGCAGATTTACAATGCGGATGAAATCCCACTCTTCTGGTGCCATGTGCCATGTAAAACTTTAGCAACTCAGGCAGAAAAATCTGCTGCATAAAAGACATAACGGAAAGATTGACAGTATTGGCTCGTGCTAATGTGGATGGGACTCATAAACTAGAATTAATGATGATCGGGGAAAAGTGCTTGACCCTGTGCAGTTACTGTAAGAAACACTTACTGCGTAAAAGCAAACAAAAATAATAAAAAAGAGCCTGGATTATACAGGGATGTTAACTCCAACACTCGATTTGGGAGCACCCCGGGAGCAGAAAAAATTTCATTTGGGAGCACCTCGGGAGCAGAAAAATTCCATTTGGGAGCAGAAAAATTCTATTTGGGAGCAGAAAAATTCCATTTGGGAGCACCTTGGGAGCACAAAAAAATAGTTTCCGAGAGGAAAACTAAGATTCGAGATTAGAATTAACATGATTTTGGAGCATAAAATTGAAGATTTAGGAACACAATAAATGCATACAAGAAAAGCAAAGTTTGCGAGCAAACACCATTTGCTAAAAGCAAAACACTATTTGAAAGCACTTTAGGAACGCTCTGGAAAAAAAAAAAGGGTGTATACAGGCTATGCTATCAGCAACTTGGTAAAAATTATACATATCAGGAGTCAGCAACCTTTCTGTGGTTAAGTCATTTTTTTCCTACTCAAGAACCATGAGTATGATTTGTACGCGGCTTGCGAGCCACAGGTTGCCAATCCCTGTCCCTTTTTTTTTCTTTTTCAGAATCATTTAGGGAATCTTTCTCTCGAAAAAGAGAGCACAAATAAAATGAAAACTAAATTTTAAAACAAAAGCTTCTATCTCATTCTTTGGTTCTATTACAAATCACAAGTAGTACTAAATGGAGATTTTTGAAAACCTAAATATTATACCTCTTATACAACAACACGTAATTGGTAAGCACTATCGAAAACAAAATAAATTTGATGGTTAGAATAATTAAATGTGTGTACTTTTAATAGCATATGCTTTTGTATCAGTAATTTAACCTCATCTAATATTTACATATTCATCTATAATACTTGAACACAATATACAAAGCAAATGTAAACAAAAAATATTTAATGACGGTTGAGAGAAATTAAGAATTATGGGAAGTTAAAAATTAAGATTATAAGAAATTAATGAGATTACAAATTAAGTATCATAAGCTATCTAGTTTTCTATTTATTCTTTTTTTTTATTTTTATTAATTTCTTCTTGAGCTTTTTCATTTTCTTCTAATAGTTTTAATGTGTTTGCAAGTCTATCCTTCCCTTCCGTTAATAGAATCTGTCCACTTTCTATAACAGCCAGTGGCGGCTCGTGACCTGCTTCAGCGGTGGGGCCCGAAAAAAATAGTGCCAGTTCAAATCGGGAAAATACATATACATAGAACTGTGGTGGATCGTTACCCATTTCAGAGGAGGTTTTTTTTTTTTTTTTTTTTTTTAAAGCTCGAAAAGGTAAAACATATGAATCGCTTTTGTAAACAGTGTGAATACATAAAAACTTTTCGAATAACAAGTTATGAAAGGCGTATTGATTTCTCCTTTAAGTTTTCATTTAAAGACAGCAGATTTATTTTGCACCAAAAAAACATTTTCCTCCATTTTTCTTTCTCAAAAAGGTACAATATCAATTTAAAAAAAAAAAAAAATGCATGTGTACATGTTGAAAAACGAATTGGTCCATAATGTTTCATCTCCAAGTAGCAAATCGTGCCCCTTCATAAACAAAAAAACGGTGCCCGTTTCGATGATTACCGTAATTTATGGAAGAAACGCCGCACCCACGAAAATGAGCTTAGTTAGCTAGAAAATCGTCAAAAACGCCGCAGCCGCGATCGTTGGTGTGTGTGTGTGTGTGGGTGGGGGTGGGGTGGGTGATCATGGTCAGAAGTTGGATAAACGGGAAAGAAATTGGATAAACGGTAAAAAAATCTCCTTTTTTCTCCCCCTTCCCATAGAATGTTTTAAAGTATTTGCCACTATTTTACGAAGCTTACGATTTCTATTTTCAAATAATCAGATATCAATGTTTATATTCACAAAGGTGAATTTATAGAAATAAAAAAATAACTTCTAAAAACCTTCTTGCATCCGCACAAAGTTCGGACAGACTACCAGGCGCCATTAAAATGAAAACAGCAATCGTTGTGTGAGAAGAGTCTCCAGTTAAAAGTAAACATCCCCCCCCCCCCCCCTGCGGATGGCCAGCTGTTGATTACGTAATGAGCTTGCTTCAGCAAATTGTTGTTTTAAACTGAATGTTGTGTAACAACTCTTGATGGTATTTATTTATTATTTTTTATATTTATAACATTGGGATTTATTTTAAAAGCATTCAGCATTTCTTGAGCATACCAATTAGTTGGCAGTGTTTATTCCATAGAGTGCAAAGGGCGCAAAGCCGCACGGCGAAAAAAAAAAAATCTTTCAGATTAACTTTATTTATTTATTTATTTATTTATTTTTTTGGGGGGGGGGGAAAGGGTTAAACTCGCACCGTGCGCAACATTGACTAATTTTGGCTGAAATTCAGTATTTTAAGAACAATAGAGGTTCATGTGAAAAACAGGTGCATTTAATAGAGGGTAGTGCACTTTTGCGGTATTTTACAGAACTTTAACCCTTCAAAATATATATTCAAAACTTTATTAAAATTTAATTATAGTTCTAAAATGTAGATGTAAAAGATTTACTTCTAATTTTTTTTTTCTTTTTACTTAATTGAGGAGACATCGGTTGGATGTATGAAGCCATCCACTTCAGAGCACGGGACATGGACCCATCTTAGGGTGCTCTGACTTTCTCCAAAACTGGATCAAACCTCTTTTCTATGGGGGTAGGTTCGCATTCTGATTCGCTACGCTGTGATCTGTGCACGCTAAAGAGTACGTGTCGGTGGTGGCGCCATCTTTTGAGAAAATTATCACGAAACGAATTTTTCGTTGAAGATCGGCTTAAAAAAATTAAAAATATTGTAAACGCCGCACCCGGTAGAAACGCCGCACTTACTATTTTTTAACTTTTAAACTCATAAAGGAAGCGGCGTTTCTTCCATAAATTACGGTACTTGTTTGCCTATCTGGCCGGCCCTGATTGAGGTGACTAACAAAGCCCGACTGGTCTGATCCGGGCGGGTAGAATGGCTTCGGAATGCAGCTTTCGTACGCAGTTTGAATCTTGCTTTACTGCTAACTAGCTTTCCGTACATGCTTTAAAAGATAAATGAGCGTGGCAAAAATTTAACAAAGAGTCAAAATGACGCATTCGGCGCAGACCGGCGCAAAAATCGGCTAAAAGCGCAGTTCGGCGCAAGAATTTGTGTTTCGGCGCAGAATTAACATCCCTGATTATACAAGAAATGTTTGCAGATTGGTATAAAAATTACTTTTTGAAGGTAGCTCAAGAAACATTGTGAGCCATTTAAATTACCAACTGATGAAAAATAATTTCAATCGTTGATAATTGTTCTTGTCATTCGGATATGGAATCCATAAAAGAGGAAAATGCCGATGTTGCATTTCTCCACGGTAACTGCACATTTATTTTACAGCCCCTGGACTGTGGTGTTCTACAGTCATTCAAGTGTCATTACAAAAACCATTTTCTGAAACAAATGCTTGATAATGTAAATAGTGGGAGAAATATATCTGGATTCATGAGACTTCAATTTAAAGGATGCACTTTGATCTTCAGCAAGTGAATGGTATACAATCTCATGAAACATTAAAAAATGCCTGGCACAAATTGTTGCCTCAGACTCTGTTTATCATATGCCAAAAGTTGTAACATCAACTCAGAAGAGTACGACTTTACTAAAGTTTTGGAGTGTGACCAGGGGTCTGTCCAGGTCGAAATCGGGTCCGAAAACGGACCCTTCACAAAATTCAACAAGTTAAAAACGGACCCTTCACAAAATTCAATATCAGAAAAACGGACCCTTCACAAAATTCAATATCGGAAAAACGGACCCTTCACAAAATTCCGTTTGACCAAAACGGCCCTTTCACAAAATAACTATTGCACTTTTCAATTGAGTTTAGGAATTATTATCATTTAGCGATCGCCGATCGACACCCAATAATATCTTCCTAAATGTAAACAATGTTGATGATGAAGACGGGAGGTAGGTTGATTGGAGGCCCTAAGCCAGGGGGGTAAATTACACCGCCTACGATTGCAGTTTGAAGCAGACGCCTGCACTTGTTTGTTCTTCCTCCTAAGTTCCCCTCACCTGCTATGTAGGAGCTCTCTTTCTGGGAATAAAAATCGGACTAGTAGCGAGCGCTCATTTATTATTTCTTTTCATGTGAGTTGTGTTTATGCCAAAAAATTAAACATCAAGACATGTTCCACTATAATATTAATAAGGCTCATTACCAGAAGAAAAGGTGATGACAGCTGTCATTCTCGGATAATTACAACGTTCTTCATGAATAAAGACAGTGGCGTATGTAAAAAGGGCAGCCAGGTTGAGGAGGAGATTAAAAGAAAGCACTTTGTTTTCCAAACTGGCACATTTATGCACCATGTATTAAATGTTCAGAAATCGTTTGATGCAATCTCAAAATGATTAACTTAGTCCTAAATCTTATTCTAAAAGACAGACATAAATTCAGATCAATGCAATGTTTCAAAATCGCGCAAACGTTCTAACTCGCAATAATTCGTTTTGCATTTTGAAAAGAATCCGTAATTCTCTAATGTTTAGTAAATATCTGTAATAACTATAAATAATCTGAAGTAGAAAGGCCATGTAATGATTACACTAAAAGCAATGATTAAGAACAACTTGCAAGAGTGCATAACATCCAATTCAAAACAACGGGAGCTGCCATCAAACATAACATCCTTACGGGTGAAATCATTTTCAACTCCCTTCTTTCCCCCTAACTGAAAGCGTAATGTGCCAGATGGCCCTTTTACATTGCTGAAAAAACAAACATTCCAAAGGCATCTTTCAGATCACGCAAATAAAAGAAAACAGAAACAATTATTTATAAAAGGACATTTTATCTCGTTGCATTAAAAAAAAAAAAAAAAAAAAAAAAGCTGATTGGATTTTTTTTGAAGGAACAGTTATACTTCCTGTTTTGTAAAGGGTCGTTTAAACATCAATTTTGACTTCATTGTATTGTCTCCTGTATAAGAAAACTGTATGGTAAGGAAGGAGAAAAAGTTTTGGCAAATAAGAAAAGAAAAACGAACCGACATACCCAGGCATAGAGGGGAGAAAAAGGACATTGCCGGGTGCTGCGCCCTGTTTAATCCGTCGAGAATCCACACTGTGGAATGTGAAATGGGATAAATATAGGTCAATCACTGCTCAAAGCTGGAAAAAGGGGGGGGGGGGTAGAAATAGTGTAATACTGCATTTTTTCATTCTTGGGAGTGAACAACAAAGCATAGGAGTGATTTTATTGGGATTTAATATCATTTTAAAGAGCGGTCATAGGGGTACACTACAGAGAAATGCTATCGGCATAGGCAGGGCCATAGCGAGCAATTTTTTGCTAGAACCTATCATTTTTGATAGAAGACTGAAAATTTATAACTTAATTAATTTTTTTAAACTTAATTAATGCATGGGCACATCTTACAGACTGGGAATTTTCTGTTTGGAGACCATATAAAAATGTACATTTGTATTTATTTAGATTTAATCTTCAAACATTTATTATAATCATTACTGTAAAATTCTGTGCCTTTTTTTTTTTTAACATAAATTTGTGATTTACTGTAAAATATTTGTGAAAAATATTTAAGGAATAAAACCCCAGGTCAGTGTTTTGGGGATATTCTGTGTACACTGACAAGTAATTTTTCTTTAATGGTACAAGTTGAAATTAATTTTTAAAAATGTTAGCTAATTTCTCCCATCTGTAATTATCTGCAACTTATTTTTGCTTTCCCTTCAATTGTTGAAATTTAACTAGATTTATAAATTGCATTTTTCACATCGTTAGTATTAGAGTATTTCTAGTCGAAACTGACAGACATTGTAATATTTAAAAATTACTAAAGTTTGAATTTGGGGTGTAAATAAAAGTGTTTAGTACCTGCAATTTAAAATCAAAACTACCATGGCCTACGTTTATTATAAAATCTGTTTTTTAATCATTTAAAAGTAAAGATTTAAAGCTTTATATTTTTAATTTTAATCGAATTTTTTTAAAAATATTGTTCTAGGGTATGACTATCCCGGATGTTCGGTGAACAGGAATTATTCAGTTTTGGCCAACTTTTTTTTAAGGGAACTAACTATACCCATTTTCTTTTTAATTTTTTAAAAAATATTCAATTCTATTTCGTGATTGCTTTCTTGCTCAAAAATTAAAAAGAAAATTGGAAGAAGTTCACAAAATAAGGAAAGATTCACAAAAATAGAAAAAATTCACAAAATTAGGTATAAATTCACAAAATTAATTATAAATTCACAAAATTAGGTAAAATTTCACAAAAATAGGACCCTGGGAAAGAAACCTGGACTGACCCCTGGTGACAAAAACACTCCAATGATTAATAGCCTGGTCAAATTAGACCAAAAAATAGGAGTGAAGATACAAAAATTCACACCCAGCTGAAAATTGATGGGATTGTTCAAAACACCATCATAAATGAAATCTAAAAAGTCCTCATCGATATACCTGGAAAAAAATTTACTCGGGGTCAAAGGTCAAATCGAGGAAAATACCGTTTTGACTACCTCTATATTTACTTTTAAGAATTTTTGCGATGCATCTCATCGTACGCTAGCATGCACATTCATATAAATGCATATACAACCCATTTTGACCGACCGCGAGTCTATTTTGACTAGTTTTTCCATGCCATCTGTACTTACGTATGTACAACTCGCATATCTCAAAAACGATTGGTCGTAGAATCTTGAAACTTTATATTTAGGACTGCTGTAACATTTAGTTGTACACATTCTCTTTTAGTCCTGATCGACTGGATAGTTTATCTACAAAACCTCCCAAAAGATTCTAAATACATTACGCTCTATGGGCAGAAATTCATTAAAGTGTATTTTAGAGGTATTAGGCTATTTCAAACGACTCACAAGTGTTTTATGGCACCTGTTTCAGAAATGTGAGGTGGGTTTTTCCATCAAGACATTCTGGCAGAAGATCACCGATTAATGCGGCCCAACTCTGATATATGTTGTTAAGACTTACAAAATGAATTTCTCCATCAAAAATAGTGTCTTTATCATTTACAGTTCTGCTACAGGCACACTCAAAAGATTTCCAACGCATTACGGTCAAGGACAGTTTTAGGGACCTTCATCCGTTTCAAGCACAATACCGTCCTTCCAAGTTAGGTAATCATCCAACCACGATCACGTGCTTCTCTAAAAAATTATACCGATTTGGTGTACGTGTGTATGTATTTAACTCTCATATCTCAAAACATATTAGTAGTAGAATGTTGAAATTTCATATATGATTGTTGTGACATCTAGTTCTGCATCGCGATTTTTGGTTCCAATCTATCATAGAGTTTATTTACTGGACCACTCAAAAGAATTTCAATACATTAATGTCTATGGACATGCCGACCAGATTGTATGGTGGATAAAGCACCGTACTAGGGTTTCGGGTTCTACTCCCGTCGGTCGGGGTTCGATCCATGACTGGGCGTGGCTGTCATTGTGTCCGTCCCTTCATAGGGGGCAACGCTGTTCCACCTACTAGGTGCCCCCATAATAAAGTGACCAACAACTCCAGCCTTAGTAGTGGCCACTGCTTCCAAAGCAGAGGCCTGCATTTGAAAAAAAAATGTCTACGGTCATCTTCAATATATTACATCTATAGTCAGTTACTAATGGTCCATGCCCAAATTCTCGCCATTTGTCATCGACTTTTAATTATAGAATGTTGAAATTTTGTATTTAGAAATATTGTAACATCTAACTGTGCATCTCTTTTTATGATTGCAATCGACTGAGTAATTTATTTACAGGATCTATCTTTAATTATTCAATAGTTTCAAATTAAACACCGGTTAACAAAATAGTTTCAAATTAAATACTGGTAACGGAATCACAACAGATCCCTGGAATAGGCCTACCGGGGAAAACACGTTAAAACAAACGCGCTAAGTACACTACCTCAAACGTGGCGTGGAAACGTGTGCATATTATGACGATTACAACTCTTCCAACTTTTTTAATCGTTATATCTCAGAAACGGTGGCTCTTAGAAAAAAAAGTATTTAGACATTATTTATAGATAACTATCTGATCTAAAGTTTTTGTCTGAACTAATTTTGTGATAAAACTTACCGTTCTGCTGAAAATCGCAAAAATCCCGTTTTTGTAACCTTTGACCCCGAGTAAATTTTTTTCCAGGTATCGGATTGATGAGGAATTTTTAGATTTCATTTATGATGGTGTTACGAACAATCCTACCAACTTTCAACTGGGTGTGAATTTTTGTAACCCCAGATGTCTAAATTGACCGGACTATAATGTTTTTTTTTTTTTTTTTTTTTTTTTTGAGTAAAGACAGATGGCACGTGCTTGCAAAATCTGATTTATGTTTCCTTTCCCCAAAATGTTTATGTTACAGGATTTTTACTTAAGTAATTAAGTATTATTTACTTATTTATGGATCCATATCGTTGATACTTGCTGCTATTGTTATTATTGCTTTATTTATATACATTATAGCCCAAAATTTCTATAATCCAGAAATTTCTGTAATTCAGTATCGCTGTGCCCTGACGATTCCGGAAAAATGATTAAAAAAGTTGTGTTGCACTAAATAATATACTTTAACAGTAGTTTTTATAATCTGTCAGAAGTCATTTAAAGAGAATTCATAAGAATTCTACAACTAAAGATAACTAAGTGCACAAGAAAAGACTTAAAAACAATCATATTACCAAGATTTTCACAAAATGCAAGCACCAAACAACTACAGGGTAAGAATGGGAGAAGACATATAAAAGAGAAATAACTTTAGGGGTGTATCCAAGAAAAACGCTTTTCTCTCAAATCTCCCTTTCTTACACAAATTTACAGAATTTAGCAAATGTTCCAATCAAAGTGAAAGGTTGCAGACCAAAATTACTGGAATCACAGAACCAGAATTTGTGGCAGTTATTTGCAGCTGCAAGAAACTGATCCTCTCTCATAACCAGTATGTCCACTGTTGACTTGAATTAAGAGCTGAGTGACAATTGCAACAAATAAGAAAAAAATGCTTCATGAAGGTTTCAAAATAGAAAACATCTACTCAAAACTGAAAGAGAACCTTTGTTAGAATAAATAGGTTGTCTAAAAAATGATATCGATAAATTGAAATAACAGTACTTGCATACAATGGATAATCTGCTGGTGGCTGATAATAATCAGAGTGTAATTTCTGCAGTTTTCTTCATTTAAAAATTACACAAATCAAGTTTTTTTTTTTTTCCTTCTTTCTTGTACAAATTTTGTGAAGATTATTACATATAACATATCAAATTCACTAGTATTTACATTTTTATTTATTTATTTATTTTTAAGATTCAAAATTAATTTCCTGATGCTATCAATGAGCAATTGTAATAAATATATATCGTGTTTAATAAATTCATACATACCTTAATTGTTAAAATTTTTTTCCCCATTACACTAATAATTAGTTCAATTTCAGAGATAGTAAAATTCATCGCAGGAAACATCAGGAAGTGCAAGAAATAATGTGCCACAACATAAAAGTCATAAAAAAGTAATTTAAAAATAAGCATTGCACTTAAATTTTTTGCTTTTGATAGGTTAACACTACATAAGAGTATGGGTATTTTTAGTCAACAATCATCAATTACTTTTTTTCGGTTGCACTGCGTCATCAGCATTTCCAGATCAGTTTGATTCAGTGCTGAAGATCCAAGATTTTAGCCTGACCAACACAAGGGTGCCCCCCCCCCCCCCCATCCCACTGACATCCAACAGCCACACAATAAAAAATTCAGATAATTTTGCTTACATCTACAAAATCATCCCTGTTTAAGAGATCGTCATCGCCATCACTCCAGTCACTGAAGTCATCTTCTCCTCGCACAGTATCATCTGTAAAATTATTAAAATGTTTCAATGCAAGTAGTACTGAAATTGAAGCAGTTTCATTTGTTATTTGGGATCTATACGTTTACCAATAATTAGTGCACATTTTGATTATACATATACATTTCTTTAATGAAGAAAATAACTTTTGATATGACTATTTATGGTGATTTCAATAATTACGTTTTTGAAAATTTAAGTAATTTTTTAATTACATTAATCTTTTTCCTATCTTACAGTGTTTCAAATTTTAATTACAAAGCATTTTTAATTAATACTAACTATATTACTAACTTTCAATATGTTGAAGATATTAATAATATTTTATTTTACAACATATTTCATTCCACCTACCAAAGGATGCAATCATGGTAGCAAAATTTTATCACTTTTTTTTTTTTTCAAATATCCAAATGCCACTATCTTGTTTTGATCGCAACAAGTATCACCCATCATTTCTCCCCCTTGCCAGCTTTTTGGAAAGAAAAGATGGTCAGCTATGATGTATTTGCACTTATAGAAGAGGTGAAATAAATCGAAACATGCAGATATGTTTCGTAAGTACTCTCTAAAAGGGAATAACTGGAGGCCATCAATTTTCATACAATGAGAGTATAAACAAATAGCCTGATTTGAAAAGATGAAGCAGGCTTTTCTATATTAGAGAGTAAGTGAGGTGACATACACTTATGATGGCTGCTGGCAGCTGAGTCTTATCAGTGGGGCCATGATGTTCTTACAAAGTGTGTTTGGTCATGCGTAAGAATTAACATCCCTTTTGCATGTAGCATGTTTCCCCTTTCTCTTAACTCCTATTAAATGTCTTTTATAAATGAGTCATGTTTATTTAGTATTTTATTAACCCTTTCTTTATCATATTTTAAGTATAGATTAACACTAGCTTTAAAGTTTTTGAAAAATAAATTTTTGAATAAGATTTAATCAAATCTTAATATGTATCTCATAGTATGATTAAAAGAAATTTTAAATTGGATTTGATAATATATTTTGTTAGTTAGTGGGGGGGGGGAAGAATCAACAAATATTTTTAAAATTTTAAAAGGTATAATGTATAGGGATGTGCCAGCTGAAATTAAATTTTGGAGCAATTTGTGGAGCAAGAAAAACAGATTAGTGGAGCAATTTGAAAGTAAGAAAAAGTCACTTTTGGAGCATAAGAATGTCAATTTTGAAATACAAAATTTATTTTTGGAGGGAAAGAGAAAAGTCATTAAAGAATGCCAATCAAAAAAAATGAAAATTAAAGAGGTTCTTAAAAACTCATAGCTTATAACAGAAACCATTTTCTTTTTTTTTTTTTGGGGGGGGGGGTTCCGAACTTATGAAATAAATAAAAAATTCCGTTATTTTATACATTGCTATACAAAATATCTATTTTAAATCAAAAATACAATATTTACTAAACTATATTAACTACCATCAGCAGCTAATAAAAAATTTGGTAACAAAAAATTACAAATTTATATAAAATTAAATTTAAAACAGAGGTCAATTTTTACTCTTAAGGCATTGGAGGTTTTAAACAAACGGATGCCAAAGAAAAAATATTCATTTTTAAGATTAATAGAGAAAGATTGAAATTAGAATGCTTAGAACGTGTGATGACTTTTGCAGGGATGTTAACTCCAACACTCGATTTGGGAGCACCACGGTAGCAGAAAAAATTTCATTTGGGAGCACCTCAGGAGCAGAAAAATTCCATTTGGGAGCAGAAAAATTCTATTTGGGAGCAGAAAAATTCCATTTGGGAGCACCTCGGGAGCACAAAAAAATAGTTTCCGAGAGGAAAACTAAGATTCGAGATCAGAATTAACATGATTTTGGAGCATAAAATTGAAGATTAAGGAACACAATAAATGCATACAAGAAAAGCAAAGTTTGCGAGCAAACACCATTTGCTAAAAGCAAAACATTATTTGAAAGCACTTTAGGAAAGCTGTGGAAAAAAAGAAGGGTACAGGCTATGCTATCAGCAACTTGGTAAAAACAATACATATCAGGAGTCAGCAACCTTTCTGTGGTTAAGTCATTTTTTTCCTACTCAAGAACCATGAGTATGATTTGTATGCAGCTTGCGAGCCACAGGTTGCCAATCCCTGTCCCTTTTTTTTCTTTTTCAGAATTATTTAGGGAATCTTCCTCTCGAAAAAGAGAGCACAAATAAAATGAAAACTAAATTTTAAAACAAAAGCTTCTATCTCATTCTTTGGTTCTATTACAAATCACAAGTAGTACTAAATGGAGATTTTTGAAAACCTAAATATTATACCTCTTATACAACAACACGTAATTGGTAAGCAGTATCGAAAACAAAATAAATTTGATGGTTAGAATAATTAAATGTGTGTACTTTTAATAGCATATGCTTTTGTATCAGTAATTTAACCTCATCTTATATTTACATATTCATCTATAATACTTGAACACAATATACAAAGCAAATGTAAACAAAAAATATTTAATGACTGTTGAGTGAAATTAAGAATTATGGGAAGTTAAAAATTAAGATTATGAGATTACAAATTAAGTATCATAAGTTATCTAGTTTTCTATTTATTCTTTTTTTTATTTTTATTAATTTCTTCTTGAGCTTTTTCATTTTCTTCTAATAGTTTTAATGGTATTGCAAGTCTATCCTTCCCTTCCGTAAATAGAATCTGTCCACTTTCTATAACAGCCAGTGGCGGCTCGTGACCTGCTTCAGTGGTGGGGCCCGAAAAAAATAGTGCCAGTTCAAATCGGGAAAATACATATACATAGAACTGTGGTGGATCGTTACCCATTTCAGAGGAGGTTTTTTTTTTTTTTTTTTTTTTTAAAGCTCGAAAAGGTAAAACATATGAATCGCTTTTGTAAACAGTGTGAATACATAAAAACCTTTCGAATAACAAGTTATGAAAGGCGTATTGATTTCTCCTTTAAGTTTTCATTTAAAGACAGCAGATTTATTTTGCACCAAAAAAACATTTTCCTCCATTTTTCTTTCTCAAAAAGGTACAATATCAACTTAGAAAAAAACAAAAACAAAAAAAAAAAACAATGCATGCGTACATGTTGAAAAACGAATTGGTCCATAATGTTTCATCTCCAAATAGCAAATCGTGCCCCTTCATAAACAAAAAACGGTGCCCGTTGCGATGATTACCATAATTTATGGAAGAAACGCCGCACCCACGAAAATGAGCTTAGTTAGCTAGGAAATCGTCAAAAACGCCGCAGCCGCGATCGTTGGTGTGTGTGTGTGTGTGTGTGTGTGTGTGTGGGGGGGGGGGGGGGGGGTCGTGGTCAGAAGTCAATGCCAGATAAAATTCAATGTTTTCTAAAATAATTTCTTAATTAACAAAAAACAAAAAATAAATAAATAAAAAATATGTTGCATTACTTATTAGACCTAATTTATTAAAAAAGCTATTAAGGTGATCGGATATATTTCGGTAGAAATTGGATAAACGGTAAAAAAATCTCCTTTTTTCTCCCCCTTCCCATAGAATGTTTTAAAGTATTTGCCGCTATTTTACGAAGCTTACGATTTCTATTTTCAAATAATCAGATATCAATGTTTATATTCACACAAAGGCGAATTTATAGAAATAAAAAAATAACTTCTAAAAACCTTCTTGCATCCAAACAAAGTTCGGATAGACTACCAGGCGCCATTAAAATGAAAACAGCAATCGATGTGTGAGAAGAGTCTCCAGTTAAAAGTAAACATTCCCCCCCCCCCTTGTTGATTACGTAATGAGCTTGCTTCAGCAAATTGTTGTTTTAAACTGAATGTTGTGTAACAACTCTTGATGGTATTTATTTATTATTTTTTATATTTATAACATTGGGATTTATTTTAAAAGCACTCAGCATTTCTTGAGCATACCAATTAGTTGGCAGTGTTTATTCCATAGAGTGCACAGGGCGCAAAGCCGCACGGCGAAAAAAAAAAAATCTTTCAGATTAACTTTATTTATTTATTTTTTTTGGGGGGGAGGGGGGAAGGGTTAAACTCGCACCGTGCGTAACATTGACTAATTTTGGCTGAAATTCAGTATTTTAAGAACAATAGAGGTTCATGTGAAAAACGGGTGCATTTAATAGAGGGTAGTGCACTTTTGCGGTATTTTACAGAACTTTAACCCTTCAAAATATATATTCAAAACTTCATTAAAATTTAATTATAGTTCTAAAATGTAGATGTAAAAGATTTACTTCTATTTTTTTTTTCTTTTTACTTAATTGAGGAGACATCGGTTGGATGTATGAAGCCATCCACTTCAGAGCACGGGACATGGACCCATCTTAGGGTGCTCTGACTTTCTCCAAAACTGGATCAAAGATCAAACCTCTTTTCTATGGGGGTAGGTTCGCATTCTGATTCGCTACGCTGTGATCTGTGCACGCTAAAGAGTACGTGTCGGTGGTGGCGCCATCTTTTGAGAAAATTATCACGAAACGAATTTTTCGATTTTTCCTTGAAGATCGGCTAAAAAAAATTAAAAATATTGTAAACGCCGCACTTACTATTTTTTAACTTTTAAACTCATAAACGCAGCGGCGTTTCTTCCATAAATTACGGTACTTGTTTGCCTATCTGGCCGGCCCTGATTGAGGTGACTAACAAAGCCTGACTGGTCCGATCCGGGGCGGGTAGAATGGCTTCGGAATGCAGCTTTCGTACGCAGTTTGAATCTTGCTTTACTGCTAACTAGCTTTCCATACACGCTTTAAAAGATAAATGAGCGTGGCAAAAATTTAACAAAGAGTCAAAATGACGTATTCGGCGCAGACCGGCGCAAAAATCGGCTAAAAGCGCAGTTCAGCGCAACATTTGTGTTTCGGCGCACCCTGAAAGAGTCAAAATGACGTATTCGGCGCAGACCGGCGCAAAAATCGGCTAAAAGCGCAGTTCGGCGCAAGAATTTGTGTTTCGGCACAGCTCGGCGCAGAATTAACATCCCTGCTTTTGTAAAAATTTGGGAGATTTACAAACGTTACATGGAAAAATTAAAAATGTAGCAGTTTTGCTGAATTTGGAGCAAAAATGTCCAAAAACAATCTTTTTGTAGCAGTTTGGCACATCAGGATTGATTTGGCACAATTTGGAGCAGCTGGCACATCCCTGAATGTATGTTAGCACAGTGATATCAAATAATCATGTTTTCATATTAATGAAGTCAGGGGTCTCCCAATATGGAATTAATGATAAAAATTACATATTAGGTATATAAGTACAGCATAGGACCGATTATCCGGAATTCCGAAATCCGGAAGTACCCAAAAGCCGGAATGGCCGCCAGTCTCTTTTTTTTTTCCCCCGATCATCATAATGAAATGGGGGGGAAAAAAAGGTCTTAAAAATTTAAAGCAATCCGAAGTTGACCGGCAAAACGAAAGGGGGGGGGGGGGGTACGCACGTACATACAGATCTATTTTTATTTAGGTATTTTTTAAACAAAGTTTTTAATTTATGTGTTTGAATCTGTTGGAAGAATAATAAAAATAAAAAATAATACAAGAGAATGATTAAAAAAAAAAAAAAAAAATTGAGTGTAGTTCGTGCTTCCTACCTCTTGCGTTTCTGCTTATGCGATAACATAGTTGAATCATTGGAATGTCGAGCCGGAAAGTAGGTCATGACTCACTAGAATTAAATAATCTGTTATCAGCCTTTCTGCTCTTATTTGGGCTTTTTTTTTTTTTCTTTTTTTTTCGTGCTGCCGCTTTGGAATCTTTAAGATTTAAATAAACAGAGCCAGCTGACCAGGTTTTTTTTTTTTTCCCCTCCCCATCCTCTCTTATATACTAGCTCCGCAGCTGTAAAATATTTGTGTTTTTGTTATGTATCTGTCGTAATTTGAGAGCATATGCAGCTTTTTTTCTTTCTTTTTTTTTTCCTCCACGTAGGAGTTGATCCTTTTATAATGAGCTTTTACATATAAAATCAGTGAAAGTGAGGTACGTGGTGAAAAAATTCGGATTGATAGACTGATTAGTCCATTGAACGATGTCAGCAGCAGGGTTTTGCTACGGCGCAAGAAATAATGACAATAACTTTAATTAAAGAAAAGGCGTTAAAAGAAAAAGCTAAATCATACGGCAAACAAAAATTACTGAGATATTTTGTAAAAAATAATGTTGCAAAATAAATATTGTGCGATTTATGAGATTGTTTGTTTCTTGTGTAAAAGGAGATCGAAAAAAAGCTTTAAAGTGGGCACAGAGGGTGAAAAGTCTGGTTTCCTCACTGAAAATCGGAAAAAAAATCCCCGGAATGTCCGGAATCACCGCGGTCCCGACGATTCCGGATTTGAGACTTTGTACTGTATTTTGTAAATCGGAAAAATTAAAAGGAAAAAGGACCCAAAATCCCGAAAACCTTCGGTCCTGACAATTCCGGAAAATCGGTCCTATACTGTATTATAAGTCTGTTATTAACAAATACACAATACCAAAAGAATCTGGTGCTTTAATATCACTAATTAACGATACAATATGTGGTGTTTTAAAAAGTGACGAGCTCGGCAGCCAATCGGATTAATCCCATTGATGTTTCTAGTTGCGTGTTTTCCATTGGCTTACTTACTAACTTCAGTTTGGTGAGCCAACCGGTTTCCATTTATTTATAAACAGAGCGCAGAATGACCAAGAATGACACTGTTTTTATCATACGAAAGTACTTTAATTAAAACCAGATTGAAGAAAATCTGATTGAAATTCGCTAAAGATCTGAAAAGATTAAAAATCACGGAAGTTTTGAAAATGTTAAATTTCGCGGAAGTCCGCTAATCAGCTATTTAAAATTAGCGGATTTCCGCTAATTCGCGGAAAAATCACATGCCTGCAATAATTACTAATTTTAATTTAAAGTTTTAATTTTTTTAATTACCTTAAAGTGTGTAAATATTTTACAGTGGGAGTCTTTATCAAACATTGTAATATAAATTTTTCACTAACTTCTCAAACTCCAAAGGAGCAGAAATATTTCATATTAATGTATCTCAGCGAACAATCACAAATCAATTATAAAAAGTTTTCATTTTAGGTTTTAATTTTTTTTTTTTTTTGTGTGTGTGTTTCACGTTTTTAATTATTTTACTAAAATTAAATCAAGATTAAGAAACTATTTATTGGACTTGCTCGCTTGTGCAAGTTCTTTTTTTCAGGAACTAAGATAATAATGATAAGTAGAGTATCCATAATTTTTATACTTCTGTACACTATTTTCTTTACATAAAATTAAACTTTAAAAATCTTTTTCCTTTTCTAATTTCTCCTTGTAATCAGTTGTTAAATTAATTCTAAGCTTGAGGTAAATACTCATCTGAAGTTTGCGAAGCAATGTTCTCATGGGATCCAGCATTACAGCCAGATCAATAAATTTTAATCCTGAAATCCTGCAAAACCAAAGTCAGTGAGAGTTTGCATTCTCAAATCATCAGCATCCTAGAAAAGGGTGAAGAAAACAGAGAATATGGACCAGTGATCATGGGCATCCATACCTATGAGCAGGGTGGAGCTACAGCCCCCCCTCTCCCACCCCTCTGCAAGCTCCGGTATTGTTATGATTTACATACTGAATTGGTATAAGGCAGAAATGATTCAACATTAAAATACAGTATTTTTCTGGGGCAGACCCTTGCCTTCCACCCCCGCCCCCTACAAATAATCATATGGCCCCCATGCCAGTGATGTCTTTAAAAGGTGAACTTCAATTAATTCTACAAATATGTAAG
This sequence comes from Cheiracanthium punctorium, assembly GCA_038373885.1. Lineage (NCBI taxonomy): Eukaryota > Metazoa > Arthropoda > Arachnida > Araneae > Cheiracanthiidae > Cheiracanthium > Cheiracanthium punctorium. Next base: position 107,966 of record JAWZYV010007250.1, read on the forward strand.
GCTCCCTCAGTGTTTTGTACAAAAGAAAAAAGTTTTTTCATAAACAGCTTTTGTTATTTCTATCAAAATTAGATACAATTAGGAAAACGAGTGATTCTTCATGTTGTCTTTCTTACGTTCTTATTTTAGCAACTAAGAAATAGCTCAGTGGGACCTGCTAAAGAGAACACCTGTCTATAGTGACCACTTTTGTAGAATTTTACTTTAAACACCATATTTTACCGCCTTTGTATTGCGACTAGTTTTGATTGGTCATATTAGACAGGTTGCACTATATTATTCTGAATAATAAATTTCATGTATAATTTTCAAAGTTCTGTAAATTATTGTTTTAATTATCATTTAAGATTAATTTAAATTAATATTATTAAGGTTAAACTTCATAGTGCTTAAAATCTCTTACTTTTCTACTTTTATTTGTTGAAGTGAATTCTTAGCTGAATGAAATGTTAATCCCACTAGATTGGTGGATCTCGTAAGATAAATAAATCTCGATCTTGAAATCCCATAAAATGAAAAACAGTGCGGGATTGGATTCCCTAATTTTAATGTTTTCAGACCTTTTTTAAGACAATAAAGCTGATATTCTAGAATGACTTGTTTATCCACTCTTGAAAGTGAATACTTTAATATTAGTACAAATACTGAAAGAATAGAAAAAAAAGTATTACTTACGCCTTGATTTTTTATCATCTTTACATTTTGTTTCAGATGGTTTTGTATCACTTTTTTCTGGTGGATGAGCAGAGTTATGTGACGCATCACTTCTTGGTGAAGAAGTATCAATTTTGCCTAGATATATAAATAATTAAAATCAGATAATTACTATCATACTTTTTAAGTTTGTTAGGTAATATTATAGATTTTTAAAAATATGATACATGGCACCACCAATTTTATTGATTTTTTAAATGTCTATTTTATTAGCTTTTAGGGACAAATGGAATCAACTCCTAGACCATAAAATGAGAATCTAAGGCATGCCAAAAAGAAACATAACATGTATGATTTGTGATGTCCTGTTGTGTGTTTATTCATATTTTTAAGATTTCATCAAAAATAACATTTAAATTTTGGTCATTGAAGAATAAGAAATTCTAATGTACAACTCCTTTTGCAGTATTTACAAAATAAAAGAAATAAAAAGTGTTATTGCCTGCATTTAATAGCCTCCCGATGAGCAGCGATAAGCTTGCCCTAAAATTCTTAAGCATGTATTATAATTATCTACTTATATAATACACTAATGTATGCCGTACCAAAATTGACAATATTTCTATGCTGGGAACAGCAACAACTAGATATAAACATTAGCGTAATAACAATAACACAGGCACAAAAATCCAAAATAACAGTTCAATTATGTCAAGTGAAGCAAGCATATTTGATATTGGTTATGCATGTCATGCAGTAGCTAGATTACAAAATAATGCATATGCGAAAAAGCAATATCTTTCGGATCTTCCCAAAGCGTGTTTATCGCACATTAAAAAAATTTTTTGCCTTGCAGTGGGCCAAAACATATTTTAGCCATTTCCTGTTTCTTTTATATTTTATAAACAAGGATGTGTATAAAATAATGCAACCGTACTATGAACAGCAGGTTGCTAACTTTGGCACATTAACCCCACAGCTGCTGCAATTAAGAAGTATTACTGTAGGAATTTGTACAACAAGTTATCACCCAATACAGTATTTTTATAATTTAATGAATGGAAATGTCACCAATTATGTATTTTCATACATCTTGCAAATGTTAGTACTTGGCCTTGCCCCCATGGCCACCATCAGCTTTTATCAAGACACCCAAAATTTGTAGCAACCCTAACCTAAATAAATTTAGTGACAAATACTGTTAAAACAATGAAACATGATTTTTTAAAAAATGAGTCCAATAATTTGGCATGTTAAGAAATCATGAAAGTGAAACATGCTCTTTTTTTTAAATTCAAAATAATCTGAAACAAAAATAGAACAATAGTTAATAAACATAGTAGAATAAACTAGTAAAGTTCATTACTTGATTTTTTAACACGATTCAGAGATGATTTTGTTTCTCCTTTCAGTTCTTCATTCAGCCTTTTATATGTAAGAGCTATTAAAAATAAATAAATCATGAAACACATCATATTTAAAAATATTAAACAGATATAGTATGCATAATTTGTTTATGAGTTTCGGATACTATAGCTATTACAAGTATTATTTTCTTTTTTTAAATCATGCTTTCACAATTCAACTAGCTGATTTCTCAGCAATGTTTTCAAAATAATGTCATCTGGTCTAATCTGCCAATCTGTCTTTTTTGAAACAGTCACAAATTGAGGGGGGGGGAGGTATTTTGCATAATTCAATTCTATATATTTTTATCATATCTGAGAAACATTTGTATCTGATTTAGCTAAAGAGGTTGAAAATGTTTAAGGCACAAGATACTAAAAAGGGAAAAGCAAGTGAATTTTCATTAATTTGAAAGCAGATAAAATTTTATTTTGAATTGCCTGGCCAGAGATGAGAGATTGGCTTTGACACACTGCCAAAAAAATGGAACAGGCCGAAGGGGAGAAAGGAAGTTCTCAGAGGGACAGAAAAGCACGCATTGTTGTGTGAATTCCAAATTAATGATAAATCCAAATTAGCCAAAAAGTGGCTAAACTGGTAACCTTGTCCACTCAACTAGCGAAAGAATTTCTTATACACCTGAACCCATCTCCCCTATTTTCACGCTGTGAAACAAATCGCAGCATCCTCTTTTTTGGCAGAACACCAAAGCCGATCTCTCAACACTGGCCAAACAGTACTAACATCAGTGAACAGGTTATAAGCCCTGCAGACCTGATCTTTTGATCTTTTTCTTGTATTGTAGAAATATAAAGAAAGGAATAAATGTACTGGTAAAGATATAATATAGGAAGGAAAGTAATAACTTCCAGAGATTACAGCTTTAAGATTAATAAAATTATATGTCAATAGAGAACTTTTTTTAGTGGCATGACAAAAGATAATGCATAGTTACAGAAGAAGATGCATGTAATGAATATTGAAATGAAAAGAGTGTATTTGGAAAATGATCTTTAATAGGAAGCAGTTTATGTTTAACAGTTCATGTTTGATTTGATTATATTTACATGATTTTATGCAATATGTGAATGAATTTTTTTTTTTATAGATTATGTCTTACCTTAAAAAACATTAAAAGTTCACACACACACAACATTGTGTTTTTCTGTGTAAAAACATAGAAAATTCAAAGCCTATATTTTAAATTGATTAACAGCCTACTATAAAACAAAATTCCTTTCATTTGCTTTAGCTGTTTTCAAATGATATGCAAACAAAAATCCCAAGTCTCTGAAACAGTGACCAAGATACTGAAAGTTAAGAATGACAACTTACACCATTTTACCTGCTGTGTTCGCATCCATTTTAAGCAGAAAAAAATCTTTATTATAGGTGATTAACTACAAGTTGAAAAAAGTTAAATTATGATCACTTTGTTCAAAAATGGCAATTAAAACTGTGCCGTCTGGCGACACCACAATGATGTTGTGCATAAAGTACTGCTAAACTAAAAAAAAAAAAAAAAAAAAAAAAAAAAAATATTGAGTGACTTTAATCGACTTTACAAACACTTGATCTTTACCAAGAAATCTTCAAAAAAAATTTTTGACTGGTGCTACTTTTGTACTAGTTTTTTTTTCTTAAAAATGAAAATAGGATGGTCCACTATGTACACCCATCAAATCTGGTTATGTGTCGTTCAAGACTTTATTTGCAAGAGGACCCCCAACAACTTACATTTTTTTTTATAACCACGCCATACCTCAGATGCTTGACAACTGAATTTCAATGGCACCAGGGTTTCGGGCCCACCAACAAACCCAAAAAATCTCGAGTGGGTTTAAAAAAGAATAAAACCCACACAGAATTTTTTTTTTTTTTTTTTTTTTTTTTTTTTGGGGGGGGGGGGGGGGGGTTTATTAAACATATGTAGTATTCCCTACATATTCCCTACAAATGTAATATTCCCTACATATTAGACAAAATATATGTAATATTCCCTACATAACTTACACAAAATAAAATTCATGATAAAGGTAGTTTTTAATGCATTATATTAGATAAATATTTGTAGAAAGATTTTTCAAAAACAAACGTATCACAAAAACACCGTGAGCGCAGTAACTGCTGCTCTATTATGTTTTTTGTTTGTATAATCAAATGTGATAAAACCCCAATTCATTGTCAAAAAGAAAAAATTAAGTATAACAAAATCCATAAAACAAATTGAAAAATCACATTAAATCGAACATCGTCAGAGGGAGACCGGCGTAAATGTTAGTAACAGGTTTCTGTGCTGGCTGGCGCAGAAACCTATTACTAAAATTATAGCCTGCTACTAAAATTAAGGCGTAGTTAACGCCACCAAATACAAACATTATCTTGCCAACAGATTGCAGATAGCCAAACTAAGCCACAAAATAAACTTCATGATAAAGGTAGTTTTTAAAAATATGTATAAGCGTGCATTGCATAATCATAATTTGAATTATTTTACACTTTTAAGATTTTGGGCTACCATTTTGGTAAAGATGTGTTATTGATATGCATTGTTTGCAGATATATACTGGTGCCAAAATAGCTCTTTTCAAATGATTCCTCTTTCTTCAATTCAAAAGAAGTAATTATTAGTATATGTTACAAAAGTGTTGCATTTGCCGATGTGATTGTCTCAATCTATTCAGCATCTGAGATCATCAAATTGATGCTTTCAGAAGAAAACTGCCAAATGAATATAGCTATTTATATTATTTCAGAAAAATGTATCACCTGAAATTTTAAACTCCTGTATTAGTGATTTTAAAATTTATGAACTTTAAGAAATACATTTCGATTTAATTCTTTCTCGTGCTTTCTATTTTGACGTGAAATTGACAGAATGTCTTATGAAGTGCCATACTTATGTGTGAAGGCAGGCTTTATTCTGGTTACTGATTGGTCGGGGAGCATATGGACATGGTCAAACTGCATCAAATGCCTCTTCAAGAATCTGCCTCTAGCTGCATTTGTGTTTTAAGATATATAAATTATTATTTTGTAATGAAAGTTTTCTTTTAGACTAAAATTGTTCTTTTTTGAAATAAAACTATTAAATTTAAATCTAAAAAGTGTTATACAATAAAAATTCTTAAACCCAAAAGAACCTAAAAAAACCCAATAAAACCCACTTGGGTTTGGTTTTTTAAAACCCTGGTGGCCACTCTACAAGAACTATTTCTTCCTTGCATATGCACAAACTTACTAAGGTATGGGTGTTATAGTGACCACTGAGTTTGATTGGTAAAATTAAGATTATAAAATGACTATAAACAACGACTTTGGCAAACTCATGAAATAGGGGAATAAATAACAGCAAGACTCATGTTTTTTAAGTCTATATACTAGTTTCCTAATAAATATCTATAGAATTACAAAATTTTTGGTGAGATTTTACACCATCATCTGGAATATATATTTTGGTTGCTTAGCAACTGAATTACAGTGGCTACTATAACCCACAAAATCAAAACTCCACAATTAGTAACATCTCTTTGATATTCACCTTTTTCTGAAAGCACAACATTTTCAGGAGTGCTAGTGTCTTCTCGTCTTCTTTTGGTTTCTTTTGAAGAAGGAGGAGGAGAAGCAGAATGCTGTCTTTTTTGTCCTTTGCCCTTTTGTGAAACGACTGGTTTCAGATCAAGAGACAGACCATCTTTGCGTTTAACTCTGTCTTTTTTAACATTCCTTCCCTTTTTGTCTTCTAAGTTCTGAAATGAAAAAACTAATTTTCAACAAAAGTTTTTCTACTCATGATAATATTGATTAGCAGCATACTATGGCAAATAAATTAATTGGTAGTAAATTTCAGTTTTGCCTCACTGCTATGTTCTTGGGGCATGTTGAAACAATGAAAACAAGAATGTAATTTTGTTAAGCACTTACCATCCTACATGGAAATTGAATGCAGTGTGTGTGTGTGTGTGTGTGTGTGTTGCCATAAGAATTGTTGCCATACAAATTGCCCCATGAGGAATTTTTTGTCATACAAAATGTATATTCTTCATTACATTATCACACACACGTATACATATATATGAGTTAAAGCAGTCATAACCCCCCCCCCCATGAAAAGTTTCTGGCTACGCTCCTGGATACAAGAAAACATGTAACCAAATCCATTTCTTGGCAATGGCCTGTACATTTACACATATAACTTCGGCATTGGCGCAATCCGCATTGTTCTAGTGAAAAACATATTCATGGGCCGCACAGTGGCAGGCCCTAAATACTGCACCAAGTAAACCGCTGTGAAGCCAAGCGAACCACGCTCCGACAAAGATTTTGTGCTAAATAGCAAAATATGCCAACTCCATCCCCAGGGTCCATGGTAGCCCAGTGGTTAAGGCGTTGGACTCTTAACCGGATGGTTGTGGGTTCGATACCAGTGAACCACTAAAGACCACCGTGTACAGCTGCGGAAAAAAAAGTCCCACTTGCTCTTTATTTCGCCATCGCTCGTCGTATAGCAAAGTTATATATACCATTCGTTTGCAAATAACGCGTACTTTAATTTACTATTAATTTAATTTGCACAAGGGGCCGTCTTCATATGTGGTGTTGTCACTATATTATCACTTTTCTTTGGTTAATAATTAATTTAATTTACCTCCACCCAGAACGTTTTAGTAATCTAAGATCTTTCTAGTTAAAAAGTCAAATAACCACTGTGTAATTTCTTACTTTTGGGGGGCTGTTAATTATTTATTTTGTGTTGGCAGTGTAAAGTTTTCTCTTTTGTTTACTTTTTTTTTGTGATTAAATTTTCTCTTCACCGGCCGTTTTTTGCCTTCAGGGTGTTTAAAATTAATGTTCACCTTTTAATTGCCGTTCTGTGGGTAATCAGCACCTTAAAATATAGTGGCTATACTTCATACCTCCCTTTTCATTAAAGTTGTTTTGATGGGATTTTTTATTTTAAATTAATTTTCGTAACTTCCCGTAATCCTGCGTTTCCTTTTTTTTTTTTATTACTTTATTTCTCCGGTTAGGCATCTCCCTGTGAATTTTCAAAAATTTCTCATCTTTTAAGTTTTGCTTACAATTTCGTGCTATTGCATCATTTTCTGTGCCTGTTACATCAGATCTCGGAGAGGACGCTAATCTTTCCCGCGCTTTTCCTCCGAAATTGTTCTAGAACTTTCTTTCCCCTCCCAGGTCGGACTATCCCGGAATGACTTGGGGTGGACTCTTGGCTCGTATTGGCTGAGGGTAGCGGTTCCGGAGAGAGGAGGAGAGGCAAGCGCGCGATTTTTGGGCAGTTACGCTTGGAGATGCAGACGATGTAGGTGCGATTTGTAGCTCTAGGAGCAAAAGGTTTACTTCTTGCATAACCCCAAGCCTGGGTGACCAAGACGGATTCTAATGATGTTGCCTTAAGCAACAAGTTTCAAAAAAAAAAAAAAAAAGATGGTTCCTGAATAATTATTAATATTTTGGGTGAAAGAGCACCCCAACGCCAGCCCAGCCCTGATGCCTCTTCTGCAATGAAGATCTTCTAAAAACCTACACCTGTGTGCCCCGCCGATGGAGATGCTGAATTAGTGCGATTGCTTCCCACTTACCCCCCCCGGAGCATGTGACCATCAGCAAGCCGAAATTCGGAGCATGGATTTACCGTTCCGGCACGTGTGCTGACGGTGCTTCTAGATGCCACCCTGATCCCAACCCTCTGATGGTTTCTGCACGCCTGCAAATGGTGAGGTACTTTTATTCCATTTCAAATTGCATTTTGGCAAGCATCCCGGCCGTCTTCTTCAACCACATGGGACTGTCGCTGGGGCGATTCACAGGAGTCAAAGATTGAATGACAGACGCTGAGGAGAGCGGTGCTGACGTGGGCGTGCTTCTGCGCCATTTTTTTTTCTTCCCTTTTCTTTTTTTTTTTAAATGTACCCCCCCTTTTCCTTTTACTTTAGTTAAGGTGTCATTTTGTTTTTTTCCTTTTTGAGCCTATATTTTTTTGTTTTGTTTAAATTTTTTTTTTTTTTTTTTTTTTTTTTTTTTTTTTTTTACCATCGGTCATCCTAAAAAAATAAATAAAAATGTGGGATTGTAACTGAGCAAGTTGAAATGTACCATTCTGTAAAGTGTTAATTCCCATACAAGAGTAGCATCTAAGCTAAAATTTTGTAAATTGTGAATTTCAAGCAAAACATGATTTTCAACTAAATTAAACTTTTGGTATGCAACCATGGGTACCCAGGGGTTTTTAATTTTTTTTTTTTTACCAACATCTATGAGTGCTACCTGATCTCTTTTGCAGCACTGGAGCAGGTGTTAATTTGATCAAAATCTTTTGTAATTGTTTTAATTAAGCTGTGAGTTGTGCCATAGAAATGTGTGTAAATTTTCACCTTTTATTTCACGGTTCATTGTTAATTGCTGCTGAGACTTGCTTAAATTGTTAAAGTGTTCATTGTGCTGCATATTAAGTTTAAGTATTTTTTTTCTTGATCTAATATGTTAATTGGTTAAATAAAATGTTTCAATCCCATCCTTTGGTTCTCTTTACTTTGACAACGATCTACACTAAGGGCGGCAAGAAAAATCCTGGGTTATTGTCATTATTCAAAGCAACGCATTGCTGATTTGTTTTCTTTTTCTTTAACTGTGAAATTTAATTGTGGTGTTCCAAACAGGAACAACACTACACATATTTAATTCTGCATCAACTTCATTTTTCTCAATGGCAACCCCATATTTTGACTTTATTAAACGAAAGAAAACCTTCAAATTACCCTAAATATAAATTTTCACCAATTTTCTACGATAATTTCCGGAGATATAGCGAATTCATTTTTGCACGTTTTTGAGGGACTTTCTGCAAATTGAAAAACGCTATTTGTAGGTTCCGAACTTTTCGCCTTTCATTTTATTTAGCTAGCGAGAATTAAAAGAAATTAATATTATTTTCAAGGAAAATATTGTTCCCAACTCTCTTAAAATTTTTTGTACTGAGAATATCAAGGGTAGAATAGAATATTTAGTCTGTGGTCCAAATGACCCGTGAGTTCATAACTTCCTTGGTTCGTACACATGATTTAAGGGGAAAATGCAAAATGACTGCTAAGGATTTTGAAAATCTTTGTAATTTTGAAATTGATATTCAGTGTTTCCCTTGATGTTTCTCTTAGACAGCTGAAATGTTGGCAGGAGTTAGAGGCTGCTTCCTGCTCTTCTGACTACAAGCATGAATATTGCTCGACTCAGCTATGGTCTAACTTAAAGAATGGTTTCATGATTGAAAATTTATTTGTTTGAATTTCATGTAAAAAACGAACTTACTTTTTTGCCGACTCAATATTATCACTGTGTTTGTTATTTCACTTTCTTCATTTAATACTATCGCCTGCAATGTGCAATATTCTTAAGACTTTTGGCGGTATTTTATAGTTAGGTACAATTTTTTTACAGAAAAACGTAATTTTGAATGTTTGATAAAGTACGGGGAATTCCAAAGACCTAATGTTTCCGACATTAAAAAAGGTCACATTCATGCCTGGAAAGTTGAGGATGTTTGTTTTTCAGAAATAGGACGTTGTATTAGAAGACACACATCTACTGCATCTAATTCTATAGCTGGAAAATATTTTATTTGGGGGAATATGGTAGCGGACGCAACAATACACGCTTTATAGAATCCCCAACAAACTGTAAAAGCCTCTAATTTATTTGCTTCAAAATTTGATATTTTTAATACCGGTATCATTTACTGTGTTTTTGCACAAAATAAATCTAATTTACATTTATTTTATGCAATTTTCAAAAAATTTTCACTTAATAAATTTATATATGGTCCCTTAACTCATGAAAATAACACATTTTATTTAATATAAATTAAACTACTGAACGTAAAAATATGAAATTTTGCACAGCCATGTAATATTAATTTCTGCATCTATTTCCATCGAAATTTGGCTAGGTCGCTATTCATAATTTTTTCAATATTAATTTAATAATTCATAATTCATATTAATAATTTACTAAAAATCATAACATTAAATTATGTTTGGGCCGTTTAGTTCTAATAGTACGAATAAAAATCAGCTTCTTACTACCAATATTATATGAGATATGAATTGAAGTGTGAAAAAATATTTTAACATAGGGGGAGGGGGATTTTGGGTGCTCATAACTCACTCATTTTCTATCCAAATTTATTGAAAATTGGTGTCCGGGTTTAAAATGAGCTAAATTTTTTAAATATGAAGTGAAATCTAGGGGTTGCTATTTAGAAAAAAAAAAGTTAGTGCGAATTTTAATATGTAGATGGTCCCTTATGCAATTTTTATGCATAGCAAATTAAAGTGTGCGTCAATCGTAAACAATTGGTATCTGTAACTTTGCTGTGCGACGAACAACGGCCGAAAAATGTACAAGTGGGACTTTTTTTTTTTTTTCCCGCAGCTGTACATGCGGTGTACGTGCACGTTAAATCCCTGGTTCCGAAAGTCTTCTCGGCGGTCACTAGCAATTACCGAGGGGTGCCAATATTCAGAACTCCCCCACCTTCTGATGAGGTTCCAAATTGTGGCGGGAAATTCCGAGGAGGATGTATATGTAGCTCTAACCGACATATATGGTGACGCGAGCTGTCCTCTCCTGGCAAATAAATAAATAAATAAATAAGCACCATGATTATAGTTTGAATTTAGTTGATAAATTCCATAAAAAATATTTCATCTCTGCTTCCCAATATCAAACTAGGTATAAAAAATGAATGCTCTACCTCAAGGAGAAAACACAAAAAGTGCTCAATTAATTGGTCATACAATAAAATGGTAAAATCTTTTCTGATTGCAAAATGTCAGTTTGTGGATATTGTACAAACAAAATGATGAAGCTGACTGTTTGTAAAGACTGTAGCAAAACATAATGCAAGTCATTCCAAAATATTTTTAAATTTTTTTTTATGATCAATCTGATACATATTTAAAATAGCTTCAAGTAGTCTGTTTTATTTTTACGGTCTGTAAATTGTAAATTATTAATAATTGATAATGTATATATAAAATATCTTGAAAATAAAAAATGACTAGGCCCAAAATCTAATATACTGAATGGGGAACTGAATGAATACTGAACAAATGAATACTGTATGTATTGGAATATACCAATGGTGAAACTGTAAAAGTTACTAGTTAAAGATATTGCAAAACTTATTTTAGCTTTCTGCCTTTAGAGGTACTGTATATTTCTGCATATAAGGCAAGAATTTTCCGAACTTTTTCAAATTTCAAATTACAGGGATCGGCTAATGGCACAAAAAATGTGGGTAATTTTCTGATCAGTGGGAGCAAGCAATAAATTACTAATATAGCACTTTTAGTTCTATAGTTCACATTTCTTAAAGATAAACAAGAACTAATAGATACCGTAAATAATGTGCACAGGAAAAGATTGAAAAGGAATTCTTTTAATTTTTGGGGGCTCTTTGAAAGGGCATCATTTATGCATAAAGGAAAAAAAATCATAAAAAATCTTCAAAGTTTCACCTTGAATACGAATTTCCAAATAGTTTCTGAACTGCTGATAATTTTCTTGAACTGTCCTGGAATTCTTTTTCAGTCATAGGGATATCTGGATGAATATCGTCATCACTTCAAATGCTTTACGTACTGGAATTTCAGTCTTTGTATACAAAATCACTCTCATCTCCATTCATGCTATTGCTGATGCAGGACTTTTTGTAAGCCTAAATGATAAATTAGGAGGCAATTTGTAAACAGGGGCCTTACACCATGACATCATAACTAAATCTATGTTCTTTACATTTCCACTTTTCATTAGGGCTTTTTCTTCATTGCCATCCACCCCATCTATTTTGACCTCAGTTTATCCTTAAATAACAAGCTTGTTTAACGAAAACATCCAGTGGTTGCAGCTTGGATGTGAGTACTCCAGGTACAACAGCCATTTTTGTTTTCATTTGATGGCTTTTACTTTATCTGTGAAGTGGGTCTTGAAAGAATCTAAAACGAATTGATGACAAAAAACAGTCAAATGGTTTTGATCGAACTGAAGAATTTGGTGGTTTATGAAATACAATGCCTTTTGATTTCTGCTTTTATAGATTTTGTCATCTCTGCTAAATCAGCAGGTTTTACTCTCCACTCTTGGAATTGTTGAGTTTAAGATTAAATAAGCATTATTTGACCTTACTTTGATTCTTTAAGCATACTTATTGAAAATTTAGGTCGGTGCTGCAAAGTAAACAGAACGCTTGACAAAGCTTCTAAAAGTTGAAGTAGTAGTACTTATGATACCATACAATAAAGATAAAAATAAATTAAAGTGCTTTTTTTCCCTTGTTTGATACATATAAAACTGCAACATTTTCCCTTATTAAAAAGAAAAAACTGACACTTCCAAATTAGAGTTCTAATTACACTTTTGAATTATGAGTTCCAACCTAGATATTAAAGTTAAAAGTTTATCCAAATCCCATCTTTACACACAGTATCAACAGTCTTGGTTTGTACAGGGGCTTAATCATTAAATCTGCAACTTGCATTTCTGTTGAAAGCTGCTGGACATTAATTTCTCCTTCCAACACTTTTTCATGCATGAAGAAATGCTTTAAGCTGATGTGTTTCATTCTGCAATGGAATTCAAGGTTCTGAGCCAGTCTAACTGCTGCACTGTTGTCAACATAAACTAACTGCTGGCACTTCTTTTAAGGAAGAAACTCCACTGATGAGCCTCTTCAGACAAATCAACTCTTTTGCAGCTTCATTTGTTGCAACTATCTCAGCTTCAATTGTAGATGTTACCATCATAGCTTTACATTGACTCAACCAAGATATTGTTCCACCTGCATACAGACATACAACTCTACTAGTTGATTTGTCTGTCTGCATACATCCAACAAAGTTAGCATCACAGAAGCATTCTAAAACTATTGGTTTATAGCCTGATTTATAGATGATGCATTTTCGCTTGGAGCTTGCAATGTATCTAAAAAAGCACTTAACCTTGATGCAGTCTTCTTAAAAGGGATTTTCTAATTTGCGTGATAAAACACTAATAGAGTAAGCAAGGTCGGGTCTTGTCCCCATCATTAAATACATCAAGGCTCCCACAGCTTCACTGTAAGGGAGACCTGTGCAAACTTCTTCCTTCAAAATGGGTGTATGAACTGGACTGTAGTCATTCATGCCAAACCGCTGAAGAATCATTGTGGCATATGCCTCCTATCTTACTGCTTCCATCTTCAAGGTGCAAGATTTCTAGTCCTAAGAAATATGATGCTGGTTTGTTGGTAATTTTAAACTTTGACTTCAACTTGTTTATGAAGTTTCTGGAGTCTTCTTGATCAGTGGCAGCAATCAGCCCATCATCCACATAAAGAGCCACGAGTAACTCCTTACTGTTGATGGAAACTTAACTTCAGAGTTAGAATTTTTCTGAGTTTATGCCATTTCTACCAAAGTTCTATTCTCTCGCTTACACACACCATTCTGTTGTGGGATATAGAGGGCAGTTAATATTTGAAAAGCTCTTTTTCTTCTTAAGATACACCTAACATTTTCATTCTCGAATTCCCTGCCATTATCACTTAACATCTCCTTGATGTTGTGTCCTAAATTCCTGACATGTGCTAACATATTTTTAACAGTTTCTGAACCTTCTGATTTATGACAAAGGAAAAAGACATATCTAAATTTAGTGAAATGATCTTTAAATATCACAAAATAATATCTTTTAAAGGATTCATCAAATGGTCTGCAAACATCTGTTGAGATAAGCTCTCCAGGTTTTATGGTCTTTTTTCTACAACCAAATTTCAAGCGATGTATTTTTCCTTATATGCATGGTTCACGGAGTTGACTGTCTGACCCACAGTGAGTCATCTGTTGTTCTAGAACATTCTTTATTTGACATTTGTCCTGGTGACCCCAGCACTCATGATGTAACTGCAGAGTTGAATTACTTGTGGTAGCTTGTAGACTTCTACTGGTTTATTTGGAATAAGTACTTCCATGTGAACTCTATATAAACCACCACTTATGCTCCTTGTACCATAAAGTACAGCCTCATTGTTGATTTTCAATCAACATTCTTCTGCAGTTGATTCAAATCTGCTGTTTTTATTCTTATCTTGAGCTGCCAGTACTGAAAATAAGATTTTTCTAACACCTAGAACAAACCACACTTTAAGTTCTTTGAATTGTCTCTCCTTTTACTATTGTCATAATTTTCAAGGTTCCTTTACCTACAGCTGGTAGTGAATTTCCATTTGCAGCAGTAATTTTATGTGGTGTTTCAAAGTTTTCAAATTCTTTGAAGAAATTATTGGTAATATGTTTTGAAGCACTGTTATTCACAAACCAGTCATGACAATTCTTCTCAGATGAAAATGCCTCTTCGTCTAGAGCTAATAAGAATATATTTACTGCAACACCATTTTTTCTTGCAACATTATCATTTTGATTGGTTTTGCTGGTCTTCCATCTGCTATCCATTTTTTACAAAATCTAACCCAGTGTCCACTCTGGTGGCAATAATAGCATTTTCCTGTCTGCTTTTTACCTTTAAAACTTGTTTTTATTTTACTTGCTTAGCTTCTAGTGCATCTTGATTTTGGATATCACCTTTTGATTTTTCCTCCTTATATTCTCTTTCTTGAGAGCATAATTGAGTTGTCAACTCATCAATTGTCCTTTTTTCTTCATTTAGTAACAGCCAACTTAAAAGAACTGTACTCTTGAGGTAGTGTGTCTAAAATTTTGCAAATTAATAACATCTGGGACAGTTGTGTTTCTTTTGATTGAAGACCTAAATTTCACTCTAAAGATTCTTTAGTTTTGATAAATGGGCAGCCATACTATCATTAATTGTCCACTTACACTGGAAAAATTGTAGACATATATTAAACAACTAGTTGTCAGATGTTGCTTCAAAAAAATTGATGAAATTCCAGCCACACCTCTCTAGCAGCATCGAAATCTCATTATTTTTTGCATCATTTCTTCTGTCATAGAATTTGTCAGTACCATCACAGCACAAGTATTAGCCTTTCTATAGCATGAAAGATCATCTAAGTATTTCTTCAAAATTGCTTTAGCAGCTTTTTCAGATGGCCGATTTGGTTTAACTATTTTTCCCCCCAACAGCTTCTAAGGCATCGGTATAGTAATTTAAGGCGAATTTGATTCTATATTTCACATTGGCCAGTCTGATTCTCTACTCAAGGGGTTCAACTGCAAC
Organism: Cheiracanthium punctorium; assembly: GCA_038373885.1. Taxonomy (NCBI): domain Eukaryota; kingdom Metazoa; phylum Arthropoda; class Arachnida; order Araneae; family Cheiracanthiidae; genus Cheiracanthium; species Cheiracanthium punctorium. The sequence continues at coordinate 123,278 of JAWZYV010007250.1, forward strand.
TTTCCTATCTCTTATTCACTCTTATTGTTTAAAAATGAACACTTGAAAATTTAGTCCACTTCAATCACACAGTTGATTTCAGAACTTTCTTTAAGCAAATATGATTTCAGGACTTAATTAACGGAGAGAAAAAACTTTGCCATTCTTCTGACTGCATGGTTAGGCTTATTGCTATCCTGCTAACACTTTAAAGCTTCTGCATTAAAAATGAGAAAAAAAAACTTTACTGTCACTGCAGTGCATATAGAGTGCGTAAAAACCCATAACCTGCTGAATTTTGAGATTAAATAAGCATTAATTGACCTTACTTTGATTCTTAAGCTACTTTATTGAAAACTTAGGTCGGTGCTGCAAAATAAACAGAACACTTAACAGAGCTTCTAAAAGTTGTAGTACTAGTACTTATGATACCATACAATAAGATGTTGCCATAGAATAAAGATACCTTTTACAAATTATAGTACCTTTTTTCTTGTTTAAAACATATACAACTGTAACAGGGCTTGCTTTTCGTTGATAGAGAAATGATGAGTAGCCAAATGGTTATTCAAATTCTCTGCAAATGTGATTACCTGCAGTTTGAAACTAACAGTGCATAAACTACTCTTTCCATTCATCTTTGAAATAAAAAATATGACACAAGGAATAAACTAGCAATGCTCAACAGATCGTATACAAATGAATGCAGATATTTCAGGAAGGGAAATGTGTTAGCTTCAGGTAAGGTTACCAGAGTTAAAACTTTTGTTAATGGTTCTAGCTTCCGTGATTCCCATAAAAGCACAGAAATGGAATGCTAATTCACTAAGCTGCAGAAAGTTGAGAAAGGAGTGGAGGCTCCACAGACAATCTATTCAATGGTTTCCAGAAGAGACGTGAGGAATGTGGCAGGAGCTTAATCCCAGTGGTATAAAGCAATGTAATAAGAAAGGTATGTTAAGGGAACTGATTGGAAAATATTTCAACCGTTTCACTTGCTAGGCAGATATTTTTTGTCCTCATGGCAACATATTTGATGAATATCACAAGATTTTTTTTTTTTTTGTTTGTATAAAAGTTTTGGATTTTGGGGGAAATTTGTAAACAAAAGACGTAATTTCAGCTTTACACAGAAATATATGATATACAGAAAATTATGTCTTTTTAGAGATAAGGCATAAAAGCAGGAATCTCCCTATAAAAAAATTTTGCTCATAAAACAGCCAGGTGTAACTAAATTACATTACAGCAGTGGAATGATGCTCTCAATTTTTTGTTTGGCAGCCAGTAAAACTTGTCGTGTGGTGCATCAAGTCAAAAATTCTTAGGAAGACCCTGATTAAAAGGATCCATGTCATAACATTTTCAACTTTTCCAAATTTACTCATTTATAAAAGAGGTCATTCACAAATGATGTCACATTTATGGGGGGGGGGGGGGGTAAGAAGAAGTGTAGTATCACAAACTTTGTTAAAATAAAAACAAACAAAATACGTAGATTACATTTTGAAATTAACAGAATATGAGCCCCTTTTTTTTAGCTAAGGCTAATTTCATGTGATTATTTTTTCCGTTAATATTCCTTTCTTATAATAATAGCAGCAGAAATTCTTCACTCAAAAGAAATGCAAACTAATGTTACAAAATGTAGTTAAAACATGAAATATGATCTATAACGTAGTGATTTTGTTCATGAATGAGTATATGTTTAAGTAATATTAGTGCATACCCGTTCTTTGAACATAAGAAACAGTGGTGGTTCATGGCCTGTTTCAGTGGTGTTCAAATATATATATAAAATATATATGCATATAGAACCACATATCTCCCCTGCACAAAGTGGGAGTATTTAAAGATTTTTAAATGGCAAATGATTATCAAAATTACAATACAACTTTTGCTATTTTTTATCTAACTACATTAGTATTAGAAACCAAATTATGGTAATACTCAAAAGTTTATTACTAATCAAAAAGCCATGTTTAATTTACCATAGTATTTATATTCTTTATAGCAGCTCGTTCATAAATTTTAAATGATTTATTTATTTTGAAGTCAATACTAACATATAAAATATAATTACACATCACATTTCATAATTGAAGAAAAAAAAAGCAAAAAAATATCTGACTGCACTGCAAAGAATATAAGATCACGCAGATAAAAAATGACTTCCTACTGAGGGGAAAATTTTGAGAATAGCTGCCGACTGGCAAAATTTCCTCATCCAGTCTTAAAGATTGGCATGCCAGGGCCCGAAGATCTGGGCCTTGAAGATAGTGCCAAATAAGCCGTTCTGAAGTCAAATTAATGCCACATAATATGGATTTTGTGCTGAAAGCTAAATAAGCCAACCTGGTAAACAGAAAACAGAGAAAAGACGACAAGTTCAGTGCAAATAAGACCATAACCCGTGCATGGTTTACACAGGGAAAAACTGTAATTATCCATTTTTAAGTGCTTTTTTTTTTAAATTGACAGTATTAAAATAGAATAAAATGCATGCATATTTTCACTATATGTAAATTAATCATTTATGTAAATATATGTAAATTATTACAGAGCAGCACCCTTTATACATTTCTCATTTATACATTTTTATCATTTATACGTTTTTTTTAAAGGTCCCTGCAAAATCCATTGGTTTTTAATCCTACTAATATTATAAATGTCAATGTTTGTACGTATATTTGCATACCAAAATACCTTACTTTATACTATATGCAAGTATATATTTGATTAAGTAATTAAAAAACTTTGTAAAAAACACACATAAGAAGTAAAAGGAAAAAGGATACGCGTTTCGTTCAAAAATTGTTTTGAACTTCTTCAGTCCAAGCTCTTCGACGTAAAGAACACAGGGAACTTTTCAGTTCCCTGTGTTCTTTACGTCGAAGAGCTTGGACTGAAGAAGTTCAAAACAATTTTTGAACGAAACGCGTATCCTTTTTCCTTTTACTTCTTATGTGTGTTTTTTACAAAGTTTTTTAATTACTTTATCGTTTAACACCAGTATTTTGAGTGTTTTTTCAGTTATATATTTGATTGTCCATATATTGTTGAAATTTTTGTTTTAACCCCTTTGAAAACTTTTCTAGCTGCATGTATGAGAGAGGGGGGCGGATAGCTAGGACCGGCACTGGACACAAAAAAACTATATTTTATTTAAAAAAAAAGAATATAATTAAGTTTTTATTTCACAAAGCCGTCGACAGATGGCGCAAACTTATACACAGCTTTTAATAAACTAGGGGCCAAGGCCCCCAGACTCTCTACGCTCGCTTTTCGTATGAGGCATTCGGCCCCTAATCAGGCTTATTCGTAAAAAAGACATAATTTTAACAGACAAAACCCGAAGATTGGATCAGATAGAAAGACTGAGCTACACATTGCTTGTTCTTGCATGTTCATTGGTACATAAAAATTTAAAGTTTACACTACAGTAGACCCCCTCCCCCTCATAACACGGAAGATATTTTGTTATGGGAATCCGTGTTGTACGGGTCCTGAGCTATACTCCACCTGGAGTGCGGACTTCGCTTATATTCGCTGTTAAAATTATTTCCACTCCTCAGAAACACAATGATATTTAATGTTGCCATTCAAAAGTTATATTAATTAGGAGCTAAAGCATAATAAAATCAGAACATCTGTTTCAGCTGTATTTTTAATAATGGAAAACCTATTGGACACCTTGCAAATTTGCCACCCATGGGGATTTTTCATTATTTGGCGACTTGCGTACATATAAAGTTAATAAAAGCTACGGAACAGATAGGATAGCTTGCCACCAATGGCGACTTTTCATTATTTGGCGATTTACACATGCTCACAACCAATATTTACTGTTCATGTAAGGTTACTGGAAAACCGTCGTCCATATTTTCATTTACATAATCGTTTGCAGATAGGCATACTTAACACCACGAATTATACCATCTCGTCGCGCTAGCAAATATCCAAAGTGTACTGTAACTGCTATAATGGCATAGCTAACGCCGCCAAATATTTCTACTGGTAGCAAATAATCCAGCTGGACAAGAACCGGCTTTAAAACAATCTGCATTTTAATTATTTTTCATTTTCAAGATATTAGTTATTCTGTTTTGGAAAAACGAATATTCGCTAATTCTAAACTCTTGTTGTCTAAGCGAACTTACTATTTGAAAATTGTCAACTTTGTGTAACACATTTTGATGTACTTATTTCATGTAGTTTTTATTTTGGCATAAAATGGGCGTAATTCTAACTCATGTTTGTAAATTTCACGTGATTTTAGATACATGGAAACGCTTTGTTGCAAAGGAATGAATGATTTTATGCCAAATCTGGCAACCATTTTATTTTTTCAGTTTTTTATTAATATCTTCTAAAATAATTCGATTTTCGAAATTTAAATCAGCTTAGCAGGTTCCTCGGAATTTTTCGAATCTGTGGGCACCTTAGTCGAAACTTAAATCCCTACGGTTTATGAGGAGATAGGTCCACAAGCTTTGACAGCGCCAGCAGCCTTTACTTCTTTTTAGAATAGAGAGATACCCAAATTAAATTTCATGCTGTTCTGGAAACTCGCGGAATCTTTTCGCAATCAAAAGATTTCGTTTTGTGTACACAGCTATTCTTATGTCCATGCAAAGGATTTATTTGTGGAAAAAAAAAAAAAAAAAAAAAAATAAGATAAACTGTGTAATCTGGAAAATCTTTTTTAAACGAATTTGAATCCCAATTATATGGCGTCATATTCACTTGAAAAGGGTAATTTTGTCACGCAAATGATTTACTTTTTTGACTCCCGGAAATAAAATGGTGCTGAAAATAGCGAAAAATCGCTTAAGGGCCCGATTCAAACGAAACAGAGTTCTATCGTTTTCCGTTGCGATCGCAGAAATTTTCGACTGATCCCTATGTTTCCTATTCAAGTGAAACCTGTCTATCGCTTTTGGATCACATGACACTGCGATCGGTGTTTTGCTATCGCTTTTTCAAAAGCGATCGTTTTCGAGAACATGGCGGATCGATCGGCAGATGGTTGATAAGAAGATTACAACAACAACGAAGACTCATTATTTAAAATTACGAAGCAATCCGCAGGAATTATCAGACAGGGAATTCTGCAAAAGATTTAGGTCTGCGGAAAGCTGAATTTTCTCGCAGAACAGAATTTCTGTAGGGTTTATTTTCTGTCGGCCTTTGAGTTCCACTCTAGCAGACACTACGATGCAGGCGCCATCTATAGTCCTTATTTTAAATCATTTATTGCTCGTTAAATTTGATGTTTGAAACAGCGCAAAAAAATACATGAATAATTTCTCGCTAAAATAAGCATCCTAGCAACCCTCCTAAACAAATACAAATATTCATACCACTATATTAAGGATGTCTGATTGTTAATTATATATCAGAACATAAAATATATAGTAATTCTACCCCTCCATTATAATTATAAACAGCTTCTCTGCTACAGAAAAATAAAATGTAGTAGGCAAACTAGAGAACAATTATTATTCAATAATTCGAACAATTCGACATAATTATGACAAACAATACTATTATTAATAATTTTCTAAAAAAAATCTTCATAAATTAAAAATGTATTTCCATGATTATAAACATGCAAAAAATATTAACCTAAACCAGTTAAAATTTTAAAACATTAACCTACAATACTGTTGGGGAAAAAAATTAAGACACAGTCTGTTGTCCGTTGCAGCTCAAACATAAATAAATAAACAGTTAGTCGTCGCCATTAAGTTAAACGTTTTTTCCAGAGAAAGATGCGATTTTTTTATTGGTTAACAGAGACTTTCTACGTCACCGGAAGTTGCGTTTTCACTCTGTGGCGATAAAGTTTCGATCTAGCGAACCTGTAAGTTCGATCGCCTATTTTATTTCACTTTGAATACACTTTTGCGATTGCTTGTAAAAGCGATCGAACTTCCAGAGAGAAAACGATCGTTTTGGAGACGACCGATCGCGTTTCGTTTGAATCGGGCCCTAATAAGGAGGGAACGGTAGGATTTTCAGATTTTTAAAGAAGCGCAGATTGTTTTCTATATTTTTATACATGATCATGAAAATTTTCAAGCGGATCATGCAAACGGTGAAGAAGTTATTAGGCTTTTTGTGTTAACTTTGTAAATTTCACGTGATTCTAGATATTTGGAAACGCTTTGTTGCAAAGGAATGAATGTTTTTATGCCAAATCTGGCAACCATTCTGTTTATTTTTTCAGTTTTTTATTAATATCTTCTAAAATAATTCGATTTTCGAAATTTAAGTCAGCTTAGCAGGTTCCTCAGAATTTTTCGAATCTGTGGGCACCTTAGTCGAAACTCAAATCCCCACGGTTTAGGAGGAGATAGGTCCACAAGCTATTGACAGCGGCCTTTACTTTTTTTAGAATAGAGAGATAAAACATCAGATTTTCAGGACTTGCATCGAGAAGTTAAAAGGTAAGTTTTTTTTGACTAGGCATTTTACGTTTGATTTTCAAGTTAGTATAGGCCAATTATCTACACGAGGGATCTAGGTCTGTGGGTGGGGTGCCCTCTGTGGGGGGTCTTTCTAAGGGGCCCTAACCCGTATTTAAGCTAAGTTCCGGAGAAAACCACGGAGAACTCAAAACGGTTAGGTCGGCAGACGCAACCTGGTTTCGAACCAGGCAATGCACTATGCCACTGGAGGGGCTGCATTTACTTTTATGTGCTCTTTGATAATAATATCGTTATCACTGTAGATGAAAGTGTAATATGTTTTTTGTCGATGCTTTTTGTGTCTGGAGACAAGATGTCTGCCATTCTGAAACTCGGGAGTTGCGCCAAGAGAATGAAAGGTAAACCTTTTACAAAACACGGCACTTGGCGAAGGTTTGGTGAAAAACAAAAGGCGCCAAGAATGGCGGGTAGTCGATACTGAAGCTGTTCCAGCACTTTAGTGCGTACTTAAAATCTGAAAGTGTTTCAGATTTTCTTCCTTTTTTTTTTCCCCCCTTTCCATTTTTTGATAATGGCCAATATATCCAGACGCACTTCAGAATTAATATAGGACGAAAATAATTTGTACCTTTTTGTAGGTTTTTATCACTAAACCATCTTATTTTTGTAACCAGAGGTGGCCTGACACGGTAAGCAAGGTAAGCATTGCATAGGGGCACCAGCTTTGAAGGGGCGTCACTCCGAACTCAAAAACTAAGTAGAGCATAAAAGGGGACGTCTTTTTTATATTAGCAGGGAGTGCCACTTACCCTAGAGCCACCTCTCTTTTTATCCATCTTAATTTTAAATTCCATTCAGAATCTGAGAGATTTCAGTGGCAATTAAGCCGTTGAGAAACAGGATTCTCTCCGAACAAGATTTATTAACATGGCAAACCAACTGGTTGAAGGGAGACGGCTAGTCCTACTAATATTATAAATGTTAATGCTTGTATTATGTTTATTACTCTTTCACGATGAAACGGTTAGAGACAGATTCGGATGAAATTTGGAACAAAGATGGTTAAAGTCCTGGATTTCTACATAGGCTACTTCCTATTGCGCAAAAAAAAACAAAAAAAACAATTGAGTTTTTATTTTACAGAACAGTCAACAGATGGCACAAACTTACAGAATACATAGTTTTTAATAAATAAATCAAATTATCGTCTGCTATGCCTGCATAGCGAATGCACCTGAATAAGTTTTTTCTTCTGATGTGGATTTATAAGCGAGCTTCGGGCTAAGCACATAATTCCGAAATACTTGTTACACAAACAAACAAATTAAAAATAAGTTTTTGAAACTTTCATTCAGTTCGAATTGTGCATTTTTTGTTCAAATTTTTCCTATTCCATTTCTATTGTATTACATCTAGTAAAAGGATGTTAGTAATATCAATTTTAATTTTGTTTAATCACACTCATGAATAATGATACACTTTCAAACTTAATGGAAGGAAAGAAAATAGGGAAGAGGCATGGATTATGATACACCTTTAATATGTAGCACTTCAGTGCGTATTTAAAATCTGAAAGTGTTTCAGATTTTCTTACATATTTTTCCCTTTAGGTTTTTTGATAATAGCCAATATATCTAGATGCTCTTCAAGATTAGTAAAAAAAGAAAATAATTTATACCTTTTTGTAGGTTTTTATCATCAAACCATCTTATTTTTGTAACCAGGGTCGGTCCGATACAGTAAGCAAGGTAAGCATTGCATCAGTGCACTGGCTTCTAACTCAAAAACTAAGTAGAGCATGGGGGGGAGAACGCATTGTGGCGTTTTGGACTCGCCACAAGTGCTAAACAGGAAACAAAACAAAATTGAAGAGACTCGAGACAGGAGTTGAGGTTTTTGTTTAACGTTGATTATTAAAATACACATTTACAAACATTGAGTGCATTCTGCAGACTTAAATACAAGCATCAACTTCCGTTCTGGAATTCGGGAACTCTGGTCCCTCTGAGATCCGGGCTCTGTTCGACCTCCTCGAACAATCTCCAAAACGACTCTGAAGCTCTCTGCCAGAACCCTGTTCCGGGTTTCCACATTCGTGTGGGGTCGGTCGGCAAAATCAAAAGGCCTCGCCTCCGATCCCCCTGTGCGTTCGCACTCGTCGTGTGGGGTCGGTCGGCAAAATCAAAGGACCCCCTTTGCTCTTGGAATGTGCACTGGTCAAGTGTGCTTTCCGCATCGTGGGAAACACATTGAGTCCTTGGTACATTTATGGGGAGAGTAGTAATTTGTCACAACTCCCTCCCCCATGAAGACAAAAGTTTCGGCGATGAAGCGGAAACCTTTTGGCAAAACAAAACCAAATCCGTAAGTCCCTCTTGAGACAATTCCCCGAGAGGCACGTACGAATAAAAAGAAAACACCTTTTAGCAAGGCGGACAAAGCTTACATCTTTATTCACTATATACACATACAAAAAAAAAAACTTTCTTTTAGGTTTTAAACCTGAAACAGCACTCAGTGTTAAAATCCAGGGTGCCTTCCCAAATTCAAATACTATGATCCAATATTTACAATTCTTCTAGTAAAAAAAAACAAAAACACACACTAACTATTCTGTAAACTAAACTTGAAAGGTGAAAACTTTGCAAACAGAGTTTTTCCCTGGTGGGACATCTCCTAGATTTCTTGATTTGTGAAATACTTAAAATTCTGTATTTTCATGAACTAACACTTAAAGCCTTTCAGTGGAAGTTCTAATAATCACATGTTTTTCCTTTTTTCTGGATCCGAAATAATTATATAACAATAATTCAAAATGCATTCTCTTACAGATAAAATTTCCAAAAGGGGTTGCAAAAACAGCGTATCGTGTGGCGCCTTTCCTCAAGGGTGATCCGTAATCGGTCTCTCCAAATTTGATCACCACAAAGTCCAAACGTCTTTTAACTTCCTCCCTTGATACTTCGGTTTGCCTCGGTGATATGCGATAAGGTTTCGCTCTCATCGGCTCGGAATGCGTTACCTCTATATCCCTCTCGATCAGTGGCGTGATTCCCGGATCTGAGAACGCTTCGCTATGACCCTGCAACGTACGCCCAAAACTCTCTATTTGCTCCGCAGTCAACTGCTTCTCAAGCGCGCCTTCTTTAAATATCTCCCGGAGATCAAATTGAATGGGGCTAGGTAAAGGGTATGGAATCTCGGCCTCTAGGCCCACCTTAAACACTTTTTTCACAGCATTCGTATCATACTCCAATTTTCTTTTCCCTTGCTTTTCGGACATTTCCTCTGCTGCCAACGCCTGCCATTTTTTAAACCTATTTGTCAGGCTCAAAATATCCTCTACAACGTTTGTGTCTGATACAACTAGATCGAGACAATTTTCAACTACCGGTGTCTGCGTTGTGCGCAAGTCCCTTCCCGGCACCACATCTGCCGGACTAAACCCTCTACCTTCACGCGCTACTGTTGGAAGTGCAAACAAAGCCAGAGGCAAATTATGCACCCCGTCCTCCACTGTCTCTAAACCTATACATTCCGAAATTATCTGAACAAAAGAATGAACTTTCTCAACTGAATCGCTCAGTGGGGGGCACAACGCACTGTGGATGACGCGCATCCTGAACCTGTTAGGAAATTCTGAATTCAAAATACTAGCAACAGACTTCCCCAAGTCCCTTTGGACTTCTTTAGGAAAGCCCCTCCGTAAGAACACGGTATTTAACTCATTCCCAACATTCACTGACGTAATTTCCTGAATAGCCGTAGCTTCAGGGTTACTGGTAAGACAAATATAGCTTAGGATACATTTGCTATGTTTTGTGCCCATCGGTAAGGGACCCACCGTATCAATGTCAGTTTTAGAGAAAATCTCTGTAATCCTAGGAATTAATTTCATTGGGATTCTTTCCTGGTCGTTATTTTTATCGAGCTCCTGATATTCCAAACCAGACCTTAAATATAATTCAATTTCCTGATAACATTGTGGCTCGAAAAATTGACGCAACCTATCCTTGGTTTTAGTAAATCCCAAAAGACCTGCAATGTCTTCGTGACCTAGCTCTTTAATTTTCTCCTGGTTCTTTTGAGAATCCCGAAACCGAAATTTGTCCTCTCCCCACTTTAAATCTATCACCCGCACTACTTTTCCTGTCAAAACTTTCAATTTTGCACCCTTCTGGGCTTGATCCGCTACAGGATTAAGAACTTCGCAGCTTTTTTGCTCTACTCCAAAATCAGGAGAAGGTACAATAGCTAGACTACTTTCTCCTCTTGGTTCAGCGGGGGGGAAACTCATGCTCTCTTCCTCTGATTCCGGAGGTAAATCCGCTACTGAAGGGGTGTCCGCTCTCTTGGGACTAAGCTCCTCTATTCTCTGACGGCTTTCCCGCTTCGCGCGATTGCAGTTCTGAGATTTGGCTTATTACCATTATTAACTAATAGCTGAGCGGTTTTATTATCTAATAAATAATAACCTTGATCCAAATCATCCGTTTTTACCTCGACTTCAGTTATGACTTTGCCAAACTCGCCCTCTAGAGCGACCCTTGCTAGAGGCAAACACCTGCACTCCCTGTCTAAAGGTTGTCTGACCCAGACCACTTAGCCTGTAAAGTCCTCCGACTTAACCCAACTTTTAGCACACACATCGATTCCGCTCCCGCTATCATGTAAGCAGTCCCGTTCTATCATGGTTCAGACTCTTTTCGGAGCAAAAAAAATAAGCACTTTTTAAGGACCCCCAAAATTTTCTTAAGTAGGGTCTATCCACAAATGATGTCATGCTTGGAGGAAAGGAGGGCTGTGAAATTGTGACGAGGGGGAGGGGGGGGGACAAGATGTGTGACATTATACATTTACATTAAAATAAAAACGTTTAAAATCAGAAAATTAAATTTGATTTCTAGTATTGTGCTTTGTTTTTAAACTGTAAGTATATGTAAATGTAATACAGCATGACATGTGCCAAGGGTGGTATGATGAAGTGTGAGCAGGAGGCAAAGAATATTTTTTAAAAAGCGTGACATCATTTATGGACAGCCCCTTATTACTTTCGTTATTACCAAACTTTAGATTTTCTTATTGTAAAGTTGGCAGGTTGTTGCTTTAAGTGCAAATGTGCCAATTTTCCAAAATTGAAAAGCCCACAATTTCTTGCACATGTATGTACAAGCAATTAATACAGACAAAATAATTCCTTTTTTTTCTCTCAAGTAACATGTATGTCCATATACCGTAATTTATGGCAGAAACGCTGCACCCACGAAAATGAGCTTAATTAACTAGAAAATTATCAGAAATGCCGCACCCGCGATCCCCTCCCTTTGAAAAAAAAAAAAAAAGAAACATCGCACTGGGATGTATTTCGGGGGGGGGGGGGAATAAGTGGTAAAAATATCTCCTTTCCATACCCTCCAACATTGGCCTTCACCTCATCAGTAGCACTTAAGTGATATCGCCGGGGGGGGGGGGGTTAGGAGGAGTCATAACACCCCATGAGGAATTTTTTGCCATACAAAATGTATATTCATCACTCCCTTATCACAAACACATATACATATATATGAGTTGAAGTAGTCGTAACCTCCCTCTTTTTAGAGGTTTTCTCAACACAGGGTGTCTACCAAATTTCTGAAAGTCAATTTCCTGACTTTTGGGAGGTCCCGGGAAAAAAAATTCCTGACCAATGCATTTTACTTAGGGAAATTGCACAATGCTTGTCTTTATATTTGCATATTTTGTACAACTTCTTTAAATCAATTTTGACTAAAGTATACAGGATTAAGCTTTCATCCATTGAGAAACAGAAGTAGTTGCACTTTCTGATAGAATTAACTCTACTGTTCTTGGAAACACAGTCCTAAGATATAAGTTACCAAGTAAGCTAATTTGTCTTTTACCCTCACGTCACGATGGATGAGTCCCCCATTTTCCCCTCCTTATACAAACACATCGCTTGATGCTTTCGCCGTCCGAAAAATGCGTCGCAGCTGCTTTCGGTTTACAGTCTGACAATTAGAGAGAAAGTGTAGAAAAAACAAAGACACGGGGGAAAAAAAATTGATTCTTTTGGTGAATTTTCCGGACCCATTATCCAATTTCCCGGTTTTTTCCAGACTTTCCGGACCCATTTTCCAATTTCCCGGCTTTTACCAGACTTTCAAGAGCGGTAGACACCCTGCACCTGCAACATCATTATTAGAGGTTTTTTTCAATATCAGTAGTACTATCACGTTTTAAAAAACGATCCATGTGAACAAAGAAAGAAAACAACGTGCGCTGCACTTTCCTTCCACAAAAAAGCTAAGCTTACATCCAAACACAGGACGGAGCAAGATAGGGTGGCGGGAAATGCGAGAGGAGACGTGACGTAACAAGCGAAGGAGCAGCTAACGGCATCCCCCCCCCCTCCCACGCATACCACACTTTCGCGGACACAAGTTCGCTCACGGCTGCCGGCGCCGAGGGAGAATGTTGAATTCCCTTCTTTCACGATCGGCGCCGACACACAGGAGTGTTGACTCACAACAAAGCAGCTAGGGTTGCAAACCGCACCTCCGTGCAGGCACAATGCCCTAAAAAAAGTAAACATTTGCTCAATTCCGTAGTTTTTTCGTACCATCCGTAGCTCCGTAGTTCATACTACTTATCCGTATAAACTACGGATAATCCGTAGCAGTTGGAGGGTATGCCTTTCCCATATGTTTTAAAGTATTTACCGCTATTTTACGAAGCTTACAATTTCCATTTTCAAATAATCAGTGTCCGATTTTATATAAAACATCAGTTTTTATATTCACAAAGGCGAATTTATAGAAATAAATAAATAACTTGTAAAAACTTCTTGCGTTCGCAAAAAGTTCGGACAGTATAGCACATGCTGATAAAGTGAAACAGCGATCCGATGAGCAGGCTCCAGTCAAAAGTAAACATTTTTTTTTTCTCCGCGGACGGCCAGCTGTTGATTACGTAATGAGTGTGCTTCAGCGAATTGTTTGTTTTAAGCTTTGAATGTTGTGTGTTGTTGATATTTCTATTCATTTATTACTTTTGATAATTATAACATTGGGGTTTATTTTAAAAGCACTCAGCGTTTCCTGAGCTTGCCAATTACTTGTAGTGTAGTCGAGTTTTTACTTTAATAATAGAGTAAGGCAGTGTTTATTCGGTACAGTGCCCCTTCACAGGGCGCAAAGCCACACGGCGAAAAAACAGAAATAAATTAGATAAACTTTTAGATGATTTTTTTTTTTTTTGGGGGGGGGGATAGAATGGTTAAACTCGCACCGGGCGCAACAGACTAGTTTTGGTTGAGATTCAGTATTTTAAGAACAATCAGGCCCGGACTGGCTCCTAAGGGGGCCCTTGGCTATTGAAAAGGGGCTCCAACGTATGACGTCATTGCGTTACGGTACGATCAATATGAACGCAGCTTGAGGCTGGAAAAGGGGAACGAAAAGTTTCGATGCCAGATGATTTTACGGTCGATTACCACTAGAAATTAAGCACTTTTTAAGCACCTTGCGGCTATACTGAGAAACTTTAAGGATATAGGTAAAAAATTAAGTACTTTTTAAGCACTTTTTAAAGGCCTTAAAAATGAAAAAAAAAAGTAAGTACTTTTTAAGGTATTTTAAGCACCGTCCGAACCATGTCTATACCATTTACCTTAACCTTGCTCGTAACCGGCGTAAAACATTCGCTCAGTACATTAAGGTTATTAACAACTTCACTTCGCCTTTTTGCCAACTGGGGACACACTGGCCTAATATGACCTTCTTCAGAACAATGAAAACATACTACTGGTTTTCTTTTGTCAAAACACTTATTCTCTGGTACAGTAGTTTCACTTTTCCGAAACTCTCTGTCCATAAGTCTTTCTTCCCCGACTCTTGAGTCCCTCTTTTCCTTACCGAACTTGCCCTTTCTTTCCCATGTTCTTTCGTCTTTCTTTCTATAGTTTCGCCGTACATTCTCAAAATGGTCAAGTTTCTCAGCCAAAACGGACGCTTTCTTAAACTCCTCCCACTGATCTAAATACTGCTCTCTGGCCTCTACTGGGGCTCTCTTTTTTAGTTGTTCTAACAACATTAATTCCTTTAATGCGTCAAAATCCGTTACCCCGGCCGATTCTAACCAGCTATTCAAATACCCTTTTAATTCGTATACAAGATCTGACCACAAAGCCCCGACCTTTCTTCCGTGCTCTTCGAATTTCGTCTTAAGGGCTACCGAGCTAAGTCTGAATCTTTTTAGCAACAATTTTTTGATGTGAGAAAAGTCATCGCTAACCTCCGCCGGCTCCTTCACAATAATTTCCGCGACATCCGCAGGTAATAGGGGAATCAATTGGGATACCCACATGTTTTCGGGTACTTTTTCTTTACCCGCCTGACGCTCAAAAATCATAAAAAATAGGGCGATGTCCAACACCTTGGGATCGAATTTGGGGACTAAATCTTTCAAACTGACGCGCCTCGTAGTTTCCTCGCTAATCACCGTGCTTATCGAGCTTACACTCGCGCTCTCAGCTGAATTACAAATTTTCAGTTTTTCAAGTTCATATGCACGCTCTGCGGCTTTATCCATTCTCTCCTGCTCTGCTAATTTATCTAGCCGCGCTTGCTCTGCCTGCTTAGCTATGCTTTCTTGCTCCTCTAAAATTCGCTCTAAAAAGGCTTTAGCCGTATCCTCGTCATAATCCGGAGATCCTTCTATAGCCCGAATAATGTTTTTCACAATATCTGAGTCGGATACCTCCACTTCAAATTCTGCGGCTAAGAGTAGCAGAACGTGATTTCTTTGTTTCTTCATAAACGCCATTCTCAAGTAAATATTATGCCAAAAAAAAAGAAGTAGTAACAGTAACCAAAACAATACACTTTTCAGAAAACCCCTTAATTCAGTTAACACAGTGCCCGAAATACCTATTTCCCTGCACTGACA
Organism: Cheiracanthium punctorium; assembly: GCA_038373885.1. Taxonomy (NCBI): domain Eukaryota; kingdom Metazoa; phylum Arthropoda; class Arachnida; order Araneae; family Cheiracanthiidae; genus Cheiracanthium; species Cheiracanthium punctorium. The sequence continues at coordinate 138,637 of JAWZYV010007250.1, forward strand.
AGAATTAATTTTACACTGGATTCTAAAACTGAGTGGCCCTATCACTACATACACTTAGGTTATTACAACACTAGATTTGCACTTTAGCATAAAACTACTACAGAATAAAGAAACAAATAAAAGCTAAGAATTTTACCCTGAGAACAATTAAACATGAATTCAAATTTACAATTCCTACACACATAAGAAACAAATTTTCTAACTCTTTTTAATCCTTTAAAATACTCATAAACATTGTGCCTCTCGGAAAAAAAATCTCAAAATAGACTTACCCCTTTGGTCGACGTTCTCTCCGAAGTACATCAGGGACCATCCACTGAAGAAACGACAGGAAGAATTTCACAAATCTCTATCCCGCAGGACTCCGTCAATGTTTCCCGGAACTATTCACTGTTCCATAAGCACAAGTTGAGTGTTCTAAGTCCGTTTTACCACATTTCAGTCACAGATCTCGTTCCACATTTTACAATTTTCAGGTAAGTTTCAAAGTCACAGATCTAAATTATCATTTCTCACTTCACGAAAATATGTCTCGAGTTATCTGTTCGATGGTTTATGAAGAAAAAACCAACATCCCACCGCTGCCACCATAAATAATATTAGTCTATTTAGCTGTGGCGTTTTGGACTCGCCACAAGTGCTAAACAGGAAACACAAACAAAATTGAAGAGACTCGAGACAGGAGTTGAGGTTTTTGTTTAACGTTGATTATTAAAATACACATTTACAAACATTGACTGCATTCTGCAGACTTAAATACAAGCATCAACTTCCGTTCTGGAATTCGGGAACTCTGGTCCCTCTGAGAGCCGGGCTCTGTTCGACCTCCTCGAACAATCTCCAAAACGACTCTGAAGCTCTCTGCCAGAACCCCGTTCCGGGTTTCCACATTCGTGTGGGGTCGGTCGGCAAAATCAAAAGGCCTCGCCTCCGATCCCCCTGTGCGTTCGCACTCGTCGTGTGGGGTCGGTCGGCAAAATCAAAGGACCCCCTTTGCTCTTGGAATGTGCACTGGTCAAGTGTGCTTTCCGCATCGTGGGAAACACATCGAGTCCTTGGTACATTTCTGGGGAGAGTAGTAATTTGTCACAGCATCTATTTTATGTTAGCAGGGGCACCATTTACCCTAGGGCCACCCTTGTTTGTAACCATCTAAATTTTAAATTCCATTCAGAATCTTGCGAGATTTCAGTGCCAAGGAAGCTGGTGAGAAAGAGGATTATCTCCAAACAAGATTTATTAAGATGGTGAACCAATTGGTCACTGGAGGCGGCTAGTGTTAAATAATTTCATTTATACATTTTTCTGAAATCGCAAACTTCATTTATACATTCTTTTTAGAACTGAAGAAGAGAGAAAATGTGTAATGCAAGTTTTCAACAAACTTTGACAAGTTTTAATTATATGCAAGAAGACCCAATTTCAGGCGATTTAAATCACAATATTTAACAGGTGCTTTTGGCTGTTTACAATGAACTTTTATCTGTGTATTCCCAAAAAAGTCATTAACCGAAAATTACAAAATATTTTGTACATGCGGAATGAACATGAATACAAATACTCTACTGTAAATTAAATCCAGAATAAAAAGTTTAGTATTACGTACATATTGTGTATTTTGTATTCATGCAGTAAAGACGTAGTATTTTAATTTAAATCTGATTAGTTACTGTTGGTCATTATGAAAGTGTACGTACTTTTGAGAATTTGGTTTATACATTGTTCTCATTTATACATTTTCCTCTTACTCTCTTGAAAAACGTATAAATGGTGCTTCACTTTATACACCGTAATTTCGGGTAGATAAGCCGCGGCTTATACATATTTCAAAGTTAAAAATAAGTGCCTGCAGCATATCTGAAAGAATTTATTTTTTTCAGGGATGTGCTAAAATAGGATTTAGGCACTACAAAATCAAAAATAATGTCATTCTGATAACCACAGAATAAACGAACGCAACCATTTCGTTAAGGGAACATCAACCCTCATTTGGTAAACATTACCAATGCTCAATACGTTATCATATACTGTGCTGAAGGAAACTTTAATGAAACACCGCCTTTCTTAATTCAAAAATGTATTACAGCCAATACAGAAGTTTCAAAAGTAAAAGAGAAGAAAGGGGGGGGGGATGCGCTTTTAATTTCTTTTTAATCATCCTCTTAGTCAAGAGCAGTGAAAGCCTTTAAGCTTTGAAAATTGTGTTTGTTTTTTAATTTATTACAGTAAAATCTAGATTATCTGGTGAGCAAGTAATGGAAAAATTTTAATTTCACCTCATTCTTAAAAAGTGTTTCGTGTCCCAACCGCAAAGATCTTATGATTAATGTGTATCTTGGCTCACAGCTGTCCAAATTTAGAATCAGAAAAATGAAATGAAAATTATGAACAATCAGACGCTATCAATATTCGCGCACTTAGAGGCCATGTTCCTGCATAAATTCTGACAGTGTGTTAAAAAAAAAAAAAAAATGCTCAAAGCTCAGTATAAACGCATTTATTAATACAAGAAACTCCATATTACAGAAACACTACAGGTAACAGCTGTGCCGAATGCGATTACCGGAAGAAGAGAAGAAAAAACAACAAAGAGAGAGAGAGAGAGAGAGAGCTTGGGATCATGACGGAGTAGAACGCATAAATTAAGAGTGGTACCACTGACAAGAGCTTGAGAGCTCAAGCAGACAGAGGCGGGGGGGAAGAAGAGAAGAGATGAGAAAATACTTTCACTATTGATTATACACGATTAGTTTTTAAATAAATCCTCTGTCTAGAGCAGTAACAGTATTTAAGTTCTACAAAGTGTATTTTTTTCTTTTTTCCCCAATAATACATCCTGTAACATAGTAAACACTGCAATGTAGTTATTTTTGAGTATTAGAAAACATTTCAAGTCTTCACCCTGCCTTTCTCGACGAACATACTTTTTTCTTTATACAAGTTCAGCTATCCTAGATTTTCACATATTCATATATATCAAAGATTTCCCGATAGTCAGGCCAGAAGTCTAGGGTCTTGGGGGGATGATACATGTCCCACAGTACAGGCTCAGAGTTTTTGGGGCTCCGTAAGCCCATAAAACTGTTTTTCCAATAATAGTTATAGTAAATTCATTAAAAACTTTTTGTCTCTATTTTAACTCTGAAATTTCATATCACACTGAAAAAGTTCCCAGAGGATATCTTTAATTCCATCACTCAACAAGTTTATGAGAGGATTGCACCCCCTTTCCCCAAAAATGAAAGCTATAAATTGTCCACAGTACCAGTGCTGGCTCAAGGTACCAGCAACTCAGTTAGCTGCCCGGGGCGCCATGTGTTTAGAGGGGCTTACAAAACATGATCTTAGAAGAGGGAACTGTTTTTTTTTTTAAGTTTTATCCAAGGTTGGATTGTCCCACCTGCCGATGGGGAGGTGGAAGTCAATCGAAATTTTATAAATTATGAAAATATTTCTCAATATAACCAGGCTTTACTCATTAAAAGCGAGTTATATACTCAAAGACTTAACATTGTACCAGCCAAGTATTTCTGACTTTCTCTTTAAATCCGGGTTCTTATAAACAATGATAATCTATAAATAAGGGCTTGTTATAAATGAGTTATTCAAAAAGGGTGCCAAGAATAAGGTAGCCTGGGGAGCCAATTACCTTAGAGCCGGTCCTGCACAGTACAATAAAACCATCTGGTCCCAGATGCAATAAATCATTGTTTTTACTTTTTTTATAAATACAAACTTCAAATTTGGTCCTGGACTCTGTTACTGGTAGCGGCAGCCCTGACGATAGTTCAGCTTTTAATGTAATTTTTTTCAATAGTGCAAAGATATGTTATTTGTAATATAATTAAACACTTCAATAAAAATAATTATTAACATCTTAAATAAATTTATGTTCATAATTTACAATTTGGAGTCCCGACAATTCCAGATTTCATACTTTCTATTCGGCTGACTCTTTTTGAATGCTTTGGTCATGGCCAGTTACATTTCTAAGTGCATTCAGCATTGATGCATGTAGTACTAAGCCCATTTCACACATAAAGCACTGAAACTGAATTGACTGCTATGAGTCCAATTTCACCTTGTGTGAAAATATGCCTTTAAATTCTTATTTTCACCCCACCCATTCATTTCCTTTACAGTACATTAGGGGGGGGGGGTCATCATTCTGCATTTCATGCGATCCTGTTTAGTGGATAAAGTAAAATTCCTTAGCACCAATCTTTCGGTGATCCCAGGTGGGTTCACCAAAAATACTACAGCCCCTGGATCTCTCCATCAACAGAATGTTTAATCATGAATTATGTAAGCAGTGGGAATAATGGATGCGATCTGGACTTCATTCATTCACTAATTCTGTATAGATGAATAAAGCTTCGTATGAGGAAGTCGTTTTGTGGGTCGATAAAGCATGGCAATCGGTCCCAGCGGATTCGATTGTATTGGCTTTTGTGAAATCAGAAATAATTCAAAAAGAAAATGAAGATAGCAATGTCGAAGTAAGTGATGTAGACGAAAGTGAAGAGAGTGACATTGATGTCAACTTAAGCTGTTCAATTCTGACACAGATGCTTCAGATTTTCAAGGTTTTGAATAAATGAAGTTAATTTTTATTATAAAACTCTCTTTATTTAGTTGATTTTTGTATTTTCCATAATATGGTAATTTATGGGGATAAACCGAATTGATGAACTGATCTGGGAAGGTAGCATGTGTTAGAAATCAGCAGAATACGTTTTTGGCAAGTTCAAGGTAAGGTATTTTTTGTTTATATTAATTATTATTTAATAGTAATGTTGAAAATAAATGTTATTATTTGTGATTGCTATATTTTCTGGTAAAGTGCCGCAACCGAAATGCTCAGCTGCGGCCAATCTGATAAATATTTAATTTTTAAAGACTCTATTCAAGGGGGGTGGCGTATATGCCAGGGCGGCTTATCTACCCAAAATTACAGTATGTTACATAATTCAAAACATGTCAATTAATTATATATACTACATAATCAATATGTAAATTTAAAGTGGTGGGGCCTGGCCCTCTGGTCCTTAATGACAAGCAACACTGAGAAGGAATAAAATGTTTTTTTAAATTCATATAAACAATATAATTTCATTGTTGTTGACATTGTTGTTGCAAAATTATTTTACTTGTGACAAATTTTGCCTTATAGTAAATACTAACATGGGTGATATAAAGCACAACTGCAAAATGATGACATAGAAACTACATCAGAGTTATTTGCAATCAAATCTAGTCACTTTCAAAATGCTTTATTCCTACAGAATAAAATTTTGCCTCTTATTTTTATGTTCCAAAACAGCATCACATGATGTGGCCAACAATTTTATTTCGTCTTCATTTTTAAAGCTTGAATGGTGCAGAATCATAATCATTCTGCAGAGTGCAGAACACCTTAATAAAATTTTACATAATAAAAAAAATCTAAAAATACTGTTGATATAAATACCAGGCGCGTATATAAATAGGGGCCGGGGGAACCCTGGGCCCCCTTCGAAAATGTAAAGCAACTATTAAAAAGTAGCTATTTCAAAACATTTATATTAACTCTAGTAACAATATAGTTTAAAATACTTTATTTCTGCATCGCTGAATATACATGAAAAACTGCTCAAAAATCCTTAAAATACTGAATTTTAAAAAATACAAGAACAACTTTTGAAAAAAATCACTTTGAGGCACATAACTTCATGTTTAGAGCTTCCTTTGGGCCTATCTACCTGTAGCCATTTGTATGTAACGCCATCAGCAGACAAACATACACAGAGACATCTTTTATAACAAGTAGAGATACAATTACATGTGACAAGAGAGGTAAAAGGATATGATAAAGTGTGACACTTTTTGACAAAGGGGAAGGGGATGAAGGTCAAAAATATTGAAAAGAAAAGTGTGACACCATTTATGGGCCACCTTAAAGCTAAGCATAAAAACTTCAACACCACTCACTTTCTGCACTCTATCAGAACTCACTTTCTGGGAGTCATCATGCCGACTGTCATTTCTGCTGTCATGACGTCCACCACGGTCACCCCAGCCTCCTCCTCGGCTGCCACCTGGTCCTTTGGCCGGTGACCTTGATCTGCCATCTTGTGGAAGCTGGCCTCGACCTATTTGTCTAGTAAACAAGAATAATAAATCATGCCAAACACATCGATTATAAAACACTTTTTAACACAATAGTATTTTTGTGCCAAATTTGGCGAAATATTGGCCTTAAATCTGGCGAGATTTCGGAGATACAGTTATAAACATTTTTATACCTGTTGTACTACACTTAAAAATAGATTAATGCCTCTCAACTGCTATAGATCGTAATGTATTGGAATTCATTTGAGTGACTCTGTAGAAGAACTATTAATCACACAGACACTATCTTCAATAGATAACATTATTTTATGAGTCTATAAGTCAACTTTGTAATAAGTCAACTTTGCTTTCGTTAAAAAAAACCAAATACCTATAAAATACGCTTTCGAGAATGGCTGACCATAGAGCATGATGGATTAGATTTTTTTTTTTTTCTTTTGATTCCTATAAAAGAACTATAAATACTACATACATCATTTTCAATAGGGTACATGGCACTGTACATAAAAAAAAACATATATAATTTTCGCACTAATCGGTGTATATTTACGGCAGTTAGAGCACGGACCAGTGGACAGAAAAATCAAAATCATAAACACCTCTCAATCTTGCCGGAAAGATGAAAATACATTAGAGAATGACTGCGATGACCATAGAGTGCGATGTATAGGATTTTTTTTTCTCTTGTAAAAGAATTATAAATGCTACTTACACCATTTTCAATAAGGTACATGGTACTGTACATGGAACAAGTTAAACATTCAAGATAACTATGAGAATATTTATTTTCATCGAAAGAAAGCAAAAGATGGTTTATATACGCCTCTTTTTCATATTTAGCCAAATTTTGTGGCAACTGAACAATTGAGTTTCATTTAGTTTTTCTGGTCCCAATTCTGCAATTCTCATTAAAATGTCTAGGTTTTTATTGTTCAGTGAGTTTCGAAACTTTGATTTAATTCTGTTTTGGGTACTAAAGCCCCTTTCACAAGGAACACTTGTAACGGGCAGCACAAGAGCAATTTTTATAATCATTGCAATTATTGGAAATGTTTCACTATATTCCCTTAAGAATTTTTCTGAAAACTTTCCAAAATCTGACAAGTTTTCATTTTTTGCCACCTTTTTGTACAAGGTATACTCTGCCATTGCAGTGTCAATTTCCACTTCTGGACAAAATTGTTTGACTATATCTTGAATTAAAGTATTGCCAAAATCTGTTTTTGCTTCATTTGCATTGTTTGCAGCAGGTTCAATGCACTGAAATTTCAAACACATATCGAGAGTTTCAGGAGGAAATCTTCGACCCATTTCTTCTATTAAGTTTCCGATATAAGTGGACTTCAAGTTATCTATTCCTAATTTTTGATTATTGCAGGAATCAGTGAGTTTATTTTTATGAAATATATTTCCCTGTAGTTCAGAAATTTTTTTTTCCTCATTTGGACCATGTGTCACTTGCAGCTCTTCTAAGCTTTCTTTCGTAGATTTAATCATATTGGTGACACTAGAAAGCACCAAATTTTCACTTTGTAAAAATTTAGATAGTATTGTAAATGGTTGGAGTATATCCATCATGATGTGAATGAGAGCTACAAAAGAAAATTCAGAAACTAACTTGAGAATTCCTTTTGCTTTTGCAGCATCCTCTGTTTTTAGACTAGCATCATGTTCCAGTGCAGCTCTCAATGAGTCAAGGGTTCTGAAAACGACTGATACACAAGGCCCCACTTATAAGCTTTTTGTATTTAGATTTCTTAAGCTACATTCAGAGTTTTAGAAGCAACAAGTTCATCTGAAAATCGGGGAAATTATCAGAAACGAGAAATATCACTGCAAAAAGTAAATTTTCTGGAAATTTTGGGAATTTTTCAGGGCGGGAGGCTCCCGCATCGGCAATCGTTTTCGGCGGGATTTTTAAATTTCGGGCGCGAATCCCGCCATCCCACCCTGAAATCCAAGCCCTGATCATAGCTGAATATTATCACATTAGGTATACTTATGATTTCCAGCCAAATAATGAAAATATTGCCAAGCTAGAGTTCATTAAAAAAAAAAATCTCACCCTATTTGGCGATTTATTGCAAAAGTCGCCAATATTGGCAACTTTTGAGAGAGCATGCAATCATCGTTAGATCATTAACTAATTCTATATAGTAAGATACTACTGTGCTATAAATAGAGCCTGCCTTTAAACTGCCATTAAACATAATGAATTGGAATTATTTTGAGTGATCCTGTAGAAGAACTTTTAATGACACAGACACTATTTTCAATGGAGAGCCTTATCTTGTAATCCTTTCTTAAAGAGCAACTGCCCATAGAGCAAAATGAATTGGAAATCTTTTGAGCTGTCTTGTAGAAGAGCTATAAATGCTACATACACCATTTTTAATGGGGTACATGGTACAGTACCCAGGAACAACTTGTATCAATTTCCTAGAAATCAATGCATATTTACGAGAGTTAGAGCACGGATGGACAGACGGACAGACAGACAAACCGAAATCAAACACTTTTCAAACTTGTTGGAAAGTGTTAAAAATGTTCTTTTAAGTGCAACAAAATATTTAGAATAACATACATAGAAACAAAAAATCAAGAATCTTTCAAAACAAAATAGATTCATAGCTGAAAAGGTATTATAAAATAACTTTCATTCATGAACAGGGTGGTGACAAATTTTTTGTACTTAGGTATGTTGCCTGACATTTCCATGTTATACTAAAAATCTAAATTAGTGAATTTACTGCTAGTACTTTCTTTCATCATACTTTTCTTTAATATATGTAAGTAAATAAAAAAACTTGGCTATTCGAGTCTCTTCAGGTGGAGACCCCCCTGAACCCCCTAATTTTTTAGTTTCATTATTGCCCTATTAAAACAATACTAATTGACTATGTCATTTTATCTCTCATCTTTGGCATATTTTGCCTGGTAACCCTATATTGAAATTTTTATGTTTTTAACCTATTTATAGAAAAATACACATGATGCATATTCTACAGCTAACGAAATGTTGTACCAATAGATTGAAGCTGTTGTGAACTAATAGTATTTAAATATATGTAAAAAATACATGTGATGCATATTCTACAGCTTACGAAATATGGTAACAATAGTTTAAAGCTGTTGTGAACTAATAGCATTTAAATATAAGTAAAATTATGTCGCATTTTTGGGACACAAGTGACTAGCCTGAACTAGTGAACACTTTTGCTTTTGCTTTGAAATTTAATGATTAGTTAAAACCAATCAAAATTCTACTGCTAAAAGTAAAACTTAATGAAAAAGTTAAAAGTGAAATTAATGCAATACACCTCTTTCAGGTCTGATTATTACAATTGCAAAAATGGGTATGTGTCCATGAATCCTTGAATTTCGACAGAGAATTTGCATAAGAAAAGCACATTTAAGGTGACTGTAGAATAAGCAGATTTTTCTAAAAGAGAGGAATTTCATCAGAAACTCTTCATTACTTAGAAAAGATTCTTGAGTTCAACTGATTTGCTGTTATCATTGCTAAGACCCAATGATGGAGATTCTTATTCTATGCCCAGCAAAGCAACATGGATTTAAAAAAAAAAAAAAAAACGTGAGTCTTCTCCATTGCGTCTTTTCAATATTGAGAGAGCGAACATGTTAAACATGTGTTTAAAAGTGGGTTAAACCCAGTAGCAAACTTGACTAAATTTTAGGTTTAATGCGCTCAAGTGATGCCTCCTCATAGCCTCTCCCTTGGATCCGGTACTCGAGCAGGGCAGGTTTTCAAGCAAAGATTCAGAGGGAAAAAAAGGGGGTTGCTTCTGCCACCTCTATTGTTTTTAGCTTGCCAACAATGACAGACCATCCCTTCTGAGATCCCTCTTTCTACGCCACTGCTTCAGACATATCAAAGAGGGCGGAATTGGGTGTGATTCTTAAAAGGGATGCCTTGTGGCACGAAAAATCAGGCTGTCTTGTCTCACAAAACAGCTGGAAAGCTTTTGTCTTGAAAAAATCCTTATATTATTATGAAAAATGAGCCTGTCTCATCATGCATAGAAACTACAAATAATTGTCTCATTCTCGTTCCATCTCACATACATCCCTAGTCCTGATCAACCCCCCCTCCACGGACTTTTAGGGCACCCACAGAAATTTTGTAAAGTCAGTGCCTCTGTTCTCAGACGAGCAAAAAACCTTTATGTTTGTATTTTTTTACCCTTTAACCCCCCCCCGAAAGTCTTTTATTTTCAGACCTTTGACCGTAAATGATATTTTTGATAGTGCAAAGGACTATGAGCAGGGTTTAATTTGCATGGGAGCTCAGCTCTTCTATTTTTTCTCCTATTTATTTATTTTTAGAGCTCCTGCATTTTTTTTGTTAGTGTTCCTACACTTATTTTACAAGAATTTAAGCCCTGACTAGGAGTTTTTGTATTTTAGGTCAATAACAACACAAAGTACGTTCATATTTTCAAGTCTTCCTCTAATTGAAAAAAAAAAAAAAAATCTGATGTGTCCAACACATTACTTCCTTGCACGTCTATTACATCAAAAATATTTTCGACGCCCTTCCTCTAAACTTATTTGTTTGAAAGAGATAAAATATCAATAATAGTAAGGTTTAGCGATTTCTAGCCAAATATTTCGATATCGCCAAGCTGAGTTCAGTTTGAAAGATTTCCTTCTGACATTTTATTTGGCGATATTTCACCTAAAGCCGACAAACTTGAGATAGTTTGCGAGATTTTGGGGATAGCCAAAGTAGTCATTGATCACAGGCTTTTAATGAATTGAATGCATCCATACACCTCAATGTATTTAAAGTCACTTGGCTCACCCTGTAAATAAATTCCCAGTCAATTGCTGTCAAAAAAGATATTGAAAACAGTTAGATATTACAATAATAGTTCTAAATACAAAAGTGCAAAATTCTACGGGTTAAAGTTTTAGAGTAATACAAAATACGAAATAATTTTTAGCGAGAAATTTGGCGATATTTCGGCGAAACTCATCAATGTCGACGACATTTGGTGAGATTTTAAGCATGGAGCAAACAATGACAGATAATCGCCAAATTTGGCAATATTTCGCCAAAACTCGCGAAGAACGATGAGAAATGGCAATACATTAGGCATGGACCAAATGACTGACTATCGCCAAATTTGGCGATATTTCGGCAAAACTCGCCAAGGTCGAGGACAGACGGCGAGATTTTGGATATGTACCAAACAATGACTGTCTACAGTTGTACTATATTGAAGATGTCCATAGACATTAAAGTACTGAAATTCTTTTCGGTGTTCCTGTAAATAAACTCTCCAGTAGATTGGAACCTCAATGCACAATTAGATGTTACAACAATCTTATATATGAAATTTCATAAAAGTTTTTGAGATTTGAGAGTTGAATATGCACACACGTACACCAAAAGTCGCCAAGCTTGGCGACTTTTGGCATAGTTCTTGAGGTTGGCACGTGACCGTAGTCGGACCATTACCTAACTTATGTGGTAGGACGGTATTGTGCTTGAAATGGATGAATGCCCCTAAAATTGCCATTGACCGTAATATATTGGAAATCTTTTGAGTGTTCCTGTAGCAGAACTATAAATGATAAAGACCCTTTTTTTAATGGAGAAATTCATTTTCTAACTTTTTACAGCATATATCACTTCTGCGTCGTTTGAAATAGCCCAATACCTCTAAAAAATGCTTTGATGAATTTCGGCCCATAGAGCGTAATGTATTTCGAATCTTTTGGGCGGTTCTGTAGATAAACTATCCTGTCGAATGGAATCAAAAGGGGAGGTGCACAACTAGATGTTACAACTATCCAAAATATGAAGTTTCGACATTCTACGCCTAATAGTTTTTGAGTTAGGCGAGTTTAATGAATTTCGGCCCATAGAGCGTAATGTATTTCGAATCTTTTGGGCGGTCCTGTACATAAACTATCCATTCGATTGCGACCAAAAGGGGAGGTGCAAAACTAGATCATAGAACAATCCTAAATATCAAATCTCAACATTCTACGACCAATAGTTTTTGAGATATGCGAGTTACATACATAGGTACGTACGTACCTACGTACAGACGGCATGGAAAAACTGGCCACAATAGACTCGCCACTGGTCAAAATGAGTTGCAGACGCGTTAATATGATCATGCATGCTAGCCTAAGATGAGATGCATCAAAAAAATTCTTTAAATTAAATTTAGAGGTAGTCAAAATCGTTTTTTTTTGTCGAAATTTGGCCCCCAAAATTTTTCGGGATCACATTACTTCCTTATACTACGTACAAGGAAGTAAAAAGTTTAACTATTGGATAAGACATCAGAAAAGTCGGCAATATTGGAGCAATATAAGAATGGTTCAATTAGTGCCCTTCCCATGAAGATATTCATTTTTGCAGAAGCCTTTCACGCCTGAGCTAAAGGAGTTTCTAAGGGAAATTTTTCTTTACAAGTAGATTAAGCAACTTTGAAACTGTTTATTTTAAGGGTTTCTAAGGAGGCGAGCACACCCGGATTTTAATATCGTAAATTGTCAGAAATTACAAAGATACACATATAAAATAGGATTCTATTTTCAAACTGACAGCATTGGAGACCTGAATAAATGAAAAAAAAAAAAAAATTGTCATTCAGAAGAAGGATGGAAAAAGATTGAAATTGAAATGCCAGAGTATAAATTTTTCATGCTGTTTTTTTTATTTTTTATTTTTTTTTCTTTGTTGTTGTTGTTTCTGTGATTTTAGTAACAAAAATGTGAAATTTCTGGTATAAAATTCAAAATTTTTGCAGTTTTGTGGCAGGATGGTGTATAATGTGGAAACTGGTGCCGTTTGGAATAGATTTTCCATTCGTGCGACAGTGAATCACACAATCTATTGGAGGTAAATAGAAATTAAAACCACTTATGGCGAATTTCACTGATATAGTTCCCGATTGATGAAAAATTCTCTGACATTTCCATATTTTCTCAGTTTTCCCGATCTGTGACCACCCTGATATAAAATATAATTAAAAGCTAGCACCTTTGATGCAGTATTTCCAGCCATCATCAGGCTTCAACTGACCTGGAATGCCAAGTGTTAGCTTTTATGTTTTTTAATGCTGATAGTAATTTTATAACAAGTTTAAATTTTATATTCTTCTTAGTTCTATTATGTCTATTACAAAAATAGATCTTTCACTTTTTTCCTAAATATGTATGTACTGACTGGGGTTTCTTCAAATATTTTTTCAATTCCTGGGACTTATTCACGTCCTCTTCTTCCTACCACAGCCCCAATAGTTATGCTAAAATTTTTAAAAACAAACAATGATTTTGTTACAGAAAATAAAAATTATAAATGTTGAAATTTCTGTGACAACCAAACTGCAAGATATCATACTGAAATTTTTAAGCAGCTGCTATTGAACTGAAAATCCTTCTTTACTTAAAAATTTGTAAAAAATCTCCTAATTTATATTTTCCTATGGATTTTCTTTTAAAAGATGGGGAAAAGCATGCTCCGTCATTTGACAAAATATCAAAAATGGATGGATGCATTTGGATGGATAGAATTCAAGATGCAACAGTTTTAAAATTACTTCACGAAATGCATCGCCAAAATTAATTTTCTGTAAAAAAATTCACAAAAATCTGCAAATTATGTAACACAGTCAGAACAAACTGTTTTTAAAAGAAAATTTTCTCCTCTATCCGATGATGCAAATATTATTTTACTGTGAGTGTAATTACCAGCATTATTATGTATTATGCAAGAAAACATGCCAAAAATTACATAAAACAAAACATTTTCCGATTCAAATTTCGAAAAAATTGCTCCGAGGTGTGTTAGGACATGTCCTAGTGAAGCTGAATACAAAATTACGTAGGTCTGCGACCACCCATCTAAGTACTATGTGATCCAAAGGCGCACGCATAAGAAGATCGGATGTTACAAACCTACCCACATACATAGGCAGCCAGATACAAACTTTGTTTACTCTCGGATTTTATTACATAAGATTAGCTGTTTCATCATACAAAAGTGTGTAATATGATTTTTATGTATTGCGCCAACAGCTTTCTGAAATATGGACCCAAAGTTTCTGTAATTTGTCTGTCAGTTTGGTTCTGCCAAGTTGGAAACCACTAGGAATTGATGGAAACATAGCACCAAACATGTCTTTTAAATCATCTGCTGTAGTTGCAGCTATGTAAAATTAAACTGATTTTAAAACCCATGAGTTCAGCTTTGGTTGTTGCTTAGGATTGGGAATGGTTGTGACGGAGGGGCTTTGGAATGCAATTAACTGCACTAAATTGGTCAAATGTTTAAATAGTAATTCCACAGCACATGGCAACACTGCTTGGGAAATTTTGAAAATAGTCATCTATTTTGTAAAATAGTTGCTTTTAGGCCTTTTTTGGCTTAAAAAGGGTGCCATAGTCGCTTAGAGCCAAAATTAGTGGCAAATAGTAGCATTTTAGTAGCAAATGGCAGCCCTATATAAACTACACTTGAATTGCAAAAACGGAATTCAACAAAGTAAATATTAGAAAAGGTCAAACGGAAATTCCAATTTCACTAGTTGGTTTGTGTGAGACACACAAATTGAATATCGAATAGCACAAGACTAAACTAACTGCTGTTTCTTTAAGGTCGAAGCTAGTGTGCAATGTAAAAGTAACAAACAAATGATAAATTTTAATTGAAAAAGAAATAATAATAATAAAATAAAAAATAAATTTGGCTGATTAAAAATAATAATAATAATAATAAATGAATGTTTAGAATAAGAGATTAAGCATGGTACATGCAAGGAAAGATCTTACTAAGTTAGTAAGGCTCTATGTGCATCATGATGTTCACTCAGCTTCTGCATGAATTGGCTGCAGACGGCTCCTCAGAATGCCACCTGAAACTCACACCATCAAAAATAGAATTGAATCTCCTTTTCACCTTTTCGCATCATCTATTATTCTCTCCTCTTGTCACGGTTGATGGTCGCCCGTTAGTCCTATTCAGAGACCCTTTCAAAAACATATCTCCATGTTCTATTTCATTTCACTTCCTCCATAAGTGTGTATACATCACTATTTTCAGTCATTAATTTCTAAAACTAATGAGGTTTGAAGTCAAGTAGTAGAAAGGGGGAGAAACAAGGGTGAATTATCTTGCAAACAAGACAAGATGGCCGCATTCTCGTATTTGAAAAGGGATGACACAATTTCCACACAATCCTGCCACGATTGCATCAGTTGGCAGGTGAAACAAAAAATGAAGTTGTAAAATGAAAAAATATTAATATCTTCAACATACTGCAGGTTAGAAAATAATTAATATTAATTAAAAAGGTTTAATAATTAAAATAATATTTGAAACATTATTACTATAGTCTTTTCCTATTTTAACAAACACAAAAAAATCAGTTAAAAAAAAATTTAAAAATCAGCCATAAAAAATAAATTAAACCTAATTTACTCAAACTTTCAAAACTGGAATTATTGATTTCTCTGGAGTCCGGAGAGAGGAGGCAGAAAAATAAAACCTGCCAAGAAATTTTTATAGGGAGAAAACTTTATTCTTTCAAAGAATTTTCCTGACCCATTTTGAATTTTCCAGGTTTTTTCTAAACTTTCCTGACCTATTTCCCATTTTCCTGGCATTTTCCAGACTTTCATAATCGGTAGACACCCCGATTTGTTGTACCTGTACTTATCTTGGTGGACCGCTGGGATAATACATAAGTCCCTTAATCATATTCCTTCAATCCTAAAACACACAAATCATCGCAAAACATCAGGGGTGAGATCTTGCAGTAATTCTGTTTTCCAAAATGATGCAGACAAAGATAAAAAGTAATTAAAGCATGAATTCAATATGTATGTTTGTGGTTTTCAAAACCATTATATTTTATTTGTGTTCATACCTATGACTTCCAAGTGAGGAATCCCTGTCATCTATTCTGCTTCTTTGCCATTCTGGAGAGGCTCGTCGACGCCTTGGCATGCCGTACCGATCTTCATCTAAAGCTTTAAAATAAAAGTAGTTATTGCAACCAAGTTTGTATTTAGGATTGTCATAATAATGTACATGATATACCTGCAGTCTAAAATAATTATTAAATAAATTTTGAAACAACAGGGAAAAGACAATTCAATTTATTTTTATGATTTTCAAAGTAAGTGAGATAGTTTCCTGCCATCATGAGAATCGAGGAACAACAACAAAATAAATTAATTAATAAAAACATGTTTTATGATGCTGGCATGTAATATTTGAGACATAAGCTTGTCTTATTCTCAAAAATATGTTCAGCATGGGGAAAGCTTGCTTTTTCAAAGATATTGTATGATTTGCTTTATTAATCAGTGATGTATTGAAACAGATAACTAAAAAATGTAAATACAGTGCAGCACACAGATTGAAAATAATATACAGTGAAATACGGTTAACACAAAAATACTTAACATGATAAATCGGTTGACACGAAATGGCACAGAGGTGTAGACCGTACTATGCAATTTCATACTTTTTTTTTTTTTTTTTAACACGAAACAAAAATCATTTAACATGAAAAATGTTCGTTTTTGACCTTCAGTGGAATGTGTTTGTGACAAGTCACTAGAATATATTTGTAGAATTGTTTAAATTCTGGAAACCGGTTCCATTCTACAAGCACCGGGAAGTATCAATAGTACCATCCATCAGGTCTCTCACCCTCCTCTAATGAATAGAATCCTTATCTGTACCAAAGATCATTCATAATCCAAAAGATTATATGCAGATTCTGAAGAGGAATCTGAGAATGGAATCAACAATACAATTCTTGTCTTCTCTACTTCAGACGTGTAGAAAATAATTAAAAGTATGTGCAGTTATTTAGATGCACATTCAAATGGACACATGAATAAAGCAATCGTCGATCTTGAAAAATTCGTGGACAATATGGTATTAAAAAATACATTTCAAAAGAGATAACTGATTTTTTCTCCCCAAAATAATATTTTTTTTATACTTGCTTTTCCTCACAAATGGATGTAGCCGTCACCTCTGATATAGAAGGCCTCCACACCGAAAACATAAATTGGCAACATGAAGCATTCCGTAGTCCAAGCTCCATTGCTTTATTCACATGTTTACATCTAGTTTTGACGTGCTCGTGAATATACTCTCTGTCTCTAGAATTGTCTTGTTAGTTAAAAGCTCTTCATTCAGAAGCTAATTTCTACAGGGAGAAGGTAAGTGGGAGTGATGACTCATATATCATTTGAAAGATCTTTCCATTACCAACAATTTGATACCAAATTTATTGTAAAATCATAAAAAATAACTAAGTTATGAATGTTCAAAATTACGTTAAAATACGCAAATTTTTTTTAAATCGTTATTTCCATTATTGCTCATTGTATTAAGACAATAGTCGGCAAGTTACGCAAATTTCAATGGCATAATTAAATTATTTAATAGAATTATGTGTTAAAACTTGACATGATTGGTTGCCATGATGCATGAATATTGTCTGTACTTAAATAATATGTAATCTTGCTTTTAATATTGCTCATGTGTAATTGAGTTATTTATAATAATGAGCCAAATGTAAATTTTTTACGTGGTATTTCCAATGGGGATTTCTTTTATATCTAAAATGGAAGAGGCTAACAACACATAAAAATATTTTTAAATGTTACTCACAATCCACTAAAAAGAGCTATTTATGGTGTATATAAATTTATTCGATTATATTATATGGTTCAAGAGGTATAGAGCACTAAGATATAAGGAATTTTATCGCCAAATGCCAATAAATCTCTAGCACTTCCGTTGTTCTAATGATTTCTAGGCTCATAAGAATAGCAATCTATCTATAGTTTCATGTGTCCGGCATTTATCTAGGCGAAAAGTCCTTTGTCTTGGCGGACCGCCGCCGGGATTATACGTAAATACCTAATTTTACATACATTTTTATTAGATTGGTAAAAATCTTGAACTGAGTGTTGTATTTATGCCGAAAAGAGTATTTTTTTCTACCCAAATACAGTAGAAATTACATTTTGACTACTTAAACTGCTACTCAATTAAAAAAAGTGTTTAATATGAAACCATCTTTCCCTCTTGCAAAAAAGCTGAAATTTTGTTAATCAAGCATTGATTTTTATGGATTAAGTATATTCTATAAAAAAGTAATACTTTTAATAGTTTAAACCACAAACTTAATATGCTTTAGAGGACTTTTCCAACATATAATAATTCAATTTAATCTAAATGTGATTTCACTGCTACATAAGAATACTATTAAATAAATCCCCATGAAAGGACGTTGAATTTGATGTAATAAATTTATGAAATGGATATTTTTTTTCAAATTAAAGTGGTAAGTTCTTATGAAGAATTTTTCCATTCTGATAAAGGCAGTTTCATGTGAATGGATATTTTATTTATTGTTCAAAAAGAAAAGTTTGGGCGCTGTTTCGGTCAAAACTCATTCAAATGAACGCAGAGCACTGAGCTACGGAGTCGGCCATTTTGAATCGGTGTGGAAGCCTTCTATATCGGAGGTGACGATGTAGCCCACTTGTAGTTTATCAGGAAGTCAAAACAAAACATAAGAATATTGAAAATACTGGTTTTTATGAATCTTTTAACACAAAAAAATATTTTGGTCCCCTCAATTTTGTGTTAAACATTTTTCCCTGTATAAATACATATATATATGTCATTTTTCCAAAGGAATTTTACAATGAGTAGTTCTGCAACATCCTGCTAGGGGATAACACCACCCTCTAATCACCAATTTGACCAGAAATTAATAACAAAATCCTAATTCGCTACGACATAAACAAAGGTGGAGTTCACTGGCGAGACACCAAGAGATTGACAGGCTGTGGCAGCACATGCTGAAAATAAATATCTTAACCAGATGCCTATCAATTAAGTTTAAAAGAGGCCAACTATAGCTTATATGACATATTTATATATATATATATATATATATATATTCAATTAACAACAAACTTTTATCAAATAAAATGGAAAGCAGAAACAACATTTCCAAAAATTAAATATGTTCCATGTACTCTGCAAAGTGTAAAATACAATGTCAGTTTCAACAGAATTTTATCTATTTAAAAACACTAATTCTTACTTTACTACAGTTATTTTGAATTCATAATTAAAAAATCTTAAACACTTTCCAGCAAGGTTGAAAAGTGCTTATGATTTCAGTTTTATTGTGATCTAACCTGCTGTAAATATGCATTCCTTACAATCAAATTTACATATGTCATTTCTATGTACGGTACCATTTAAAATATTAAAAATAATGTTTGTTGCATTTATATTTCTTTTAACTGGAACATCCAAAAGAATTTGATAAGAGAAATTGTTTAAAGTGCAGGTACTTATGCATTATCCCAGCGGTCCAACAAGATGAGTGATATTTTGTCAAGAAAATCTGATGTGTCCAACACATTACTTCCTTGCACGTCTATTACATCAAAAATATTTTCGACGCCCTTCCTCTAAACTTATTTGTTTGAAAGAGATAAAATATCAATAATAGTAAGGTTTAGCGATTTCTAGGCAAATATTTCGATATCGCCAAGCTGAGTTCAGTTTGAAAGATTTCCTTCTGACATTTTATTTGGCGATATTTCACCTAAAGCCGACAAACTTGAGATAGTTTGCGAGATTTTGGGGATAGCCAAAGTAGTCATTGACCACAGGCTTTTAATGAATTGAATGCATCCATACACCTTAATGTATTTAAAGTCATAATCATAAATAAATTCCCAGTCGATTGCTGTCAAAAAAGATATTGAAAACAGTTAAATATTATAGTATAGTTCTAAATACAAAAGTTCAAAATTCTACGGGTTAAAGTTTT
The DNA here is from genome assembly GCA_038373885.1 of Cheiracanthium punctorium. Classification (NCBI taxonomy): domain Eukaryota; kingdom Metazoa; phylum Arthropoda; class Arachnida; order Araneae; family Cheiracanthiidae; genus Cheiracanthium; species Cheiracanthium punctorium. Next base: position 158,616 of record JAWZYV010007250.1, read on the forward strand.
AGAGTTATATAAAATACGAAATAATTTTTGGCACCAAATTTGGCGATATTTCAGCGAAATTCGTCAATGTCGACGACATTTGGCGAGATTTTAAGCATGGACCAACAATGACAGATTATCGCCAAATTTGGCGATATTTCGCCAAAACTCGCCAAGAACAATGACAAATGGCGATACTTTGGGCATGGACCAAATGACTGACTATCGCCAAATTTGGCGACATTTCGGCAAAACTCACCAAAGTCGAGGACAGTCGGCGAGATTTTGGGCATGTACCAAACAATCACTGTCTACAATTGTATTATATTGAAGATGTCCATAGACATTAAAGTACTGAAATTCTTTTCGGTGGTCCTGTAAATAAACTCTCCAGTAGATTGGAACCAAAAATCGAGATGCACAACTAGATGTTACAACAATCTTATATATAAAATTTCATAATAGTTTTTGAGGTTTGAGAGTTAAATATACACACACGTACACCAAAAGTCGCCAAGCTTGGCGACTTTTGGCATAGTTCTTGAGGGAGGCACGTGACCGTGGTCGGACCATTACCTAACTTATGTGGTAGGACGGTATTGTGCTTGAAATGGATGAATGCCCCTAAAATTGCCATTGACCGTAATGTATTGGAAATCTTTTGAGTGTTCCTGTAGCAGAACTGTAAATGATAAAGACACTTTTTTTAATGGAAAAATTCATTTTCTAACTCTTTACAGCATATATCACTTCTGAGTCGTTTGAAATAGTCCAATACCTCTAAAAAACGCTTTGATGAATTTCGGCCCATAGAGCGTAATGTATTTCGAATCTTTTAGGCGGTTCTGTAGATAAACTATCCAGTCGAATGGAACCGAAAGGGGAGGTGCACAACTAGATGTTACAACAATCCTAAATATAAAGTTTCAACATTCTACGCCTAATAGTTTTTGAGATATGCGAGTTTAATGAATTTCGGCCCATTGAGCGTAATGTATTTCGAATGTTTTGGGCGGTCCTATAGATAAACTATCCAGTCGAATGGAACCAAAAAGGGAAGTGCACAACTAGATGTTACAACTATCCAAAATATGAAGTTTCGACATTCTACGCCTAATAGTTTTTGAGTTAGGCGAGTTTAATGAATTTCGGCCCATAGAGCATAATGTATTTCGAATCTTTTGGGCGGTCCTGTACATAAACTATACATTCGATTGCGACCAAAAGGGGAGGTGCACAACTAGATCATAGAACAATCCTAAATATCAAATCTCAACATTCTACGACCAATAGTTTTTGAGATATGCGAGTTACATACATACGTACGTACGTACGTACAGACGGCATGGAAAAACTGACCAAAATAGACTCGCAGCTGGTCAAAATGGGTTGCAGACGCGTTTATATGATCGTGCATGCTAGCCTATGATGAGATGCATCGAAAAAATTCTTAAACTTAAATTTAGAGGTAGTCAAAATCGGTTTTTTTGTCGAAATTTGGCCCCCAAAATTTTTCGGGATCACATTACTTCCTTATACTACGTACAAGGAAGTAATAAATGCCAGACACATGAAATTATTGATGGTTTGGAAAACTATTGGCAACAGTTTACCAGCACATTTGATGAAAAATAGTTTGGTGGGAATGACCCGCAGGATAATATGTAAGTACCAAAGTGCATTTTAGAGATATTTGTCTATTTCAAAAAAAAAAAAAAAGTGATATGTGTGTCTTTAAGGATTACAAAATAATGCTTTCCATCAAAAATAGGGTACGCAGCATATATGGTTCTTTTACAGTAGAACAAAAAAAAAAAAAAAGAATTTCAGCGCATTACAGTCTTTGCCAGTTTAGGAAAATTAATCCATTTCAAGCATAATAATTATATAAACGTTTAAACCGGAATTAGTTACATTAAAATTTGACTGGGTAACTCAATATGGCTGGCAGGTAAAAGGATATTTTAATTAAAGCAGACTGTCAGATTAAAAGCAACAAAATTAACTGAACATGGCCATAGCAGAAACGCTGTAAAAGGAAACGTTTTAAGGGGAAACTAACATTCCTAATTACCACCAGATACTGGAAATGCACACTACATTAAAGATTCAATTCTTGCTAAACTGTATAACACTTGAAGAACATATCACTGGGAAGTCAAACTCTACTGCAGAAGAAAAGCACTGCATAACTTCTATTACTAAACTGCCAATGGCTTGATCTGACAGCCTTTTAAATGATTCCTGGGTAGAAAACAAGAAACACCCACGAAAACGCATGCAATCCGATTATTATTCATGCATTCAAATCGACAAATGACACGTGACTGGCAAACAATAATTCGAATCGGCGGCACGGGACATCTAATGATGTCATCACGTGCTTACAGAAGCCAAACCAGAGCTTGTCTCTGGTATGAAGCAACATGATGGCTGCTGATCCGGCGACACATTGGTAAACAGGAAAACAAGCTAAGTAAGAATGTAAGTAAAAAACGATACCTACACGACAAAAAACCTACAACGATGTAATATGGTTGTAGGATTATTTCTAATTGTACAGATTAAAAATAGTGAGAAGAATAAACCAGTACTAAAACTAAACTGGAAACTTTTGCAGTCAAAATGGTTGAAAATTGATGATCTTCTAGACATTCCCAACAGTCCACGTCATGAAGCCGTTGCACAGGTCACGACTGCCTGGGAGAGCATCATTTAGGGCCAATCTCTTAGGGCCAATTTAGGGCCATCATTTAGGGCCAATTTATCTCCATCATTTAGGGCCAATCAAACTGCCCTCTTTGTAATATGGTTGAAACAATGAATCGAGCCCAGCTCCATTGTTGTTTGTCAGTTCATGGCGACTCTGAGATGCTGTTGTAGTGGAGAGCTAGAGAACATTTAAGGCAATGACTTCGGTCAATTTTTGTACTTTTAGTCATTTGCAGTTTCTTTTTTGTATTTTTACTTTTCTTTCATACTGCCTTGACATTAGAAATAAAACAGTTTTAGGTAAAAATTAAAATAAAATAATAATCCCTTAAAAAAAAAAAGTATGTTATTTACAAAAACTATATTGCTTTCCAGTTTTTGACACCTCCGAAAAGAAATACAGGCTGCAAACTGGTCTTACAAAAAAGAGTGGAAAACATCATTTAGTGAGGAGATTTCTGAAACATTAAATAACTACTTTATACCAAAATTTGCATTGCAAAAATAAACTATTAATTTCTCGATTAAAATTCATAACACAAAGCTGCCAACCAATCTTGCCTTAAAACAGGAAGATCATGGTAAAAAATCAAGAAGATTTCCTGAAAAACAGGATGAGTTTCCCAGTCAAGTTTATACTATACAAACGAGAAAGAATCTGAAATCTGCTCATTTTTCTGTATAGCTGGTTACAAGTAGCATTGGCTTATTTTGGCACAAGTAAGGGTTTACAGCTTTAATGCCAAGTTTTGAAAATCAATTTTTTCTGTTTTCATTAACAAAACCATCCACAATGATTCCAGAATATTTAATTCTCGCACATTTATATTTTTTCTTTATACTGAACTAGCTGAATGCCCCGTTCTTCGCCCGGGAATGAATGGATTCTTTTTTTATATTACGGTTTGTTGTAATTACTAATTATCATAATGAATAGATATAGCAAAATTGATATCTCATAAATATTATCTGTGCTCAATAATTATGCATAAAGAATTTCATGGCGACCGTTTGAACGGTGAAGAAGATGATTTGGCGCAGCGCCATCAACTTTCGAAGTTTTTGCAAAATGGATAGCATCAAAATATTTTCATGTTCAACTATCTATTACGAATTTTCATACGAATCTTTTACGAATTTTCATAGCAAACAGTTTAACGGTCAAGATACGCTGCAGCGCCATCTAGTGGCGAATTAAAGTAATAATACGCTACAGCGCCATCAAAGGGCGACTGTTAATCAAAATGGATAGCGCGAAAATATTCTCCGTGTTCAAATGTGTATGTATACCAATTTTCAGAGTGGTTAGTTGAACAATCAAGTAGTTGATTATTGAAGTGCTATCTAGTGGTGAGTTAAAATAATAAACTCTAGGGCTGCAGTCAGGGGCAGATTTGACGAATTGGGAGGCACCGGGCAAAAGATTCATTAGGGGACTCTCTTTAGAAAACTTTAAAAATTTGTAAACTTAAAGAACAATTTGAAGGGCCCCGGGCGCTTGCCCCGAATGCCCTCCCGGAAATCAGCCCCTGGCTGCAGTGCCATCAAGTTGTGAGTACAGCCAAATGAATACTAAAAAAATATTCTCTCTGTTCAAATGTGCATGTATACCAATTTTTAAGATGCTCGGTCGAACAGCTTTGAAGTTGTTGCGCTACATCGGCATCTAGAGGTAAGTCATTGCAAAATAGATAGCGTAAAAGTATTCTCCGTGCTCAAATATCTGTGTGTACCAATTTTCATAAAACAGCTGAACGGTATTTTCATAGCAAACGGTTGAACGTTAAAGAAGGCGAGTTATAGCTAAACGGATGATAAGAAAATCTATATTTACGAATTTCTATGGCGATTAGTTGAACGGTCCTGAAGATATTGGTTTGAAGTGACATCTAGAGGCAAGTAATATAGCAAAATGGATAATGCCAAAATATCCTCCGTGTTCGAATATCTATCTATACCAGTTTTCATAGCGATCAGTTCAACAGTCTTTATATGCTGCAGCCCCATCAATAGATGAATTAAAGTAAGACGTTGATACGTTGCAGTGCTATCTATTGGCGAGTTAAAGTAATGATGTGCTACAGCACAAAAGTAGCTATTTATAGCAAAATGGATAACTCGAAAATATTCTTCGTGTTCAAGTATCTATCTATATCAATTTTCATAGAGATCAATTGTCCGGTCATGAAGTTGGTGCGCTGCATTGCCATCTAATGGCGAGTTAAAGTAATAATGCGCTGCAGTGCCATCTAGTAGTGAGTAAAAGCTAAATGAATAGTTAGAATATATTCTCCGTGCTCAAATGTGTAAGCATCAACATTTTTATGGTGATTGATTGAATGGTATAGAAGTTGATGCGCTGCAGTGCCATTTTGTGGCAAGTTAAGCAAAACGGATAACGTAAAAATATTCTCCATGTTCATATATCCATGTGTACCAATTGTCATCAAAATCAGTTGACCGGTATTTTCACAGCAAGCGCTTAAATGAAATAGAATTCGGCGTTCTGGAGCACCATCTAGCGGCAAGTTACAGCATAATGGATAGTGTGAAAATATTCTACTTCATCAAATATCCGTGTGTACCAATTTTCGTCAAAATCGGTTGAATAGCATTTTCATAGCAAGCGGTCGAATGGAATAGAAATCGACGTTCTGCAGAGCCATCTAGCGTCAAGCAACAGCAAAATTGATAAAGTAAAAATATTCTGCGTCCTCAAATATCCGTGTGTACCAATTTTCATCAAAATTAGTTTAACGGTACTTTATAGGAAGCGGTCGAACGGAGTAGAATTCGATGTACTGCAGCGCCATCTAGCAGCAAGTCAGGGGAAAACAGATAGTGTAAAAATATTTTCCGTGTTCAAATATCTATACGTATACCAATTTTTGTCAAAATCGGTTGAACGTTATTTTCATAGCAAGAGGGTTGAACGGAATATAATTCGACGTTCTACAGCGTCATCTAGCGGCAAGTTATGGCAAAAGGGATAACGTAAAAATATTCTACGTCTTCAAATATCCGTGTGTATCAATTTTCATAAAAACCGGTGGAACGGCACTTCCATAGCGAGCAGTCGAACGGAATAGACTTCGATGTACTGCAGCGCCTTCTAGCGGCAAGTCATGGCAAAATGGATAGCGTAAAATATTCTCCGTATTCAAATATCCATACCTACCAATTTTTATAGAAGTCGGTTGAACGGTATTTTCATAGCACGCGGTTGAACGGAATAGAAATCGACTTTCTGCAGCAACCATCTAGTGATAAGTTATAGCAAAATGGATTGCATAAAAACATTCTCCGTATTCCAATATCCATAAATGGCAATGCTTATCAAAATTGGTTGAATGGTATTTTCATTGCAAGCGGTCCAACGGAATAGAATTCGACACTCTGCAGCACCACCTAGCGGCAGGTTATATCAAAACGGATTGCGTAAAAATATTTTCCGTGTTCAAATATCCATACGTACCAATTTTCGTTAAGATAAGTTAAACGGTATTTTCACAGCAAGCGGTTGAATAGTATTCGACGTTCTGCAGCGCCATCTAGCGGCGAGCTAGAGTAAAATGGATAGCATAAAAACCTTCTCCGTGACAAAAGACTTAAGTGTACCAAATTTGATGGTTATCGGTCAAACGGTTTTGGAGTTTTTCAACGTCCCACACACCCACATACATTCATTTTTATATATATAGATAACACATCGAAATTGCTAGTACCAGAACACTCTAGAATATTCAAATATTTTGTTCTTTTTCACTTGTTAAAATAACTTGAATTTGTTTCAGGTAAATTGGTTCGCAGACGAGAATTGCTTGAGATTCAGTTTTCCTGCTGGTATGGCAACAGACAATAAACATTAAATTTTAATATTTTATTGGAGTTGAAATTCAGATGTTCTCAGGAGTTGGAAAAGGACAGATATATATTTTTTCACATTTTCGCCACCCACAACCACCCACTTTCACCCACCGCGACCAAACTCCCTTACTTTCACCGTGAGACCAAGGGGTATTTACCACCCCAACGGGAAGTTAATTCGAGTTGGTGGTGATAGAGAAAACCCTGTCTTTACAAACGAACATTAGCATTTTATATATATACTAGCAGCGAAACCCGGCGTTGCTCGGGTTAAAATACACTGCATGTTTAATGGTATAAAAGATATTTAAGGATCCATTTTTAACGTAGATAATTTAGACTTCTATCTTAGATATTGAGAGACTTATTCGACCATTAAACATGCGGTGGATAGAAAGTATTCCTGCTGATATGGCAACAGACGATAAACATTAAATTTTAATCTTTTACTAGCTGCGTACCCGTTCTCCGCACGGTAGGGAATGAAAATTTTTCTTGCATGTATAATTCGAATTGGTTCCAGTGATGTGGAATCTAAAAATAAGCAAAATAATTAGACTCTTGGCGTAAAGTTACTCGTTAGTTATTCGTTAAGTTAGTATAAGTACTGACCTGAGACCATTGTAATACTATGACACAAAAAAAACTATGTTGGCGTCATTCGCGATTAGAAAAAGAAAAGCTTGACGGTTTACAGCAAAAATTTCTAACTTTGAAAATGTCACATTTCTACATCATATTCTTTTTTAGGTTTAAGTTATACCATTAATACCTTAGATACAACATGATGTGGAGAACCGTTTTATTTTATAATTAAATAGCTGTGTACCCGCTCTTTTCAAGGCAAAAAAGAACATTTTCCTAAAATGTGATCATAACTACTTGTGACGGAACAGATTCTCCAAGAAAGAAAAAAAATTTTCAGGTACAGTCTTTTTTGTTGAAACTACCGCGGGATATATTAACACAACGTAGAATTATTTAACGCTTAGTTAGTTGTGCTGTAAGACGGCTGTTGAAAAACGAATATAACACTTTAAGTTTCACGAGATATTTATTAATGCGGTATATTGTGCTTTGATCAGTACGTCTACTAACTATGACAGCCTAGTATATCTACTATTACTTATACTATCTTTTACTGATACCAATACTATATATTTTTGTTTTTTCCTCTTTAATGCTTAATTTAAAGAAACGGTTAAGATATTTGCTACGAATGTAGTCTTTTACTGTTCGGCGATTCTTTACAATTTAGGCATTAGCAAAAACGATAATCCTTTCACTTTATCGTTGTCATTAAAAGAGCTCTCCATACATTTTTATGCATAATTCTTGTCAGATTGACATATTTAGCACCGCAAAATATTTCTTGCGATTCGAAAACGTGTCCCGTTTAAAAACTCAATCGGAAATAATGCTGGGTAATTTATTGTTGAAAAAACAGCATTTAATTCTTTCTCTGGCAACGTAAAATAAAACATGGAATTATTTCGTATGTGCCATATGTTTTGCTTGTGACTCCGTTATTCTGATTGAGTTTCGAAAGGGGTTTTAAACTCGTTACATCAAAATGACGTAGATTTCGCATGCAAAATTCAATTATTTTAAAGAAATTTTATTTTTTTTCCAACTGGCAGCTATTCAGTTTTAATTACCATGACAGCTAAATTTGCAAGCTTAATATCAAACGAAATCTTGAAGCAGCTGTTATTGAATTCAAAATCCTTCTTTACATAAAAATTCGTAAAAAAACTCCTAATTTATATTTTTCTTCCGTTCTTCTTTTAAAAGTGGGCGAAATGTATGCTCCGTCTTTTGTGTGAAATATAAAAAAGTTATGACAGATAGAATTTAAGATGCAACAGTTTTAAAATTATTTTACGCAAACGTTGTCAAAAGAGAAATTCTTTTTAAAAATTCCCAAAAATCGGCAAAATATGTTACATAGTCGAAACAAACTGTTTTCGAAAGAAAATTTTTTCCTCTATCCGATGATTCAAACATCGTTTTACTGCGAGTGCAATTACCGGCGTTATTACGTATTATGCAAGAGAAATAGCTAAAAATCAGAAGAAACATAAAATAAAACATTTTCTAATTCGAATTTCGAAAAAATCGCTCCGAGACGTGTTAGGATCTGTCCTAGCAAAACCATATGCAAAATTCGGTAGGTCTGCGACCAACCGTCTCAGCGCAATGCGATCGAGAGACGCGCGCAAGAACATCGGTGGTCACAAACTTACCTACCTACATAGCTACACACAATGTTTACTCTCGGATTTTATTATATATAAGATTGGAGTTGAAAAACTGTTGTTTAAGTTACTTTGTTAGTGTTTGTCTAAAGTTCATGCTATTTGAATTCGTTCGTAGCTTATTGAGTATAAAAAACGAAAGATAATGTTTAATACTAATGAATACACTGAAATGGTGTTCCTTTACGGAGAATTTCATCGGAATAAGCGAGAGGCTGCGAAGCAGAATGCTATAAAATTTCCGAATGACAATCACCCATCGCAATTGATCTTCACTCGACCAGACATTTCTAGAACTTTTAGGAACATTCCATATCAATTTTAACAGTTGCACACAATTTGGAACTTTCTAGATTATTCCAGAAATTTTTAGAACTTTCTAGAACATTCCATACCGATTTTAGCAGTTGCAGACATTTTGAATCTTTCTAGATCATTCAAGAAATTTCTCAAACTTTCCAGAGCATTCTGGATTGTTTTTAATAGTTGCAGACATTTTGGAACTTTCTATATGATTCCAGAAATTTTTAGAATGTTCTAGATCGTTCTAAATCGATTTGAACGGTTTCACAGGTTTTGGAACTTTCTGGAAATTTTTTAGCACCTCCTAGAACATTCTAGATTGACTGTAACAGTTGCACACATTTTGGAGTTTTCTAGATCATTCCAGGAATTTTTAGAACCTTTCAGAAGTTCTCATGAGTTAGAAAAGGACAAATATATATTTTTTCACATTTTCGCCACCCACAACCACCCACTTCACCCACCGCGATCAAACTCCCTTACTTGAAGTAAGGGACTTCAAGTAAGGGGAGTAAGGGGTCTATCAAGGAATATTTACCGAAGTTAATTCAAGTTGGTGGTGATAGAGAAAACCCTGTCTTTACAAACGAACATTAGCATTTTATATATATATTAAGATTCAGATTTTCGTCACCCACAACCACCCACTTCACCCACCACAATCAAACTCCCTTACTTTCACCGTGAGGCGAAGGGGTATTTATCACCCCAACGGGAAGTTAATTCGAGTTGGTGGTGATAAAGAAAACCCTGTCTTTACAAACGAACATTAGCGTTTTATATATATATTAAGATTAAGATTAGGAAACACCTTTCAAAATCATACGCCCACATGATTGGCAGCGTTTAACAGTAAAGTGTACTTAATTAAAAATTTTGTAAATAAGCACTCAGTTTTTCACTGACGTGTCACAAACATTTGATTTTAATTTTAAATTTTACTACCAACTTGCTTTTTTAGTATGTTAGACTTTTATGCTTAACAAATCAGCAGATGTGCATTAGGGCTGCTTTATCCCACGAGCCTGGCATATGCATAAGAATGAGCAAAGGAAAAAGTAAATTGAGGGAGTGGAAGAAAAAATGGAAAGAAGAGCTCTTTTCTCAAAAGCCTGCAACCTAGGGGCAAGAAAAGGACAGCTGTGACAGTTCAATTGTGAAATTAATTGGAATCTTTACACTTCTTACTTTAAAAATATTTTATTCGTTATTTTTTAAACTTTAGCAGTATGTATGGGACAATGGCAGGAAAGTTTAAAAAAGGGGAAGATTTAATTGTCCTGCATTAAGACAGAAGGAAAGTTCAAAATCAAGAAGTCTTCCTGGAAAACAGGAAGAGTTGGCAGCTATGCATAACATTTTAAGTTTTACTATTCTTTCAAGAAGGAAAAATATCGTTATTGTTCATAGTCTGTATTAAACATTTCTATAAAATTATGACACCAATGTGTATGCCTGCCAGTGGCATTCTACAGGTGCACAGCAGTGACAACATGGCACGGTGGCACAGACCTCTATTAAGAAGCAAAAAATTTTACATAGTATTTCAATTAACATTGATATACAGAGGCAAGCCTTGGATAAAGAGTGTTGTCTAGGTTATACTTGAAATGAGAAAATATCTATAAGAGATAGTAAGAATTTTACAGCATAAAAATAAGAACAAAATTGCAGACATTGTTAAAATTACCTGCAGCCACATGAGGTGGAAGAGGAGCAGGTGGAATGGCACCATATGCATCCCAATCATCTCTCCCTCTACCCCTTGACCACCTTTCTTCATATCCTCGTTCATCGATGGGAATATCAGGAATAAAATCTATAAAAAGTAAATACAAAACATAATAAAATTACTATACAAAATTATTAGATTACAGTATAAATATACAAAAAAAAAATTAAAGATTTAAAATACCAACTATCGAATTATCATTCTTTTTTGAGATAATATTAAGACTAAAAATTAAAAAGTATGTTTTAGCTTTTGCTTTTTAATTAACTAGCTTTTCAAATATATTATACTGTTAGTATGCAACTAAGTTATATTAGTTTCATAAAAGTAATTGCACAATGAAGTGGTAAATATTATGTTTTACTTTTGTATTGATCTATTCTCAATCATTCTTGAAAAGAAAAATTTGCCTTCCAAACAGTATAACAGTAAAAATAACAAAAACCTGTTAAGAAAATTCCAGTTTACTTTTGCTAACCTTATTTATAAGAGTACCATTGGAAAACAGCAACTTAGAAACAAGCCATATTTTGAGAGACGAATTTTCCTTCCCAAAACAATGCCATTTTGTGTCAACAGAAAACTATTACATGATTCCCAGTTTCTACTTTTGCTAACACTATTTCTGTTGCTGTCAGTGAAGCCTGGAGAAAAGGAATGGTATATTTTGTGTGCTTATGGAGAGGACAGCGCAAATGATTGAAATGAAGGTTTGGTAGCAGTGTTGGCACCACTGCTCAGGGTTTCCGCTATGGTCACATTTTTAGCAAAAATGAAACAAGACATTTTCGGTATTTTGCTAAAGCCTTTGTTTTGAATAATAATAAAAACATATTTCATTTGTTATTTTCTTTATTCTTGAATTCCTATAGAAATATAGGAAAACCAATAAAGTATGGTATAAGCTTGATATAATGCAGTTTTATATAGTAAATAATATTTCTTGTAAAAGAATATAAATCACAACTAAGACATTTAAAATTACAATAAATTGCAACAATATTCAGCATTAATTCAGTATGTGTTATGTTAGGCTTGTACTGTCTTAAAATTAAACTGTTCTCTTAATGATAAGTACAATTATTAATTTTCATTTCAATTTTTAAAAAATGTTTTTTTACTGCTGTGTATTACTTCTTTAAAGATATCATTCCTACATTTTGATATTTAATTTACAAATGTAAATGAAATACTATTAAGTCATCGGAAATGCTATGTGAGCTTGTATTTACAGACCTATTGGTATTTTAGCATGAAAATGTCGGCATGATATCTTAATTCTTTAAAGGTGTCATGCCTACATCTTATAAATAAAAATGAAATTCTGTTTGTTTGTTTGTTTGTTTGTGGATTTGATTCGTATACAAATCCACAAAAATGGACCTATCGGCCTGAAATTTAGCACAGATATGTAAAATAATATAGAATAAATCATAGTCCACTTTAAAACTTTGAAAGTCCACCGTTCCGAATTTAAGAGATTTTTATGCTCTTCACGCAAAATCTTCCGTAATTGTAACCCTGTAGTGAAAAAGTGTGAATAAGATGTGGTTGCATGTGGCGATTTGCCGAATAAATGTCATTCGTATACAATCCACAAAATGGACTATCGCCTGAAATTTGCACAGATATGTAAAATAATATAGAATAATCGTAATCCACTTAAAACTTTGAAAGTCCACCGTTCCTGAATTTAGAGATTTTTATGCTTCACGCAAAAATCTTTCGTAATTGTAACCCTGTAGTGAAAAAGTGTGAAATAAGGATCGTGGTTGCCATGTGTGGCGATTTTGCCGAATAAAATGTCGTTCGTATACAAATCCACAAAAATGAACCTATCAGCCTGAAATTTAGCACAGATATGTAAAATAATATAGAATAAATCGTAGTCCACTTTAAAACTTTGAAAGTCCACCCGTTCCCGGAATTTAAGAGATTTTTTATGCTCTTCACGCAAAAAGCTTTCTGTAATTGTAACCCCTGTAGTGAAAAAAGTGTGAAACAAGGATCGTGGTTGCCATGTGTGGCGATTTTGCCGAATAAAATGTTTTAAATTCTCAAAGTAAAAATAAAAGAATAATAATGATTTTTTTTTGTTAGTTTATATTCGTAAGGTTATTTTTTTTTTAAATTATAATATCGTGTGCATGGGAAATCAGAGCAGGAATGTAATGCTTTACACGCAAAACAATAAGAATTGAAGATTTCCGAGGCTAATGTGTAAATTTTTTTAGTTTGGCGAAAAAATAAAATGGCTGAAATATGGATTTTGAGTAAGTGAGTTCTAGCGGTTTGCACAGTTTTCGGCTTGGCGCAATTTATTGAGAGCTTAAGGAAATAGATTTTTGAAAACAAGTGCAAAGGTTTTATTAGAATACAGCGTTAAATTTTAATGATCCGTGAAGAAATAATGCAGTTATTAAGGGATTTCAAGCGATCTAACTTCAGAATTCTCGCCAATTGAGTACATTGATTTAAGTTGGGGGAATTCCGCCAAATTTCAGAAAATTGAAATCTTCTCATTTAGTACATCGGAGTAACGATGAATAAAACACATTATAGTTGATAATTTTAAAAAAAATCGGATGTATTAAGGGATTCCAATTTTCAAATAAATGCGGGCTACTCTTTGGCGGTCGAACCATTTCCCATATTGATTGCTGCTAAGTCAATGCTTCGAATGATTCCCTGAAAAAACTCTTGCAAAATGGCGTATGTTGGCACTTTGGCGAGGCTTAGATTTGAAACTGGATTTTATTTGAGACTGGTATATATAATAACACTGGTTATAGATAAAAATGAATGTTGGTATGTGTTTATGAGGTTGAAAAACTCCAGAACCGTTGCATGATGAAATTTGGTTCACCTAAGTCTTTTATGATGGAGAAGGTTTTTATGCTATCCGTTTTCCTTAACTTGCCACTTGGTGCCGCAGCACAACGTTGAATTCTATTCCGTTTAGCCGTTTGCTATGCGAATATCGTCCAACCGATTTCGATGAAATTTGGTACACGCGAATATTAGAACACGGAGAATATTTTTCACTATCCATTTTGCTGTAACTTGCCGCTAAATGGCGCTGCAAAGCATCAACTTCTATACCGTTCGACCGCTCAGCATAAAATTTTTTATACTCACACATTTGAGCACGAAGAATATATTCTAACTGCGTTCCTTTTGATTTTACTCACCACTAGATGACACTGCAATGCATTATTATTTTAACTCGCCACTAGATGACGCTGCAGCAGGCCAAATTCTTGACCATTCAAACAGTCGCTATGAAAATCAGTATACATAGCTATTTGAACAATGAGAATATTTTGGCGTTATCCATTTTGCTATAACTCGCCACTTGACGGTGCTGTAGCAAATCATTACTTTAATTAACTACTAGATGGCCCTGCAGTGTATCACTTCTTGACTGTGCAAATGATCGTTATGAAAATTGGTATACATGGATAGTTGAACAGGGTCGCTATGAAAATCAGTATATACAGCTATTTAAACAATGAGAATATTTTGGCGTTATCCATTTTGCTATAACTCGCCAGTTGACAGCGCTGTAGCAAATCATTACTTTATTGAACCACTAGATGGCCCTGCAGTGTATCACTTCTTGACTGTGCAAATAATCGCTATGAAACTAGGTATACATAGATATTTGAACACTGGGAAGAGTTTGGCGCTATCCATTTTCCTATAACTTGCCACTAGATGTTGTGTCAACACATGAACTTCAGGACTGTCCAGCCGATAGTCATGAAAATTCGTATACATCGATATCTGAATGCGAAAAATATTTTCGCCGTATTCGTTTTGCTAAAACTCGCCACTAGATTGCGCTACGCCGCATGGCCTTCTGCACCGTACAAACGATTGCCTTGCAATTCGGTATGCATGATTATTGGACACAATATAACGCGATATCCACTTTGCTATATCTGTTTATTACAATGAATAGTAATCACCACAAATCATAATATCAAAAAGTCCATTCATTCCCATGCGAAGAACGGGTACTTCAGCTAGTTTAATATACAAATGTAAATGAAACACTATTAAGGCATCGAAAATGCTTTGTGAACTTGTATTTTAGCATTTTGCTAAAAGCTTTTTTACTGATTTTAGTTTTCATGCTAAAGAACTTTTGAACTCAGCTCAAACCCTGCCACTGCTGCCCAAAACACTATTTATTAAACATATGAATTACTCATTAAATTAAATCTAGTAGTCATTAAATGTCAATATAATGGTCTGGAGTTTTAATCGGCTTTCTTCAGATGTATGTGAATATGTGTTAGAGCCCCTGAAAAAGTCCTTTGACCAAGGAGCCCCCATACTAATCAGATTGCCCATGAGTAGCATTGCCATAACAACACACAAATTATAAATTAGCTGCACTAATATATATATATATATATATATATATATATATATATATAAAGCAAGCAATCAAAATATGTACAATTACACCCTATTTAAAGAAGAAATAAAGAAAATAGAAGAAATAGCTAAAAATAATGGATTTAGTAAAAAACTAATCAATAAATTCTATGAAAATAGAATCAGACCTAAAAGAAAATAAGCAATATACCCCCAATCCCATACTCCAAAAGAGCAGGTTAATATATTAAAAAGAGAAGCTAAGAAATATAGAATTAATATACCTATCAGAACAAACAGAAACTACCACACTAATTATGAAAACAAACAAAAAATAAAAGGTTACTACACATAGTGTTCATCACCACAAAGAGGTGAAAATAGTAGCATTAGCAGCATCATCAGCAAAAACAAAGTAGCCAAAATAGCATACTTTTTCTCAATTTTAGTAGCCAAAAGCACAGCAAATTTTTCTGTGGTTAAAAAATGCATGTTCACAATATAATGTTCAATTATAATGTTTCAAATAACTTGATGTGGACACCACATAATTTGCTTGTAAGCCTCTACTAAATTATATAAAAATTTTTGATGTACTTTTAAACTTGTTTAATTTGAAATTGCAATTCGATATTTCAATAATAGTAAAGTTTGATGTTTTCTTGAAGATATCACCAAGCTGGGTACAGTGTTGGCAGGGCCGGCCTAAGGCGTGTGTGACATTTGCAGTCACACACGTGTAATTTAGAGAGGAGTCGAAATGATAAAAAATATTAAAAAACAATAATATGGTAAAAACTACAAATGTCACACATGCCTTAGGCCGGGCCTGCCAACACTGTACCCAGCTAGGTGATATCTTATACTTCAAGAAAACATCAAACTTTACTATTATTGAAATATCGAATTGCAATTTCAAATTAAACAAGTTTAAAAGTACATCAAAAATTTTTATATAATTTAATAGAGGCTTACAAGCAAATCTTCAAGCAGTCACACACGTGTAATTTTGAGAGGAGTCGAAATGATAAAAAATATTAAAAAACAATAATATGGTAAAAACTAAGAACTTTGTGTAATTTTAAATGCAATTTAGCTGTTTGGACTTTCGTTCAAGAAGAATGTTACTTGAAAGTACAGTAAAGAAATTGGCTCCAAGTACTCCACTAAGTAGTTAAAACTGAACAGAACAGTTGTAGATAGTGAGTCACAACCACATCTGTTAGTACATTTAAACTGGTGTGTATCTCCGTCTCCCCCGTATTAATGACTGTGTCATTTTATCTCTCACCTCCTTTATTGAAATTGTCCGAAAATTGTGTCCCAAAAATGCGACATAATTTTACATATATTTAAATACTATTAGTTCAGAACAGTTTTAATCTATTATTACAATATTTCGTAAGCTGTAGAATATTTACACATGTATTTTTTATATATATTTAAATACTATTACTTCACAACAGCTTTAATCTATTGTTACAATATTTCGTAAACTGTAGAATATGCATCACATGTATTTTTCTATAAAAAGGTTACAATCATAAAAATTTCAACATAGGGTTACCAGGCGAAATACTCGAAAGATGAGAGATAAAATGACATAGTCAATTAATATCGTGTTAATATGGCAATCTATATAAATAAAACAGAGCGTAAAATGTCCGTTAGTTAGTTTGCCTGTGTCTCACATAGCTCCCAGGGATGATCAAAGACCTACCAAATTTTGTATGGAAATTCACCAGGACGGGTCCCGACATACCTAGAAGAGATTTTTTTGAAATTTGAATTATTTTAGGAGATATCAATAAAAAACACATCGCAAAAGGCTAATTTTTGCTCTGCCATTTCGCAATTGTAGCCCTGCAGTGGAAAAAGAGAAAATATAGCATATCTAGGTTGCCATATTTGGTAAGTTTATTAAATGATTCAGACTCGAAGTAAAAATAAAAGAATAACGATTTTTTTGTTTAGATTATTTGTAAGGTTGTTTTTTAATTAAAATATTGTGTGCATGTGAAATCAGAGCAAGAATGAATGAAATGTATTATACTCAAAAGAAAATAGGATTTAGAAATTTTCCGAGACTAAAATCTGCAACTTTTTAATTTGGCGAAAAATAAAATGGTTGATGTGTGATTTTCAGATGATTCTAATGCTTGGCGCAATTTATCGTAACTTTACCGTCTACTACTTGGGCTATGAATACACCAGAGAATAAGTTTTAGAATTGTGCATTTTTCTGCTCAGTTTTTTTTTTCCCCCTTCTTTTAGTGTATTACATCCAGAAAAAGGATGTTAGAAATATCAGTTTTAATTTTCTTTAATCACACTCATGAATAATGATATACTTTCCAACTTAATGGAATAAGGAAAAAAAATAGGGAAGACCCATGGATTATAATAAACTTTTAATGTATAGCACTTTAGTGCGTATTTAAAATCTGAAAGTGTTTCAGATTTCCTTTTTTTCTTTTCCCTTTCAATTTTTTTGATAAAAGCCAGTATATCCAGAAGCTCTTTAGAATTAATATAGGACGAAAATAATTTGTAACTTTTTGTAGGTTTATAACATTTAACCATCTTATTTTTGTAACCAGGGGCGGCCCGGCACAGTAAGAAAGGTAAGCATTGCATCGGGGCGCCGGCTTCGAAGGGACATCATTTGGAACTCAAAAACTAAGTAGAGCATAAAAGGAGGCGTATTTTTCACATTAGCAAGGGCACCACTTACCCCAGGGCCGCCTCTGTTTGTAACCATCTTAATTTTAAATTCCATTCACAATCTGAGAGATTTCAGTGCCAAGGAAGCCAGTAAGGAACAGGATTCTCTCTGAACAAGATTAATTAAGATGGTGAACCAACTGGTCGCCGGAGGCGGCTAGTAATGAAACTAAAAAATTAGGGGGGTCTCCCCTTGACGAAGCTCAAACAGTCGAGTTTATATTATTATACATGTATACTAAATAAAGATATGAAAGCATGAATATTTTAAAAGTAACTAAGAACTTGTAATAGCCATTTTTTTTCATCAATAAAATCCCCCCTTCCTAGAAAACAAATTTGCACAAAGGTAATATTTTTTTTACCATTATGTTATAGAAACATCATCTTCAAATTGGGCATGCATAGTGATAAAAGAATTAAATAATACATTTAAAAAACTTGATTTTTTTTTTTAAATCTACATTGAGTGACAATCTTTTAACTTTTT
Source organism: Cheiracanthium punctorium (assembly GCA_038373885.1). Taxonomy (NCBI): domain Eukaryota; kingdom Metazoa; phylum Arthropoda; class Arachnida; order Araneae; family Cheiracanthiidae; genus Cheiracanthium; species Cheiracanthium punctorium. The sequence goes on from JAWZYV010007250.1 coordinate 177,067, forward strand.
CCAATTTTCAAAAATTCATAGCGTGGAAATAAATTGTTCAAAAAATCTGAAAAGTTGTTTTTCCTGTCTAATGTCATAGTGCTACATACAAACAAAAAACATCAATATCTAAAGTAAAGATATCTTAAGATATAACTTGATCAATGATTATTGATTAATTTTAAATAGAATTACCACTTATTTATACTACATAATTGGTAATTTCAAAGAGAGTTCCAAGTAATAGAAATCATAAAAATTAAGAATGACATAATTTTCACTTTGAAGTCTGAATAATCTACTTGAGTTTCAAAAGTATTTTAAAATTTGTGATATCAAAATGACACTGTTATTACTTACAACATTCCACTTTTTTAACTATCATTGCACCATCGAATACTGAATCGGATGAAAATTATGAAAATTTGCTTAAAATCAGGAAATGACTGGGAATAGACTTTTTTCTCCCTAGTTTCTTTTCTTTAAAATAAATATTAACACTTTTAAGCTGATCACACCAATGGTGTCAATTTTATTACATTTTTTAAGCATTAAGTTTTCATCATTTTGGAATAATGGCAGCTAAAATTTTGTTTTGGACTACTGCAACCCTGAATTCTTACACCTCTAGCTTTTTATTTCTAAGGTAATTGAAATGAATTTTTCATGAATATTAAATCAAATAATTTTTTTGCAATAAAAATTGTGCAGTGAAACTTGGGAAGTTGAACACTTTTGTAAGTTGATCACCTGCTTAAATTAGCCTAATTGACCAAGAATGAAATAGCTTAGTTACTTAACATCGAGTGAACCCTTTACAAGTTTATCACCTGTCTAACTTGTATGTTAACCAAGTAATTATGTGGAATTTATCCCAAGTACAGCTGAAAACCTTTGTAAGTTGACCACTTCCAGAATTTTTTTGCTCTCTTTCTTCTAAAAACTTTTTTTTTTTTTCATCCTAACTAATATTATAAATGTGAAAGTGAGTTTGTTTGTTTGTTTTTGACGCTTTCACGCCTAAACCGCTGAATCGATTAGGATGCATTTCGGTTTAGATATAGATGGGACCGTGGAGTTGGTTATAAGCTACTTAGAATTTTAGATTTTTAATTACTTTTTTAATTATTAATTAAAAACCGTTTTTACGTTGCCATACTTGGCAAGTTTCGCCCGTATCATAGGATTCATGTTTTGAGCTAACAAGAATGCTATTACTTCAATAAAGAAGCACGTGCATCTGAAAAACATTAAATAATACGGAAATTATGCCAGTTTTATGCCAAATATATCTATCTCTAATACTAAAAATGAATGTTTTCCAGACAAATCTACAGAAAGCAGAGCTTTGAAAATTTGTGCATGCCTGGATCCATGACTTCGGTAAAGTGTACCTGAGGCTCGGAAATTTTAATTACTTTTCTAACTATTAATTAAAAACCGTTTTATCGTCCGCAGAAAATGATTTATGCTTTTGAAATAAAGCAGAAATTCTATTTGCAAAATCACATGCATTTGAAAAACATAAATAAGTATGATAATTATGTTGATTTTACGCAAATTAATAAGCAAAAATAAAGAAAAGTGTACTTGCGTATTATCCCGGCGGTCCCCCAAGACGAGCGATTTTTTGCCGAGATAAATGCCGGGCACATGAAATTATTAATGGTTTTGAATACGATTGGCAACTCATTTGACGAAAAAACAGTTTGGTGGGAATGACCGCCGGGATAATAGGTAAATACATAGAAAAGTCCAGATGTGTTTCTTAAAGTTTGTAAATTTCCAAATCCTACAAATAACATAAATGTGTACGTTTATGTGTTTGGATGTTTTTGACTGAATCACACAAAAATGGTTGGAAAAATTTGTAATGAAGATAGCTCATGCCCTGGATTAACATACAGGCAACCTTTCAAGCATATAGCATAAATAATTCTTTTACAAAGACACTCAAAATAATGCAAATGCATTACGCTCTATGGAAATTTTGTAGTAACTAAACCGATATTAAAACTTTCTTCACTGATTGAAAGTCCTAGGCGTATATGGTCCTAGGCTTATATGGAGAATTCCTCTGTGTGGAATTTTCTAAGGGATCCTAGCCCGTAATTTTGCGAGGTTTTTGAAAAAAACACGGAAAACTGTGAGCGGCTAGGTCGACAGGCGCGACAGGTGTTTGAACCTGGCACCTCCCCCCTTCCAGGTTTGAGAGCAGACCCTTTTAGACACTGGGGGGGACCCTGAGTGTTATAGGCTACCTTTTATGCATATATCACAAATAGTTCTTTTACAGGGATACTCATAAGAATTACATTACGCTCTATGTGTATCTCTGTAAGTACTGAACCGATTCCAAAACTTTTTTCACTGATAGTAAGCTACACTATTCTTGAGTATTATAGGCTAAAATTCATGCATGTAGCATAAATAGTTCCTTTACAGGAACACTCAAAATAATTCTAATACATTACGCTCTATGGGTATCTCTGTAACTATAGAACTGATTCTAAAACTTTTTCGCTAATAGAAAGCTGCACTATTCCTGATTAACATAGGCTAAAATTCATGCATATAGCATAAATATTTCTTTTACAACACTCAAAACAGTTTGCAAATACTGTCGTAACTGTCTCTATTCGCCATATGCCTGAAAAAAATCTAAATTTAGTAATTTTACATACTCTGCTATTTTAAATGAAGTATACTACCATGCATTATACTTCATTTAAAATAAGTAAAAAGCAAATAATATTTAAATGCAGTTTCTTTAGTCACAAACATATTTGTTATTCACACATGCTTCGTATCTCTCGGGACCTAATTCTAAAGCTGACACGGACGAAGTCGCGGGTAGCTGCTAGTAAAGTCTATAAAACTTGTCAACAAAACAAGGTTAATGACTATTTCAGTCCAGATTCATAATGAATCATTCATCTTTATTCCTTATGAAAGTACTTTTTTTTTAAACTACAATAAGTACATATACAGTAGTAGGTATGTGTAAAGTACAAAACTCTAAAAATATATGTACATTAGGTAAAATGTATTAATACAGTAGTATAAATTGAGTTTCATAATTAAGTTAACTTGTTTCATTTCAACTTACTACTGTAAGTAGTACACGTAGTAACTAAACATACAATGACAATATCCAATAATTAATACTTAATACAGTAATATGTATGTATAATTAATGTTTAACTCTAATAAGCAATATTATATTCCTATTTTGTGTAATTTTGATTTTATATTTTATATAATTTTGTAGCATATTAAGTACACAATATGTACTACCTATTGTATTCTATAATCAAAAAGTGATGTGCCCTTAATAAGTTGACCAGGAAAAAGTGGAACCCCTGGGTGGTCAACTTAACAGCTTTCACTGCATTTGTTATCATCCACCTGACATAACAATAAACTGAATGAAAGAATTTTCAAGGAGAGAGTTTATTTTTTACATAATGCAGTACAGTACTCTTTTACTGAATTTAAAAATCTGATGTGTCCAACACATGACTTCCTTGCACGTCTATTAATACAAAAATGTTTTTTACGGACTTCCTCTAAACTTATTTGTTTGAAAGAGATAAAATATCAATAATAGTAAGATATAGCGATTTCTAGCCAAACATTTCGATATCGCCAAGCTGAGTTCAATTTGAAAGATTTCTTTCTGACACTTTATTTGGCGATATTTCACCAAAAGCCGACAAACTTGAAATAGTTTGCGAGATTTTGGGGATAGCCAAAGTAGTCATTGACCACAGACTTTCAATGAATTGAATGCATCCATACACCTTAATGTATTTAAAGTCATTTGGCTCACCCTGTAAATAAATTCCCAGTCGATTGCTGTCAAAAAAGATATTGAAAACCGTTAGATATTATAATATAGTTCTAAATACAAAAGTTCAAAATTCTACGGGTTAAAGTTTTAGAGTTATACAAAATACGAAATAATTTTTGGCGCCAAATTTGGCGATATTTCGGCGAAACTCGTCAATGTCGACGACATTTGGCGAGATATTAAGCATGGACCAACAATGTCAGATTATCGCCAAAACTCGCCAAGAACGATGACAAATGGCGATACTTTGGGCATGGACCAAATGACTGACTATCGCCAAATTTGGCGACATTTCGGCAAAACTAGCCGAGGTCGAGGACAGACGGCGAGATTTTGGGCATGCACCAAACAATGGTTACTTCCCACACATCGGCACGCCAAGAGATCGCCAACAATTTCACCCCCTTTTCAAGAACGATCAGTGCGTGACCCTGCAGATCTAGACTCAAGGAAAATATCGCGAGGATGGCCCCCGTTCTAAAGTGGGGATGGCAAAAGCGGGAAGATAGCAACCCATAAATTACTCCAGCCAGTGTCATTCGGAGATGTCTAGGATGGGTATAATAAGAGTTCCTTTATCAGCAGCAATAATTAAAACTTGTCTTTAGAAAAATATTTTAAAACGCTAGAAGCATCGCACTTACTATCGCTTGTTTTGAAAAAAAAAATTTAATATTTTATTTTTTTTTTTCACGATTTTAAAATTCCTTAATTTTAATTTAAAATGCGTGCGCTCACTGTCTCAGGAAGGAAAAAAAGAAAAGAAGGGAAATTTGAAGGAAGAAAATTGCGTTAACTATTTACATATATTTACCTCAAAATTTACTTATTCGTTTTAGTTGTGGACGCAGGATCTTATTTTAGGCTGTGTATTCGGAGCACGTGACATGGTGCTTCCATTTTATAGTTGTCCTAGAAACTGCACAGATAGTATCAAAACACGTACTAAAATAATCTTTCACACATTATGAAGGTTTAATTTCTACCTGAAAATCAAAGTAAATTATCTGAATATTTTAATTGAATCCAACAAATTATTCGAAGAGTTTAGTTTCATAAATTGACATTTATTTTCCTATTTTATAAAGATAGTTGCAAGTTATGCATAAATGTATAAATTTAATAATATCTGATGCTAATAACTAATAAGTAGTTCGAAAAATCCTCTAAAGTTTTAGACATTCTAAAATTTAAACTTCTGGTCAGAGAAAAGAGAAAATTAGATTTTTTTTTTTTCGGAAACATATATCGTAATTTAATGTGTTCTCTTGAGTATTTGTAGAGCCTGAAATATTTAACCCATTAACCGTATATAGAACACTGTAAAACTAAAATTAAAAAAAAAAAAAAACCTGTTAAATTCTTTTTAAAAGCATTTTCTTAAATTCATGTTATATATTTTTTGCAATTCCCCTAAAGAACTCTTCAGCAATGTGACACAGGCATTTAAAAGTTTAATGTTAAGAAAATCTTCATGCACGGGTGATTTGTGAAACGTAAATTAATTTCATTTAAGTAATATTCCACAACAATTTTTTTTTCGGGGTTTCCCGCAAGTACCCTACAGAGAGTGTTCACACATTTTTGTAACGATTTTGCAAAGATATATATAGAAATAAATATAAGAATTTTATTTTCTAATGTGTTCAGTCTGATAGCCCTTTCTTTGAACCATCATATTACATATTTATTTCAAAGATGAAAGTCCTTTTCTTAAAACATCAAGGCTGATATTATTCCACTTCTCCATCACAATCTTGTAGTAATATAATCTTTTGCAGTAATATATGAATGTATCTTGTGTTTGTGTGATTATGGCAACGCTATACTAGGGCAATCTGCCAAGGATGGGAAGGTGCCTTGGCGGGAGAACTTTCTAAGGGGTTCTAAAACGTATTCACGTTACAACTGGAAAAAACCTACCAAAAATCCAGACTGTTAGATCGACAGCTGCTCTTCGGGACCTTCACTCTTCGGCAGTCTACCATTTTCAGTGGCATAACTACTGTGCGATGGTAAGGCTATAAATGTATCTTAAAGTAGAAAGATAATTCAACTCATCTTCGTTTAGAAATATATTTAATTTTATATTTCAATTCCATTCATTATTACTGAAAAATAACGTTCAATAAATACTTGTCACACATTTTTGCTTTCATGCCTTTTAAGATGCAATTTATTCCAGGAAAAACTTATGTATATGTAAAAAAAAAAGTTACTATTACATTTGTTTGTTCATCTTAAAATACACTGGAATAAAATAAACTAGAAGTTTCTGTAGAAAATTTTACTTAATTGAAGTTTTAGACGTATTTCGTATTTTGTATGTATTAAGAAAATAAATGTATTTTGTATTTTTTCAATTTAGAAAACATTTTGTATTTTGTAATTTTTCGTGTTTGAATAAATGTAATTTGTATTTTGCATCGAAAATACATTTTTTTATGTATTTTGCCCAACTCTGCTTCTGTAGTTGCTTTCAAAGACCATTGCAGAGCAAGCAGTAATTATTTTTATTTCCAACGGAGGGGAGAGTATGAGGGAGCGTCCTCTAAGTGAAACTGTACTCCCCCTCTCTAAACAACGGGGGATGAGGGGGAGAAAAGCAATAAACTTTAGGTTTACCTTTGCCGATCTCTGGGAAGATAGGCCAAACAATGACTGTCTACAATTGTATTATATTCAAGATGTCTATAGACATTAAAGTACTGAAATTCTTTTCGGTGGTCCTGTAAGTAAACTCTCCAGTAGATTTTAACCAAAAATCGAGATGCACAACTAGATGTTACAACAATCTTATATATGAAATTTCATAATAGTTTTTGAGATTTGAGAGTTAAATATGCACACACGTACACAAAAAAGTCGCCAAGCTTGGCGACTTTTGGCATAGTTCTTGAGGGAGGCACGTGACCGTGGTCGGACCATTACCTAACTTATGTGGTAGGACGGTATTGTGCTTGAAATGGATGAATCTCCTAAAATTGCCATTGACCGTAATGTATTGGAAATCTTTTGAGTGTTCCTGTAGCAGAACTGTAAATGATAAAGACACTTTTTTTAATGGAGAAATTCATTTTCTAACTCTTTACAGCGTATATCACTTCTGAGTCGTTTGAAATAGCCCAATACCTCTAAAAAAAAACGCTTTGATGAATTTCGGCCCATAGAGCGTAATGTATTTCGAATCTTTTAGGTGGTTCTGTAGATAAACTATCCAGTCGAATGGAACCGAAAGAGGAGGTGCACAACTAGATGTTACAACAATCCTAAATATAAAGTTTCTACATTCTACGCCTCATAGTTTTTGAGATATGCGAGTTTAATGAATTTCGGCCCATTGAGCGTAATGTATTTCGAATGTTTTAGGCGGTGCTGTAGATAAACTATCCAATCGAATGGAACCAAAAGGGGAGGTGCACAACTAGATGTTACAACTATCCAAAATATGAAGTTTCGACATTCTACGTCTAATAGTTTATGAGATATGCGAGTTTAATGAATTTCGGCCCATAGAGCGTAATGTATTTCGAATCTTTTGTGCGGTCCTGTACATAAACTATTCATTCGATTGCGACCAAAAGGGGAGGTGCACAACTAGATCATAGAACAATCCTAAATATCAAATCTCAACATTCTATGCCTAATAGTTTTTTGAGATATGCGAGTTTAATGAATTTTGGCCCATAGAGCGTAATGTATTTCGAATATTTTGGGCGGTCCTGTACATAAACTATACATTCCACTGCGACCAAATGGGGAGGTGCACAACTAGATCATAGAACACTCCTAAATATCAAATCTCAACATTCTACGACCAATAGTTTTTGAGATATGCGAGTTACATACACAGGGATGTGCCAGCTGAAATTAAATTTTGGAGCAATTTGTGGAGCAAGAAAAAGACATTTTTGGAGCAATTTGGACCAAGAAAAACAGATTAGTGAAGCAACTTGGAGCAAGAAAAAGTCACTTTTGGAGCATAAGAATGCCAATTTTGAAATACAAAATTTATTTTTGGAGGGAAAGAGAAAAGTAAAAATGCCAATAAAAAAAATGAAAATTAAGGAGGTTCTTAAAAACTCTACTTATCAAAAACCAGTTTTTAGTTCTTTTTTGGGGGAGGGGGGGTCAGAAGCTTATGAAATAAATAAAAAATTCAGTTATTTTATACATTGCTATACAAAATATCTATTTTAAATCAAAAATACAATATTTACTAAACTATATTAACCCATTTATGCCTAGCGTCCCTTTTTTGGGATGGCATTTTCGCTATCAGTCGAAAGCGTTATTTATTTTTCCTAGCCTTTATTCACGAGTATAGAACTTCAACTCCACATAATATTTAACATGACCCAGTAGGATGTTGACATTTCAATTTTTATACATAATGATTTTAAAAGAAATCATCCCTTGCTCAAGAAGTTGACATCAGAAATTTATCTATTATTGCTGGTATTAGCAAAAATCGAAGAAAGTCTCAAAAATATCTGGGCACAAATGGGTTAACTACCATCAGCAGCTAATAAAAAATTTGGTAACAAAAAATTACAAATTTATATAAAATTAAATTTAAAACAGAGGTCAATTTTTACTCTTAAGGCATTGGAGGTTTAAACAAAGGGATGCCAAAGAAAAAATATTCATTTTTAAGATTAATAGAGAAAGATTGAAATTAGAATGCTTAGAATGTGTGATGACTTTTGTAAAAATTCGGGAGATTTACAAACGTTTAAACATATATGGAAAAATTAAAAATGTAGCAGTTTTGCTGAATTTGGAGCAAAAATGTCCAAAAACGATCTTTTTGTAGCAGATTGGCACATCAAGGTTGATTTGGCACAATTTGGAGCAATTGGAGCAGCTCGCACATCCTTGCATACATACGTACGTACGTACAGACGGCATGGAAAAACTGACCACAATAGACTCGCCACTGGTCAAAATGAGTTGCAGACGCGTTAATATGATCGTGCATGCTAGCCTACGATGAGATGCATCGAAAAAAAATTTTAAATTAAATTTAGAGGTAGTCAAAATCGGTTTTTATGTCGAAATTTGGCCCCCAAAATTTTTCGGGATCACATTACTTCCTTATACTACGTACAAGGAAGTAAAAAATGACTTACATTCTATATATTATTATTGTTTCAAAAAATAATCCGCCTTTGTTTAAATATTGTAAAATGTTAAATAAATAATTAAGTAAAAACAAAGCAAGTCAACTACCAAAAGCCTTCTAAGATGGTTTACACCCTAGTACACCTTCGAATTTCGCTAAAGCCGCTGGTCAAAATGAGTTGCAGACGCGTTAATATGATCGTGCATGCTAGCCTACGATGAGATGCATCGAAAAAATTCTTAAAATTAAATTTAGAGGTAGTCAAAATCGGGTTTTTTTTTTGTCGAAATTTGGCCCCTAAAATTTTTCGGGATCACAAGGGTACAAGGAAGTAAAAAGTAAGTTAAAAGAATTGGTTATAGAAAAAAATCAGTTAAAATATAAAAATAATCAAAAGGTAATAAATAATAGTATTTATTACTGCTTCTTAGTTTTAGAATTGGGTTTTTAATCATTTAAAATGTGAACTTCAAGTATTAAGTTCTAACACATTTTAGTTATGAAGCATCCATAACACTTTATGGCGGGTTTTCTATACCCATTTTCATTGTGAGGGGTGCCAAAACTCATTCTTGCACACACAGAAATTTGCTCTTAAGCTGGCCCTGAGTGTTGGAAACTTATTTTTTTTGGTGCCAGTGCCAAATTTAGCAGAATTTTGCTAAAAGTGGCAAGCTTGCCAACAGTTCACAAGATTTTGGAGATTGGCAAAACAATAATAATAGTAATAATGATAAGGAACAAAACTTGTTGCCTTCTGATCACAAAAATGGCATATTTTAACCAAAAAAGTATCCTGTTGCATTCTCTTTAATTTAGTAATAAAAGTCTCCTTTTTAGTTGCTAATAGACACCCTGTATATAAGAATCATCAAGAGGAAAATAGGCCAAAGAATAAAAGAAAACAAACAAGACATAAAATATAAAAGAGCAGGTAACTGCAACAGCAAAAAGAGTAAAGTAGAAACAGTTATCGAGTTTAAAAATAGCACAGATAACTGACCAACTACAATAATTAAAAATACAGCTTTTTAAAAACAGAACCACCTACGTGAACAAATAGAACATCAATATTGGACACTAGCTGGAACCAAATGCGGAGAGAGTGAGACAGATGCAATCAAGTAGGAGAGAGGAGGAAAACTCAAGATTAATAAGTGTCAGTTGGCCCTAAAGATGAGACGGATGGCTCAACTTCGAAAGATCTTGACAAAAAATAGTTCCAAAAGGTAAATGACATGAATTAATTTGCAAACCCTATTTCTATTGCCACTCCCAACAGCAAGTGAGAAATAAACCCTTTTTTGGCATCTGCATAAAGGTATTATACAGGGTGCACAGGAAAGTCCCTTTAATCTGAAAATATTTCCAAACAAAGAGAGCTACGGCTATGCAAGTGAGGTAATGATATTCTAAAGTGAATATTCTCGACCTAATATAAATGACAGTAGTGCCCCTAGCAGCAAAATTTGGAAGATAAGCATTGAAAATAGTAAAAGAAGAGAGAATTTTCCGTTTAGAAAGTTTTAGAGCATTAATTAGCACAAAATGGCCTTTGGTTCACACGGATAAGATAAACTGTCGCCAGTATACCCAAAAAATGTCCAAATTCAATGCGGGACGATTCTACCCAGCATATTCGCATTTTGGAAATGTAGCAATACACAGTTGCAACATTGTGCTGGACTGTAACAAATTATCAGGTATGGTGAGAGTGTTGAATAGCTTTCAGGATGGCTGGACCTAACTCCATTGGATTTCTTTCTGTGGGTCATCGTATTACAGAAGCTTGCAATAATGTGACACCTTCCATGCTGAGAAATGTGCATGTACAATAACTCTCACAGATGAGATACTAGCATGCATCATGAACAATGACAAACTTTTCGAGCATACTCAATATTAATTTGTTTTCAGTGTGTAACAGTTTGCCTTAGTTTTTTTTCTTCCTGTATATGGCTATTTCTTTTGAACTTTTGCACAAAATGAAGTTCATCGATTTCAGACATTTTTGGTTCTACAGGTGACAATTTATTTAATCAGCGTGAACCAAATGTTGTTTTGTACTAAATAATAGATGCTCTAAAACTTTTTAATTGGAAATTTTTCTCTATCTCTTTTGTTTCTAATTTCCATTGCCTAGCTTCCAAATTTTTGCCACTAGGAGACTGCTGTCATTTGCATTATGTCAGGTGTAGTCACTTGACTATACCGTTATTTCACCTGCTTAACTGTAGCTTTTGCCGTTTACAAGTATTTTCAGGTTAAAGGGACTTTCTTATGCACGCTGTATAAATGGAACACGAAACAGATTTCAAAATGGCATCTTTGAAACAACTATAAAAAAGCAAGAAATATTTTATCTAACTTGATTGTACTAAAATGCTATCAACTTCATTTTAAGAATATCAAATAATTTTGTAGGCAAAAACAAATACAAAAAAATGCTTTTGAATTTTCAAAAATAAACACATAACATGTTTACTGAAAATTTAAAATTCTAAAACAAAATTTATGGGGATCTCATGGCTGTGTGGGTTTGAGCACCCATCACTGCCAGCTGCCTGCGAGCGGTGAGGTCTCGGGTTCGAATCCCGTTAACCCATTGTTGTCATTTCCCCCCTTTCTTCTGTGTTTGTACTTCTGTTGGGTTCTGTGTTATTAATGAGTGTTATATGGATTTAATAAATGTCAAACAGATATTCAGGGGTATAAGACCATCTTTGAGATTGCAGTCAGAAACCTCAAGAAAAAATTCTCAATTCAAATAAACAAAAAATCAAATTTATAAGTTATATAAACTAAAGTTATACCTTCATTTCTTCCAGTCAAACTAATAATATCTCGGTGAGGTAATATTTCCCGGGGTGACAAAACATCGCGAGGCCCATATCTGTCGATCAAACTACTTGACTCTTTACCATCTCTTCTGTACCTGGGTTCAGGATAAACATCAGGGGGGTACAAGGAAGGGCCTCGCAAAACATCTGACTCATAATCAGGAGGAAGTAGCCTGTCACTCATATATGGATCATGAAGGGCATCATACCCATACGCATATTCTCGTTCTCCTGGAGGAACATCCGTATCATAAATGCGGCCTCTGTTTCCAGTTAATGGTTCAATTTCACGAACAGCATGGTGTGAATGCAATGGTGACTGGGATCTAAAGATGTTAGGGAAGGTTACAGTAGCTTTCTTATAATGGCAGGCTTTAAAATACATAGAAATACAAATCATGAAACAAAAATGTCATTTTAAAAAATGCTGTGTTCACTGAGTTTGCACTTTATATATATATTTTAAACAAAAACAAAAAAAAAAAAAAAAAAAAAAAAAAAAACATGCAACTTGCTGAAAGATAAAAGAACCTATAAAAGGATTAATGATAACTTCAAATAAAACCCCCCCTCCCACCCACCCACCCACAAAAAATGAAGAGAGAGAGAGAGAGAGAGAGAGAGAGAGAGATGTATTTTACATTACAGTTGATTTTATGAAAGTAAATACATTCCCTAAAAATTAATAAAGTTTAACAACAAAAACATTTTATTTTAACTTTTTTTTAAAGAAACTTGAATATTAATTTCAATTACTTCTTTAGATATTCATTTTATCACACAAACTCCTCTTTTTTTATTGGACCTTCTCAATCAACATTTACAGTGCAAGTTTTGAAATAGACATAAAATATGAAGTTTCTAAACAAAAAATGGAGTGACTCCACTCGACTTTCCGAACACTTACGATTAAGATCATTACAAAGCATTTAAATAAATTTTAATTGATGAATAATTCAAACATGTACACCAAATTGAAGCTCAATCGAATGCACCTTTAAACGCTAGCGCACTTTCAAGAATTTCTCCCATATGCCAAAATGTAACAGAAATCTTTGTCGTAGCCCTGTAGAAAAACTATAAGTCTCATACACACCAAAATCAATACGGGTCTTTCACAGTGGTTTATAACATGTATACCCAACTAGCTGAATGACCCGTTCTTCGCATGGGAATGAATGGATTCTTTTTTTGTATTACGGTTTGTTGTAATTAGTATTTATCATAATGAATAGATATAGCAAAATTGATATCTCATAAATATTATCTGCGTTCAGTAATTATGCATAAAGAATTTCATGGCGATCGTTTGTACAGTGAAGAAGATGATTCGGCACAGCGCCATCAACTGTCGAAGTTTTTGCAAAATGGATAGCATCAAAATATTTTCATGTTCAAATATCTTGTGTACAAATTTTCATAGCAAATAGTTTTAAGGTAAAGATATGCTGCAGTGCCATCCAGTGGTGAATTAAAGTAATAATATGCTACAGCACCATCAAAGGGCAAGTTAAGCAAAATGGATAATGCGAAACTATTGGGGGGGACCGGACCACCCTGGTCCCTCCCCATGGGTACGGCCTTGGAATAACGCCAAAATATTATCCGTATTCGAATATCTATCTATACCAGTTTTCCTAGCGATCAGTTGAACTGCCTTCATATGCTGCAGTGCCATCAAGCGACGAATTAAAGTAAGAAGTTGATATGTTGCAGCACCATCTATTGTCGAGTTAAAGTAATGATGTGCTATAGCACAACGAAGTAGCTATTTATAGCAAAATGGATAGCACGAAAATATTCTCCGCGTTCAAGTACCTATCTATATCAATTTTCATAGAGATCAATTGTCCAGTCATGAAGTTGGTGCGCTGCATTACCATCTAATGGCAAGTTAAAGTAATAATGCATTGCAGTGCTATCTAGTAGTGAGTAACAGCTAAATGAATAGTCAGAATATATTCTCCGTGCTCAAATGTGTAAGCATAAAAAATTTTATGGCGATTGGTCGATCAGTATAGAAGTTGATGTGCTACAGCGCCATTTTGCAGCAAGTTATAGCAAAGCGGATAGCGTAAAAATATTCTCCATGTTCATACATCCATGTGTACCAATTGTCATCGAAATCGGTTGAATGGTATTTTCACAGCAAGCGCTTAAACAAAATAGAATTCGGCATTCTGCAGCACCATCTAGCGGCAAGTTACAGCAAAATGGATAGTGTAAAAATATTCTACATCTTCAAATATTCATGTGTACCAATACTCATGTACACCAATACACAAATATTCATGTGTACACGGAAAGTTTTCATCAAAATTGGTTTAACAATATTTTCATAGCAAGCGGTCCAACGGAATAGAATTCGACGCTCTGCAGTACTACCTAGCGGCAATACATGGCAAAACGGATAGTGTAAAAATATTCTCTGTGTTCAAATATTTCACGTACCAATTTTCATCAAGATAGGTCAAACGGTATTTTCATAGCAAGCAGTTGAATAGAATTCAATGTTCTGCAGAGCGACCTAGCAATGAGCTAGAGGAAAATGGATAGCATAAAAACCTTCTCTGTGAAAAAAGACTTAGGTGTGCCAAATTTCATGGTGATCGGTTAAACGATTTTGGAGTTTTTCAACGTCATACACTCCCAAAATCATTCATTTTTATATATATAGATTTGAGCTCAATCAAATGCCCCATTTAGGAGCTAACGTGTTCACTCACACAAACACACACAAATACAGACATCCATACATACATCTCATAAAAATAGCATAAATGTATTCAGAAGACCTCAAAGCATGTAAGAACTCCAAAATCTAAGTCGAATTTTTTCATGATTACAATACTTTCATTACATGTGGTACATGTTCGGAAAGTAAAAATAAGCATTTTTTATCAATCATAAAAATAAAAAAATTTATAAGGTCTTTAGCAGATAAACCTTCCACCTTAGAAAGTCCTTAACACCTGTTTTTGATAATACTATTTATAACAATAAACTTTCCTATATGGAATTTTTAGAACAAACAGAAACAGAACAAGGAACAGAAGATAATTTTTATTTAATCTACTTTGAAATTATCTATGATCATCACTTTTTACACACACCTGTCACCTAGTGATATAATTTTAATTCTTACATTTTTTTTTTCCCCCTTCTCCTTCCTTCGGAGTATGGTACCTATAGTCTAGAAAGTGAGATACAGGGCTCACAACAGAATTTTAAGGTCAATTCAGGGTAAAAAGGGAGCTATTTTAATCATAAAAAGGACCAAAAAGGAGCTGTTGTGTCTGAAAAAGGGACCAGTTCTATTTGATAAAAAGCTCATGCACAAGAAGGAAATTGTTTATAAACTGATGCACATAAAATTATACATCTTAAAGAATTTAAATAACAGAAACCCTCCAGTCTTTCTAACAAGAAACCAAGCTAATTCATAGCAGTTATAATTTGTATACACATAAAATATCTGCTTGTATAAAACAATTCTGATATTCCAGGCATTGCTTAAATATTTTAGTAAATATCATAAGTAACAAATGAACACTTGACAAAAACTAAATCTTAAGAAAGACAGGAAAAAAAATTATTTTTCAAATAGGACATAACTTTTAGTAGAAACTAATGTTTGTAAATTTTGTTTGGAGGGGGGGGGGGGGGGAAACGAAAAAAAAATGTTAATTAAGTCTTTTTTTTTTTTTTTTTTTTTTTACCAATACTGATTTGTGACTTTCAGTGCTGCAAACAAAATGCTGTTTATACTGACATGCAGTGATCGATCTAAGATTTTTTCAGAAGAGTAAAAAATACTCCTTAACCATTTTAGGTGTATTTTCCTATTCACAGGAGTAATTAAAGCAACGAACAATTATGCTACATTTTCAAATGTATAATTAAATTGCATTTAACATATAAATCATATATAATAACTGATTACACAATCTAGGTACACTGTTAGTGTCAACTGTAAATTTCACTGTTTACATTAAAAGTTATCGCAGATTTCAGAGAGTTGACTGTAAATAGAAATTATTTTCAAGGGGAAATCTTGCCGTAATCACAGATCATAAAATGGAATTTTAAATGGAAAAGCAATGTGTAAAAACATGCATTCCGAAATTCTTAAGGTGTATTCTAAATTTTTAAGGCGTGAAATACACATCTAGAGGCATTATTGCAATCACTGCTGACATGTAATGTTTGATAATAAATTACACTTTCATTAAGAACATAATACCTTCGAGGTGATGGCAATCGATTACGTTCAGAATCTTCTGATCTGGCTGAAAGGTCCCTTTCTTTCCTTTTCTTTCTATCTGAATCTCTATCTCGTAAGCGATCAACTTGAGGACCTGATGGCTGAGATCTTATATCTTGCCGACTTCTGGGTTCAGGTGTTCTGCGTCCAGTAGATGAAGTTTTCCTCTTCATGAAACAGATATTATGAATAAGTATACATTTACAATGAGAATTTCTTTTAACTATAAGCAGAAGTCGGAAATTTTAAGCGAAAAAAAATGCCAAACGTAAACAGTTTTGGCGTTATGGAGCGGCAATTTTATTTTGTTTATTTATTTATTTATTTTCATTTTTTTTCTGTAAATCATAACACAGGGTGGCCACTTTTTCTAAGAGAAAAAATTCAAGGACATTTAAGGACTTTCAAGGATAACCTGAAATGCACAATAAGCATACATATTTTTGAGATTTTTTTTCATTATTTCTATTTTCTTATAACCTAATTTAATCTCATAGTTTCATGAACACACATATCTTGAAAATTCCTCAAAAACACTTAATACTAAATTGTTGCGAGACAATGTAAATTGGAGCAAGTACTGTTTTAAGCAAATATTTTGATTTTGGCAAACACCATATTTTGATACCAGATATTACTTAACACATTTTTGTATGTATTATTTGATTTAATATAAATTTTAAATGAGGAGGAAAGTATAAGTGAAAGGGAATTTGCATGTTTATGTAAAATTGATATTTCTTCTTCAATTCCAAAATAGCAGCTTTCATAAGTAGGAACAAAACTCATGCATTTTAGATGGACATGACTTAAATTCTTTTGGACATGACTAATTCTCTTTTCTTGACGAAAAAAGAATTCCTGTAAAATTTAAATTGAAGGAGGGGAGGGAAAGGAAACACATGCCTTTAAATACTCACATGGAAATATGTATTCCATTAATTTTAATGTAATAAAATATAATCAAGAAATTCAAAACAAGAAAACTATTTACAAACAAATTTCAGGATAATAAAAATTTCAACTGCAATTATTCAACAATTGTGATTTTTCTTTTCCTCCAGGGTACGTGGTTTCATTATCATAGGGGCTGGGAATAACCGATAACACAACAAAAATTCAGCAATTGGATGGTAAAATTTAAGGATATTCCAGATTTCCTTTCAAAATTCAAGGACATTCCAGACATCCATTCAAAATTTAAGCACATTCCAGGCCTTGAACTTTTTTTTTGTAAATTCAAGGACATTCCAGGTTTTCAAGGACACGTGGCCACCCTGATAACAGCTGTAACATATATGAACCTTTTAACATTCAACCTCAATTAGACCAAATCTAACATGGTGATATATTTTTCATAAAGATATTTAGAAGAAAAATAAATAAATAAAAATTTGAATTTAGTACAATTCATTCAATTTTCAAAAAACAGTTCAAAGAAAATAAAATTCAATCAGATAGCACAGCTTACATTCATGCATAGTTGCAAACCCTTCCAATTTTATCAGAAAATTTTCCACCACTAATTTTTACTTAGCAATCTAAGCTTAAAATAAGTCCAAATTTTTAATGTAAAATAAAACTGTTTAAAAACTGTGGAAAATCTTTCAATAAAATCGCAAGGGTTGGCAGCTATGTTCATTGGAATAAATTTAAGTAATGTAAAACAAAATTAGGTAATATTAGGTAGTAAATTGAAGAGGGATATGCTTATTCAGAATCTGAACTGTTTGCAGAATTACATATTTTATATAAGTTTAAAACTCATATATTGAACCAATATTAAATATTCAAAAGACTAATATTAAAGATGTCTTCATAAAGTAAGAGAAAATGATTTTTTATATTTTTGGGACTAATGTTATTTAAGCAAGAAAAACTTTTATAGAATTTTGTGACTGATGTTCTATTAAATATTTGGTCTAATTTACAAAAATTGTTTTAAAGAAAAATATTGCAGTTTAAGGCTCCTGCATTGGTCTAATCTTTTCATATGTAAACTGAATTTCAATAAAAAAAATAAGATTTCATTTATATTTGTTGATTTCTTTTATAAAGCAAGATGAACTTCCTACAGCTCTTTAAGACAAGAACTCATGTAAAAAACAGTAATGTTGCTAAACATTGTGTATAAAACTTTTAAAAAGGTGTTGTTAACTTTTTTAGCATCATTTTATAGAAATTCACATATTTTTACTTCATAGGGGACTAAAGTATTATTTTTTCATAAGAATTATTTTTTGCCATTGGTGTCCCTAGTTTCATGGAATCACCCAGGGGGGTATTGAATTCTAACAATAGAACTATTTTTTTTTCTAGTTAGGTTTAGCCTTCTAGTTATAACAATGGTACCGTGAAAAATACACACACACATACATATATATATATATATATACATATAAACTTACATGATCAGCAGACCATGATGCCGACTCATAATCTACATTTCTATCCTTTTGATTATAGTCTCTGCTCCTGTCATCTCTACCTTTCTTTGGTTCAGGGGATAAAAGTCTCTTCCCTTTCGGATCACTTCTCTTATCATAATGAGAGTCACTTGTTCTATATTGATTATCACGACGAGAATCATGCACTCGAGGTGACAGCTCTCTAACATCTCGCTTTTTATCAATCTCTGATGGTAACTTCCTACGATCCCCGCGAACAGGGGAGTCTGATGCTTGTCTCCTATGTTCTTTATCATCTTTGTGACTCACCTGAGTGTACAACTTTTTCATTCCAGGAATCATTTCAGAATCATATCTGTCTTTAAGGGGTGACAAGGAGCTCCTGCGGTTGTCTTTGCGAGGAGACAGCCTATTCCGCTTGCTGCCCCTATCTCGACTGTCACCTCTCTTATGAACCTGCAACAAATCATCTCCATCTTTTCTTGAATAGAATTTGGAACGATCATCCACGCGGTGCTTATCAGATACTTTATCATCTGCAACATATCGCTGGGAGTTTCCCAAAAGTTTTCCTGGGGTAGAAATGTTTGCTGCATTGCGAGAAAGAAGAAGTGGAGAGGTATCCCGTCCTCGATGCCGAGATTTGCTGCTAGATTCATCTCTTTGCTTAGCTTTCTTTGACAGAGAAATGGATGGCATTAAAGCTGTTCTGTTCGGACTGCTAAGAGGCGGCGGAGTTGGCCCTCTGTCAGATTTGTATTTCTAATTAAAAAGAAAAAGTACAAACAATTAAAACATCTTGTATTAAAGCTAAATATTAGTCAAAACAAAGTAAAATTGAAAATATGAAGCAGTAACTATTAAATGAAAATTGCAATTAACTTAGAACACATGTGGACATTATTTAAAACTCCAGTTTTAGCATAAAGAGAGTTTGTGAGTTCAGATAAAATAATTTCTAAATAAATATACAATAAGTTTATAAGGATAAAAATTAATGAACTACTATTATAGCATCTAAAACTTAGCTAAAACTAAACAATATTAAACTAAAAAGAGAGGGAGGAGGGAAAGAAAATCATGAATTGTTAATGCTTATTTTAGAAATAAATAATTTTAAATTCTTTGAACATATAGTTTAAAACTATATATAAATTTTTCATTTGTTTTAGTTGCAATATTTATTGTTGTTAACAACTTATTTTAGGAACAGGCAGGACTAAAACGAAACAGAAGAAAACTTATTTTTAGCTTCACAAAAATTTATATGAAGTGCAATTTATGTTATTTCTCCTTTTTACTACCTTGTACGGAGTATAAGGAAGTAATGTGATCCTGCCAAATTTCGAGAAAAAAACCGATTTTGACTACCTCTAAATTTAATTTAAATTTTTTTTTTCGATGTATCTCATTGTTAGCTAGCATGCACGATCATATAAACGCGTCTGCAACTCATTTTGACCAGTGGCGAGTCTATTGTGGCCAGTTTTTTTTTCATGCCATCTGTACTAGGGCGGTTTTGCTGCCTATGGAGAAAAAAAAAAATTTTTGAAAAGTTAAACTCTCACCCTCTAGTTTGGTGACATTATGCGAGTTAATGCCCCTGTTAAAATATTAGATCATTTAAAGGTTATTAGGCAAGTTGGAGTGTATAGGCTGATTAATTTTATTTTTTACCAACTATGCGAAAAATTCCAGAGCTGGGAATCGAAACCAGGACTGCCGCATAACGTGCGGGTGCTCTACCACTGAGCTACTCTGGGACGATTTCCAGATGAAATTTCTCGCATTAGAGCCGTTGGCATTTATCATCTTCCTCTGCAAACCACAGATAGAACAGATGAAACAATTAATTCGCGACAACTCCATTACGCTGCGGATATTATACATTTTTTATGTGTAATTTTTTAAATGTACATTTTTTAAATGTATAATATCCGCGGCGTAATGGAGTTGTCGCGAATTAATTGTTTCATCTGTTCTATCTGTGGTTTGCAGAGGAAGATGATAAATGCCAACGGCTCTAATGCGAGAAATTTCATCTGGAAATCGTCCCAGAGTAGCTCAGTGGTAGAGCACCCGCACGTTATGCGGCAGTCCTGGTTTCGATTCCCAGCTCTGGAATTTTTCGCATAGTTGGTAAAAAATAAAATTAATCAGCCTATACACTCCAACTTGCCTAATAACTTGAAAGGTTGATGGAATCACTTTCTAAAAACATTTAAAGGTTATTTAGAGGTAGCTCAAAGGCTTTAAAGTTTCAGCCTTTAGTGTATATGGGAAAACAACATGTTTTCTGTATAAGAATTTATGTTTCAATTGGTATAGCAATAATATGTGTTTATAAAATAGATATTTGTTTTAGTGACAACAAGTTTAGTATAATTTAAGGGTCTGACAAGGATTAGTCTTTGTCTGGAACTCAAATAACAACTTTTCGAACTCTAAATAATTTTTACTCCAAATAATAACTTCTACGCCAACTCAAAATAATGTTATTCTAGCAACTGTACACAGTTTAGGAATTAAAGTTGATGACTACAATATATCAAGAAGCAGTGTAAGAAAAGCAAGAATATCTTACCGAAAGGAAATTGCGGAAAATGTTAAAGATTAGTTTAGTGCATCAAATCCTGATATAAGTTATGTGGTACACTGGAATGGGAAATTACTTCCAGGGATTTCCTGCAGTGGCACAGAGAAAATAGATAGGCTTTTAATCTTACAAGGGGAGGCTCAGACATTGGGGTCACCGATTTTGATGAAATGTTGGTGGGTTATAGGAGACTCATAGTTAAGAAAAATGCTAAAATATTGGCCTCCAACTCTCGCTTATTTTCGAGAAAACTCCATTTAAACATTTGACACATTGTTAAATACTAATTATTTGGCAATTCATTTGTGTTCTCTGTGGCGGCGTGGTTTCGTGCGGAGACGGAGATCCGAAGGTCCCCGGATCGAATCCAGCTCGGTGCTCTGGATTTTCCATTTTTCCTTTTCCTTTCTCCCTTAAAAATTCATATAATGCAATTTAAAATGATTGGAAAATTGACGTGATTTATTGAAATAACACTATCTCTATGAAATAGAATATAGCCGCAAATGAAAGTGACAAAAATGGGAAACGTTATTTATGAATCACATTTCGAAAAATATTTTTTTACTTTTACAGATGAGTACATGAGGAAGGGTGATATTTGTCCTGAAAACATGCAAAACAAATTGTCTGGACATTTACTACAACATATGAAATAAATATTTTTGTATTCACATGATATTTTCATTTCTGCTTGTGGGGAAAAAAATTATTTCAGCTTTCATCAGAAAATTTTGTTGATGTCAGAAAATAATGGTGGTGATAGCAGAAAATACATGACTTAAATGAATTTTTATTGCATTTTCTCAGGTTCCTATTTCCCGTTCATTTAGCATACCAATATGGAGAATTGTGTAGCTTTTAATTAATTTATTTTTTGTTGTTGTTTTTGGGGTGTGAGTGAAATTACACATCACAGGGTTGACAAAGCGATGTACAGTTAGGTAGAATTACTTTTAGAGGCAAGGCGAATTACTTTCATCGTCATACAAGTATTTTGTTATGAATTTCTGAATTATTATTATTAATTTTGCTATCTACTTCTAGTGAAGTTTGATAAATTTAAAATTAAATGCATTATACATTCTACATCAAATCATAAATCTTTTAATCATACAAAAAATTTCCCTTATCATTTAAATCGAATATTGGATCTCTAATTTTAATTACATGTGTGTAATATGTTTTAGCTGAATGAAAAACTTAAAACAATAATTGCATCATTCAAAACGAAGAAAGAAGCAAACCCTTGTCATTCCTCGCGTCCTAAAAGTATTGCTAAATTATCAACTATATACACAAAAAAACAACTTTATAACTGCAGTTTTACAAAATAATTCTCAATATAAAATAATTTTTAACTTTTTAGCGAGAAAAAAATCCAGAGCACCGAGCTGGATTCGATCCGGGGAACTTCGGATCTCCGTCTCCGTACAGAACCACGGCGCCACAGTGAACACAAATGAATTGCCAAATAATTAGTATTTAAGAATGTATCAAATATTTAAATGGAATTTTCTCAAAAATAAGCGAGAGTTGTCGGCTAATATTTTAGCATTTTACTTAACTATGGGTCACCTATAACCCACCAACATTTCATCAAAATCAGTGACCCCAACGTCTGAGCCTCCCCTTGTTAGTTACAGGAGGTGGATTAGAAAAGTTACTTGGAGTCCCTAAAATCCCAAATGGCACAGGTGAAGTAATAGCAGCAGTTACAGTGAAAACCTTAGAAGAATGGAAATTAACTGAGCAAGTCAAGGGATTATGCTTTGATACTACATCAAGCAACACTAGCATAAATTCTAGAGCTTGCACTCTCATTGAAAAACATATAGGAAGAAACCTGCTGTACATTGCATGTCCGGCATCATATCCATGAAATTATTCTTGCAGATGTATTCACTCTGTGTTTTGGGCCATCATCTGGACCAAATGTTCTTCTTTTTAAAAGGTTTAAAGAATATTGGAACTTCATTGATCAACAAAAGTTTGAAACATATAAAGCTAATGAGATTGTATGGTTAAAATCATTAAAAGCCAATTAAAATCTCCGTAAAAGTTTAAAAACATGACTTATGGAATTTAATGGAAGAAATGGAATGGTTTTAAAAACAAACTTTTACGGAGATTTTAATTGGCTTTTAATGATTTTAACTATATAACTAAGGTATCTCCGTGCTTGATTTTAACTAAATAAACTAATGAGATTGGTCGAAGAACGGTTGCTGCTGAACTGCAAGGGCTGAAGAAAAATGCCATAGAATTTGCCTTTACAACTTTGCGAAATGAGAAGCACCCCACCATGACTACAGAGAATTTCTTGAATTAGTATTGATCTTTTTGGGTGAAACTCCTCTTAAAGGTATTCACTTCAGAGCTCCGGGTATCTTCCATCATGCACGGTAGATAACAAAGATTATTTACTCTTTGAAGATATGGCTATTTCATCAACAGTTTAAACTAGCACTATCAAGACAGAAGAATGCTTTGATAGAGTTTAACCTGTTTGTAGCACTTTTATATATGAAGCACTGGTTTACTGCTACTATTGCAACAGAAGCTCCTGTTCATGATCTGTAGTTTTTGGTAAAACTTCACAAATATGCAGAATTCAACAAAAACATTGCACGCAAGGTAACAACCGCAATAAAACGACATCTTTGGTACCTAGGAGAAGAACTGGTTGGGCTCAGTTTGTTTTCTAACAACGTGTCTGCAGAAACAAAAGTGAGCATGGTTCAAGGTTTAAAAAATGAAATGACACAAAAGGAATTGAAACGACTTGATGACAAAACAAATTACATTCACCTAAAATCTTTAGAAGATTTTGTGACAGTGAAGTCTATGGTGCTCTTCAATTCAATGCAACTTAATGCACTTAGAAGTAGATCCCTCAGAATGGAAGGGATTAGATTCTTACAAGAAATCCAGAGATATAGTGAAAGGTACTAAAGTAGTTAATGACTGTGCTGAAAGAGGTGTTGCTCTTATTACTCAGTTCAATGACAAATTAACCAAAAGTGACAAGCAGAAACAATATATTTTGCAAGTGGTTGTGAGACCCAAAGGAAGCAATTCGAAACCTCTGAGAAAACTACACAGATGAAGTTGGGTGCTACCATGCAGACTGCTAATACCAGTACTTCCTAAACCCAAAGCAATGAATTTCTAATCCAACCTAATGTGCATTTTAATTTGTTCAGTTTTTTAGTTTTACAGATGGACAACATTACTTGACATTATCTTGGTTGTATTTTTATAGGTAATGCTTCATGATTAAATATAATAAAACTAAACTACTATTCATTAAAAAAACTATTAGTTATTACCTTTGATTTTACTGATATTTATGTTACTGTAATTGACTTACTGTGTATATAATACAAAAATTTGACCACTAAAATAGCATAACTTACAAAAGTCATTTGAACTACCCCTATATAACCTTTAAATGATCTAATATTTTAACAGGTGCATTAACATTAACTCACATAATGTCACCAAAGTGGGTGGTGAGAGTTCAACATTAAAAAAAAAAATAAATAAATAAATAAATAAATAAATAAATTTGAAACCACCCTAATCTGTCTGTACGTACGTACATATATATGTATCTCGCATATCTTAAAAACTATTAGTCGTAGAATGTTGAAACTTTATATTCAGGATTGTTCTAACATCTAGTTGTGCACCTCCCTTTTTGGTCTCAATCGAATGGATAGTTTATGTACAGGACCGCCCAAAAGATTCGAAATACATTATGCTCTATGGGCCGAAATTCATTAAACTCGCATATCTCAAAAACTATTAGGCGTAGAATGTTGAAACTTTATATTTTGGATAGTTGTAACATCTAATTGTGCACCTCCCCTTTCGGTTCCATTCGAATGAATAGTTTATCAACAGGACTGCCCAAAAGATTCGAAATACATTACACTCTATGGGCCGAAATTCATTAAAGCATATTTTAGAGGTATTGGGCTATTTCAAACGACTCAGAAGTGATATATGCTGTTAAGAGTTACAAAATTAATTTCTCCATTAAAAAAAGTGTCTTTATCATTTATAGTTCTGCTACAGGAACACTCAAAAGATTTCCAATACATTACAGTTAATGGCAATTTTAGGGGCATTCATCCATTTCAAGCACAATGCCGTCCTACCATATAAGTCAGGTAATGGTCCGACCACGGCCACATGCCTGCCTCAACAACTATGCCAAAAGTCGCCAAGCTTGGTGATTTTTGGTGTACGTATGTGAGTATTTAACTCTCAAATCTCAAAAACTATTATGAAATTTCATATATAATATTGTTGTAACATCTAGTTGTGCATTTCGATTTTTGGTTCCAATCTACTGGAGAGTTTATTTACGGGACCACCGAAAAGAATTTCAATACTTTAATGTCATAGGACATCTTCAATATAATATAACTGTAGACAGTCATTGTTTGGTCCATGCCTAAAATCTCGCTGTCTGTCGTCGACCTTGGCGAGTTTTGCCGAAATATCGCCAAATTTGGCTATAGTCAGGCATTGTTTGGTACATGCTTAAAATCTCGCCATATGTCGTTGACTTTGGCAAGTTTTGCCAAAATATCGCCAAAAAGTTTTTCGTATTTTGTATAGCTCTAAAACTTTCAACCCGTAGAATTTTGAACTTTTTTATTTAGAACTATTGTAATATCTAACTGTTTTCAATATCTTTTTTGACTGCAATCGACTGGGAATTTATTTACAGGGTCAGCCAAATGACTTTAAATACATTAAGGTGTATGGATGCATTCAATTCATTGAAAGACTGTCGTCGATTACAACTTCGGCTATCCCCAAAATCTTGCAAACTATCTCAATCTCGTCGACTTTGGGGGAAATGTTGCCCAATTAAGTGTCAGAAGGAAATCTTTCAAATTTAACCCCAGCTTGGCGATATCGAAATATTTTGCTAGAAATTGCTACACCTTACTATTACTGCAGTATTTTATCGCTTTGAAACAAAATAAGTTTAGATGAAGTGGGCCGAAAATATTTTTGATTTAATAAGCTGTGCAAGGAAGTCATGTGTTGTGCAGATCAGATTTTTTTAAAAGCAAATACTAGCTGCATAGCCGTGTTTGCATAGGTGTATTGTAGGTGATAATGGCATAAGTTGCCAAAAAAAAAAAAGCAAGCTGATGTTCACTAGTGTAACACTGTTAGTCTAATCAGCTAATCAGTTATTTTTATTTATATATTTAAACTGCAGATGAAATGTTTGCTCCATAAAATTTTCTCAAGTTTTCAAAATATATTAACAAATTTGCATCTGTGTTACAAACTTGAATCACACGCTAAATTTCAATTTCTTTAGATGTAACAAATATCAAATTCAGCAACATTCAAACAAAGATCATTAAAAAGCATTCTCTGGACATGATAATGAATGATAAATCTGGACATAATAATGAATGATCTTCCTAATGATAAAAGAAATATAATTGTTATAAAATGAAAATTCAGCTAGCAAGGTCATAAAATATATAAAAAATGGACAAAACATAAAATTACCTTTTTTTTAAATTCCCCCCCCCCCCCCCCCCCAGCATCAGCTGTCTCTTGTCTCATTGGCCTAGTTGCGACAGAAATTCTTGTTAAAGAGAGTCCAATCACCCAATCCCTTCTTAGAACTAATTAGAACTTTTTCCTCAAAAAAAAATTCAAAATATGGATTGGCTGGTAACACACACACCTCTCCCCCTACCTACTAGCAAAAGGTGTAAGGAAACAATTCTTTCTTTATTTCTTCCATGTGACAGACAAAGCCTGTAGGCTTGCCAGTGGCCACCTGAAATATTTTGTTTTCTGAGGGTGAGAAAACCTACTCTCTCTGCCCAAAATAGTATCAATACCAGCTTCGGCTAATCATCTGTTGGACAGTTTGGATCTACTATGGAAGGACATCTATTCTTTCCTTCTCATATAAGACTTTTTACTGTCAATGGATTCATAGATCCAGTTTGACTTTGTCAGACTAGTGGGACATTAGAAGCAACATATATTCCAATTATTTGGGTCAACAATTAATAAATATAGTCATTTATTTTATATAATAATTTAAAAGCAACAGCATTTTCAATTAGTTAATAAGGAAGCTGCTTATTTAAGACAATTACAGAAGTTACTGTAAAAGCACTTATTTTTGCAAAGCCCACCATAGTTGCAAAAATTAAAGCCTCACGAAATACTTTTTTTTGAGGGGGGGGGGGGGGGCCTTCAAATAATAAAAAGTCAAAACATTTTCACTAACCAAAATTTAATAATGTATTTCGCATTTACAAACTCTTTCTTCACAACTTTTTCTTACAACTTTACTTTCATTCTTAAAACTATTTCTTGAATACTTTATAGCTATTTCTTGAATATAAAACAATGACAACTAATAGAATGCAGCTCATTCACTTACAATATTTATACCAGCTTCTTTGAAGCCATTCAAATGGGGAGGGCTGACGAGCTTTTCGGACAAAAGGAAGTTTCTTAAAATGCCTTATGCAAAAGGGATTCTATATACAGTGGAGCATCTTAAATAAGCCTCTCTTTAGTACGTCTTTATCGATTATACGCTGATTTTGTAAAGTCCGGAGTCATTCCTATACTTTATAATGTTAAAATATTTCTTTTATATGTCTAGGATTTTCTTTAGTACGTCATTTCTGAAAACATTTTGAAATTTTTTTCCCTCATTGATAACGACTATTGCCATGACTTCTCTCCTCTTTACACCTGCGATAGGATTGCACCCAAAGTGTGAAATTTTGCTTACAAAAGGAGAAACGTTTTATTGTGAAGATTCAGCAGAGGAGAAATTCCTAATGCGGTTCCACACTATTGCCGATTTAGGGTGCATTGGGACGATAAAACTTGCGATTAAGTGAGCGCGAAATCTCTGACAATGACCCGGGAACAATCAGAACCTTTTCGAAAGGGGGAAGGACGATCTCCGATGACATAGATTTCCCAGCTGCAATTAGGTTATCGCAAAGATGGTAACCTTTAGTCTGGAATCTCACCCCCACCCCCCTCGAGAGGAGGCCTGTGAAAGCAAATAAAATTTGTTTCTTTCAGTCTGACTTTTACAGAGACGCTAGTAGGTTGTGCTTATCTTTCTCCAACATGTCTTTTAAACAAAAAGCTCTAAGTTTGGAAGAAAAAATTAATATTTTAACAGAAGTGGATAAAAATGTCTCCACGTCTAAAGTAGACATTGCAAAAAAGCTGAACATTAATGTATCAACTTTAAAAACTTTGTTTTATAAAAGGCAAGAAATTGAAAAGAATGCATCTGCCTGTTCTTCTACTGTTGCTAAGAGGCAGCGTGTACGTGCTAGTAAAGTTCCAGAAATTGATTCTTTGGTTTTGCAGTTCTTCAAGCAATGCAGAGCTGCTAATATTCCTGTGAGCGGGCCGATGCTCATTAATAAGGCACTTGAAATTGCCAAGCATATGGAAGTGAAAGAGTGCATATTTTCTGGAGGATGGCTCCATAAATTTAAAATAAGGAATCGAATAACCTGCCAAATGCTAAGTAGTGAATCGAAATCTGTACCACTTGAAACTGTTGAAGAGTGGTTTAAAACTCTTCCTGACAAACTTGCTGAATATGAACTAAAAAACGTATTCAATTGTGATGAAACCGGACTCTTTTATCACTTGCTTCCTTCAAGTCACTAAAAGGTGAGCCATGTCATGGTGGGAAAAAAAGCAAAGAGCATATAACAGTTTTACTGTGCACGAATGCTGATGGATCAGAAAAGTTAAAACCATTTGTTATAGGAAAGTACCAAAATCCCTGGTGTTTCAAAAATATTAAAGCCTTTCCCGTGCAGTACGACTCCAACAAAAAGGCCTGGATGACAGGAAATTTGTTTAACGAGTCGTTGATGAAATTGGACAGAAAAATGCACGAAACGCAATAATATTGTTCATGGATCAGTGCCCCTCTCATCCTCCCGATACCAAATTTCTCAAACATATACAAGTTGTTTTCTTCCCAGCTAACTGCACAAGTCATTTACAGCCCCTTGATTTAGGAATAATCAGGTGCTTCAAGCACCATTATCGTCAGAAGTTAGTGCAGTTAGCTGTGGAAAATATATCGGACGGCAATATAAAAAAGGTAAACATCTTACAAGCAATGAATTTTATTTCATTTGCATGGAATAGTGCATTAAAGCAAACCATTCAGCATTGCTTTATCAAAGGTGGCTATCCGTCTCGGGAAGAAGAGATCACAGTAGAAGAAACAGAACCAAAAATTAATACCGAATGCTACTTATTAAATTATGATTATTCATTTGAAGAATATGCAGATTGCGACAGTAATGTGCAAATAACAAGTGTCCTTAGTGTTAAGGAATTAATTGCCTGCAATAATCCAAAAGAAGCAAGTAGCAGTGAGTATGATACAGATGACAATGAAACGAATGCTGCTCCTCCAATATTTCAGCAAGCTGTGTCGTATTTTGAAGGACCGAGAAAGTACTTTTTATGCAACGAAACTACAGAAAGAACATTGCAACAGCTAAACGATATACAAAACGCGTTGTACAATATTAATAGAAATAGTTCTCGTCAAACATCTATGATAGATTACTATTTTTCTCCTAGTGCAAAAAAATATAATAAATAATAATAGATTTCTGTGATACGTAGCACATAAAAGTTTTATATTATTTTTATTTTATCTTTAGCTCAATGACAATTTAAGTGACAACGATAAAATTAAAATGAACATCGAAGTTTTATGGCGATGCCATCTACTGGGTAAGTTTTTTTTAATCATTTCTTTTGTACGTCTTTTCCTGGCAGTCCCTAGAGCGACGTACTAAAGGTGCTCCACTGTATATGTAATAGTAAAGTAGCCTTTGACAATTTAATCTAATTTAATTTAAAGTCATCTGAAAAACCCTCTTTAATCTCTGTGAAACAGAGTAAAAGTTTGTTTCTCGCCAGGCAAATATTACTTTCAGAGGCCATTTTTGTGAGCATTTAAGAATCAAAAGTGCGAATTAAGCTAAATTTGCTGGCATTTGCAGTTTCTGGTGGCCTAACCTAAAATCCTTGGGCTAAGTAAGTAAATGACATCACTTTAGAGAACCACTCTTACAGAAAGGATAATGCAGTTTGTGCCTAGCGACAAGTTGAGAAACTATGGGGTATGTAGGTCAGGAGCGAGAAATTTACGAGGACTTTTGATATAGTAACTGACTGGAAAACACGCAACAAGTGTGTTGGATGGTCGCAGGTCCTTCTCCAATAAAGTATAAAAAATAATAAAGATCCAATTTAACCACAACCAGTCTCGACTGTCATTCTTTAAGAAAAGATGAAGTTACTGCAAAGAGAGGGCCCGAACATTCTTAACATCTACGTACTTCCGGTATTTTTCAACTTTCGGTTCTGTTCACATAAAATTCACGAAATCATTGATATCTTCATTTTCGCAAAAATTATGGCTCATGAAAAGAAGTGCTTTTAAAATTTTCAATTTTGCTTCTAAAAACAGAAATATTTCCATAATTTTTAGTAAGTCAAGAACTGTTTCTGTGCTGTCAAATTTGATTTTTCTACTTCTTTCTTTCATATTTCTTACATTAATTTATTAAATAATCAATAGCTTGGAACGTTTTCTTTTTATCACAGTGTCCTTTTTATTCAATGCGTATATTGAAACTTTGTAACTATCCTATCCTCTTATTTTTAGCATGCTTAAAGAAAATTAATTATCTGTAGCAATAATGCTGATTAACAATGAAATGCTTCCTTAGATAAACACAACAGCAATCTTTCCACTGCTCGCTCATAAATTCTTATTTATACCCCAATCATTAAAAATGAGTTGCCAGCAATTTTCATTTGAGACTGGAATCCATAATGCAGTGGTGCTATAGAGGTTTAGGCCTTTCGTATTACTTTTCGTATCAGAAAAAATCTACTTTTGTATCAGTTTTGCAGGCTTTCATATCTGAAAAAAATCTAATTTTGTATCAATTTTACAGATTTTCTTATCATAAAAAACTACTTTTGTATCAGTTTTGCAGACTTTTTCATCAAAAATATCTACTTTTGCATCAGTTATGCAAATTTTTGTGTTTAAAAAGAAAATTCTATGCTTATCAATTTTGCAAACTTTTGTAATGCTTACATATTATGTATCAGGTTGTAACGAAAGTTTTCTGCCATATCTGCCTGAAAAACTAACTTCTAACTCCTTAGATAACTGATTTTGAACTTTCGGTACCAAAGCTGCACAGTGTCACATGATACAACAATAGTACTTAAAGCTGTACTCATAATTTGTTGATATTATGTAGCTGACTTTTTGCAACACAAATGGAAGTAAATGATGGTTCTAATCCTCTAGAGTGATAGTTCCATTTGGGACACCTTATACTTAATGATAACTATATTTTTTACAGATTTCACAACACAGTGTTATAAAGTAAGTCTCTTTCTTTCAAATGCCAAAAATTGTTTGACAAAATTTGAGCAAATACGCCAACGCGAACTGTGTGCTGACGATGTTTGCGGTGGCGGGAAACTTTCGTTACAACCTAATAAAATGCCCCCCCACACACACACACACAAAAAAAGGTAAAAATAAAAATATTGTTATTAGTAAAGCTGATTATTATATACATATATTTTTAATGCACAGATTCAAATTAGTGTTATACTAGTGTTTCAATTTGTTTGATTAATGGGCTGTAGTTTAGAGCATTGTCATTAGCATTACACTATCAATTACAAACATTTACAAGCCAGAAGATATATGTAAGTAGTTTAGCAAATAAACTTAATATTATATTTTAAGAAAATCTTTTTCAGGCTACAAGTTTTCAAAAAAGTATTTTTTCTTTTTTTCCGGAATACTGGCACACCCAGGAGGAGGAGGGGGCAACCCCAAAATCTGACACTTGGAAATATTTAGCTTATACTAGCATTATTTTCATGATTCATTTATAAATTCATATAACTAAAAAATTGTAATTAAAATGATTATTAGATAATAAGTATAATATAATTAGGATTAATAAACATTTTGTTTAATTTGTCTACCAATTATTGTGGTGTTAACCAACCCTCATCCCTGGAAGAAGAAAAGAAAAAAAAAAAAGGAAAAAAGAAAGAAACTTTTGCTTGTGCTTCTGTTCCAGAATCGCTAAGTCTAGACAATTCCCTCTCCCTTCTCAAATGTCACGTGATGCGACACATACTACCGAAAATGCACACCCATTCAAGCCATACAATCCACTGGTGGTCCCACTACCAAGAGCTTTCAAATAAATAAAACTAAATGAGTTTTTTAACACATGGAAACAAAATAAGTATTTAATGAACTCTACATCCAAAATTAGCAAATGGTATAATCATTAAAAAAGAAACATCCTATTCAAGCCCTTTTTAAATTGCATAATAGCATGTGAATGTCATGTTCGACTATTCAATATCATAATCTAGTCTTCGAGTTAGGATTAGAATGAATTTAACATGTCAATTGTTAATATTGAACTTTAATATTAACTTTATAAAATAAGTTTTAAGACTAGGTTTTTTGATGCTATGGTTAAATATGGTTTAAAATCTGAAATCGGCATCTGAAATCTACCAACCATGCCTCTAACCAACGTTACACTGAATCCGTATCAAGAATTTTAAAATTTTGAAAAGGAAAACTATTTTTTAATTATGAAATTTTTTGTGGTGTTTGCAGGCTCTGGACGCATATCAGAACAAATACAGTGATGGCGAATGCTCGTCATAGGTTTGCTATGACTAGGCTAATTTAAGTTTATGGGAATTGCCGGTTTTTGAATAGGTGTCAAAATCTTTTCTTAGTAAACTGCATTAGCAAAGAAAAAAAATGTAGTAGAAAAAAAAAGTGAAGGAAAAAAAAAAAGAAAAACAATTTCTTTTTCACTCTACGCTATTGTCCCACAAAAAATGCGTAATAAGAAAAAGAATCATGTTTTGCAAGCATATATAGTGTTTAGAGCTATTCAGAAATATAAGAGTGTTTACATACATTAATGATTTTATTGCATTGTTGTTTGATTTATATCAGCTCAAAACTATGTTGACGTGTATGGGATAAATTTTCTCGGTACAGCTTTAGTATTGGTCCTTTGGTGCGCTTTATTTTTGGCGACTTTTTTTTGTGCGATAAAGGATGCCAATATGGTAACCCCGCCGTCGGATGCTCCGGAGCGGTAACCCTAACCTCTGGCGAAAAGTGGATTCTTCCGTGACGTCACGGATGCGCTCGTGTTCCTCCGCCGAATCACGACCGTTTGTTCCTTTCATGAACTTTTTGAGCCCCGTATATCTTAGCCCGCGAGGTTTGAGTGCCGTGATCCGCCATTACAATGTGCTTTATGGTTTTATTTTAATGGCTTTATTTTACATTAAATTTTATTATTATTTAATTATTTTTGAAATTTAAAATGGATGTTCAGGTTCATACTAACTATTTATATACAGTTTTGTATGAATAAACATTCTTTTGATAGTACGTTTCAGGTTAATATTTTCGTTCTCGATTGTTTATTTGTTAAGGGTAGAAGCAACAAATAATTACATTATTAATATTTTATACAGTGAAATAATTTTAGATATTTTGATTTTATTATTTCCATATTGCAATAATTTAGAGATTTTAATCAAGGTATGTGATAAGCATTGTTTGTTTTTATTTGTTATTATTACCTTTGTTTATTTGTTAATGGTAGGAGCAACAAATAATTCCGTTATTAGTATAATATTTGAAATTTTGATTTTATTATTTCAATATTAAAACAATTTAGCGATTTTAATTAAGGTATGAGATAAGCATTGTTTGTTATGATTTAAATTAGTTCTTTATTTTGCTTACATAGTCTTTTGTCAGAATGCTAAAATATATTTTTATTTTTTTGTCTTTTTTATTTGTTATTTTTGTGAGGTATTGCCTTTAGAATATTATTTGTTTGCATTGTTTAATTTAATCTACTAAAAAGAGAAGGGGGGGCACAGCCCCCCCCCTCACATAAAAAGAAAAGTAATTAAATTTTATTAAACCGAATCTATATGTACATGTAAGCTTGTTATCTGTTTAATTTTTTTTTTCATAAAAATATTTGAAAGTCATTAAAATAAATCATAGCAAAATTCGACGATCTCGGAACCAGCGCCATCTGATCCGCCATATTGTTTACAATTGGCATCGGCAAGGCAAACTTGGGTTGGCGACACGATTTTGTCGCCAAATCAAAAAATCGCCAAAAAGGACCTATACTAAAGCTGTTCCATTTTCTCTGTTTATTCTTTTGATGGAGCATCTGCCTCATTCTGAATGCATGTCATTTACCAAACAGAGTAAAGAGGCAGGACCTTTTGATCACAGTTTTGACAACCTTTGGTACCTTATTTACACGTTTCTATTAAATAAAGAAGTTTGCAGAGGGGAAAAATTCTAAAACCATAGTCTTTTTTGTTAATTGTTCTTATTTTACTATAATTAACATGCTTGCTCAATCATGCTTGCTTATAAAGCAATGAAGTACATTGTTTGAATTTGTTGATTTTGGGGAAGATCAGTTTCGGGCCATATGTGCTTCGGATGCTGGGAATCAGCATTCAGTTTGGGCTGGACACCAAGGTGGTAGCTGCTCTTTTTTACAATGGAGTGACGGAGCATGCTGCATCTCTAATTGTCGTATACCCAAGAAAAAAGAAAGAAAGTTAATGCACTAAGTGCATTGTCTCAGGTGCAGTTGTCTTCATTCACAAAAGACGAAAAAGCAGCAGCAATGAGATGGCTGAAATTTCCAACAAACAACTTGCGGGACCAGGTGCAGAAATCTTCAAGCTGGTGGTGATGCTCACCTAAATCTTCAAATCCTGGCGTGTCATTCTCTCATTAAGTGACTCAGCATCCAGAATTTCTTTCAAGTGATCTCTTTTATTTATTTTTTTTATTCTCGCATCCAGAAATGGTCATCGCCATAAGATCATGATTAAACATGGCAGATTGTTCCTTCACCCATTCCTGTATGTTTTGACCGCCGGACTTACTTTTCATCTACGCCCAAGTATCTATCAGTTGCATCCTGTAAGTGCCATTGTCCGGAGTCACAATGGTACATTTACCGAATATTTGTCACAAGACCCCATCTTTGATAATGCCGAGGACTGTGGCGTGAAAGTGCATATTTTACTGAGAAACAACATTTAAGCCATTTTGGCGCAGGATGTCATGCCCCCTTTTCTCCTTAACATCGTTTTTTACCTAGAATCCCATCCCTTTTTATATATAGATACATCTATTTTATTTTATTAATTATTTTCTTTTAACAAAAATGACAAAACCCTTTTTTTATTGAAAGAATTATGTTTATTCAAACTTTATTTATTTTTGCTGATAAGAAAATTTGTAAGCAGAGTTCTCTCTGCTCTGTTTGACGGAAGGGTTTGTTTGAAGAAGACCGAACAAATTTTAGGTCGAAACGATCGTTATGCCTTGAAGTAACCTTTTGTGTGTTTTTTTCCCACAAAGTTTTTATTTATTTTATATTATAACACCAGTTTTTTGAGTGTTTATTTTCATAGTGTCTCTTATTGCCAAACATACTTACCAATCTAAAGTTGTTACTGTTTTAAATCCTAGTTAAAGAAGTCCTTATTGAGAAATTGTGTTTGATATTGGCAAATGAATAATTAAATCTCACATTCCTTTTTAATAAAAATGTTATTACTTGCATATATCTCTTTTCATTTGTGTATGCATGTTACACTCACACCAGATTTTTTTCTTTCAGCTGAGACAATTCTGACAAAGATCTGGGGTCTAATTTTTGTTTTAGGCACTTCATCATTCTTGCTTTCACAACACACTTTGGTCATTTCTTAAAGTTTAAGTAATACCTTAAAAGTCAACATGTCATGAAACACGACAATATAAAATCAGTACAGTGTAACAAAAAAATTGAATAAATTGGCAGCTATTTTAATTTAAATATTTTTATTAAAAATAGTTAAAAGTTAAACATTGGCGCAACAGACCCTCTGCGAGACCAAGGCCTGCGCTGCCCAATCGTGCCTTCGCGACCATGGTCTCTGGGGTGCGGATGCATATGCCTCGGCCAGGTGGTCAGCCTGACATGAAGCCCCCAGTGTTTGACCCCATGTAAGTTTGGTCCTCATTTTATCGACTCACTCAAGGGATGAAAGGCTGAGTCGAACTTGCCCAACCCGGGATTCAAACTCTAGACCTGTGGGATGGCAGCGCAGTGCGCTAACCATTATGTTATGACTAGCTGAAGCACCCGTTCTTCGCCCAGAATGGATATTGATAAACCAACAATTACAAATGGAAAATAAATAAATATATATTAATCATACTTTGGTTATATATTTAATCGCTACAAAATCTGTTTTACAGTATTCGACAGCCATATTCTAACCATACTTGATTTTTTTTAAATACTGTTTGGAATGTGCATCATATTCCTCGCGTATTTGTCTTGTTCTTCAAAATTGAAATCTACGTTAAAATCGTCTATTAAAACTGTTTTAAAATCCCACCAGAAATATTCTAACTATACTTCACCTTTATTTACACGAATATAGACACCAATATTCCAATTAAATAAACAGTAGGGTTAGGCAATTTCTCGACAAAGATGGTTGTGTTGTGGGATTATGGCCAATTACCTAAACGTTGACTCTAGGACGGGGGGTGAGGTACCCCGACATGGGAGTCTTTCTAAGTGGTGTTAACCCGTAATTATGCTAAGTTTCGGAGGAAACTGCGGAAACTCCAAACGGTTAGGTCGGCGGACACGATTTTGTTTTGAACCAGGCACCTTCCGTCTCCCAGTTCAGCATCCTAAGCACTCGGCCACTGATGGAGCACTCGACAAAGATGGAACATATCGTTTCGAGGACTCATTTCTTTTATGCCAAACTTCGTGATAAATCACCAAAAATGGCAAACCTTGGAGACATTTAATCTGGCAACCCTTGAAACATGATTCGCCCTTTCACCAGGTAGACAAAAACCTTTGTCTGGAATTAACAGCACCCAAGAGCTAAAAAAATACGTGAAAAACACCATTTTTTCAACTATCCTTTATTAAGGTCGATTTTTAAAAAACCTTGAAAAAGATTTTTATTAATTAGTGTTCGTTTCATTTGAGTGCAAGATTTTTATGGCTATGTTTATTTCCCTACGATGTATGTAGACAAATGTGAAAGTAACTTTTTGGCCCCTCACACCAGTTTGGACACGAACTTTAAAAAACTCTGAAAATTACTGTTATGCATTCGTGTGCGCTGTATTTTAAAGCAAGAATTTTATGGCTATCTATTTCCCTTTTAGATATGATGGCAAATTTGGAAACAACGTTTAGACCCTTATTCTCGTTTTGATGTGAATTCTAGAAAATCCTGGAAATGATTTTAAGCCATTTGTGTTCACTATATTTTTAAGAAAGAATTTTAAGCTATCTCATCTTCCTCTGATACATGAAGGGAAAGGTGAAAAGAACATCAAAAAACGTTTTGGCCCCTTACACCTGTTTCGGTGCGAATTCTAAAACAAGCTGAAAATTATTGTTAGGCATTCGTGTTTGCTACATTCAAAAGCAAGAGTTTCATTGCTATCTCCAGTTCCCTTTGAGATATGATGGCAAATTCGAAAATAACGTTTTGGCCCCTTATCCCCGTTTTGATGCGCATTCTAAAGAACCCTGAAAATGAATTTTAAGCATTTGTGTTCACAACACTTTTAAGCCGGAATTTTACGGTTATCTCCTTTTTCCTCTGATATATGAAGAGAAATATGAAAAGAACGTTTTGGACCCTTACCCACTTTTGGGTACGAATTTTAAAAAACCCTGAAAATGATTTTTAGGTATTGCTGTTAGTTGCATTTTAAAGCAAGAATTTTATGGCTGTCTCTTTTTTCCTCTGAGATATGAAGGGAAATGTGAAAAGAACGTTAAAGAACGTTTTAGCCCTTTTCGTTCGTTTGGGTGCGAATTCTAAAAAATCCTGAAAATGACTTTTAGGTATTTCTGTTAGTCATATTTTAAAGCAAGAATTTCACGGCTATCTCTTTTACCCCCTGAAATATGAAGGGAAACGTGAAAAGAACGTTTTAGGTCGCCACCGCCGTCTGGGTTCGAATTTTCAAAAATCGCTTTTTAAATGACGCCTTGGGCACAAAAACTATGAGCTCCTAAAATTTCATGTCTATATCTGCGGTAGATTTGTCTGGGCGATGATCATCAGGACATCTTCCTTTATATAGAGAGATTATTACCCTTTTAGGTTGCCAATTAATATAGTTTTAATAATTAAGTGTCTTCAAATCCCTTAAATGGTGCATTTATCGCCAATTTGTTCACTTTCATTAAAACTTGTGCATAACTCCTAGAGATTCATGACTGCGAAGCTCGCTAAAGTGCGGCAATTTTTAGGTTGGCGAGAGTTTTGGGGGGGGGGGGGTGTTAAAGTAGGAATCAACCAGAAAATATGCATTTATTCTCTTCAATATAGACCACCTTAAATGTCTGATTATATAAATCTTCTTCAATAACGTCTACCCCAAATGAAGTCATTTGAAAATAGCCATTGTGTTTTTGAGTATTCGCTAGGAAATGTCATTATTCTGGTAAATATTTATTTTCATTTGCCACATTAATTTTTAAATATTTAAAAAGTGTTAGAAGTATTTAATATCCAAGCTGTACCAATTTTAATTTCCATGTATCCAATATAGAGATACTTTGCAAATCCTCCATGGTTCTGTCACGTGTAAAACATCAAGGTGTGTAATCTTGAGGAGCTATTTAGAATCGCTTTAATTGCGAATAGGACGTTAGTGTTGCAGAGTATACAAATTTCACACGTTTTTTAATTTATGACGTTGAGGTTTAACTGCCGCAAAAGATACACCAAACTCATTTTCAGTAAAAAAATTCCTAAAAATCTGCAAATTATGCTACATATTCAGAAAGAACTGTTTTTAAAAGTAAATTTTCTCCTCTATCCGATGATGTAAATGCCGTTTTGCTGCAAACGTAATTACCGCCGTTATTACGAATTAGGTGAGGAAAAATTCAAAAAATTGCATAAAATAAAAAAAATTTTAATTGGAATTTCGAAAATTTTAATAGTTATTCTGCTATTCGGGGCGAAGACGAATCCAACGAATCAAAGAATCATTAAAATCGGTGCAGCCATTCTTGAGTTATAAGTGTTGGAACAAACCCGACTTTGTTTTATGTATATAGATATCAATTTGAAGTAAAGTTAAATTAATTATATTTGCTATGATTTCAATTTAAAGTAAAGTTAAATTAATTAATGGCCTACTTAATTAGGAATTCTAACCTTAATTAGTGAATTTTAAGTCAATTAAAATTACTAAACATTTTGTTTATTAAGATGGTTTTGTTTTGTCACCATATACCAGTATTCATAAAGGCAATAAAATAATAATGAAGTGTTTAAAATTTATTAAGGTATATGGTAAATTACTATTGATGACTCATGGCTGACTCACTT
This sequence comes from Cheiracanthium punctorium, assembly GCA_038373885.1. Lineage (NCBI taxonomy): Eukaryota > Metazoa > Arthropoda > Arachnida > Araneae > Cheiracanthiidae > Cheiracanthium > Cheiracanthium punctorium. The sequence goes on from JAWZYV010007250.1 coordinate 216,723, forward strand.
TTCCTTTTATTTAATTTTTGCTTGTGCTATGATTACAATTTTGGCGGCAAACGCAACGACCGTTGATGCTAGCAATCGTGTTGCCATCATAATAGTATGTAATGGTATATATGTGTTCAAGTAATTAAAATAATTTGCACAACAATTTTCTTTTAAATTTTAAATACATGAAAGTACGTTTTGTGAGAGCTGGCATTAGTTCAGAGGGCTGGAAATTATTTTTTAGAGCTGAGAGTAAAATTTTCATAATAATGTTATTTGGGGAAACTGGTAATTTTCCTTAGAAAAAATTAAGTTGTTTGTAATTACAGTTAAGTTTTTTTTTCTTTCACTATAATTACCTTTTCTAGATTTCTCTAACCTTCTTTCTAATTTTAACAACATCCACTAATTACGAACATCGATACCAATACATCGATTTATTATATCGAAGAAGAAAACAACAACGGCGCAGAGAATACAGAGTAAAGAAATTGTAAGCCAAGCATTGTCAAATTTTTAAATCAAAAATCGAATTTCTACAATAGTTACAGCAACAAGAACAACTTTCACCCTTTTTATCTTCGTCAAAATTAAAGTTTCAGTGCTCATCAATAATAAATCTTCAAGTTTTCAACAATAATAAATTTATCTGCGACTCAACTACTTAACGAGGGGAAAGTGCCAGACAGGTGAGTAAAAAGGTGATTTAAGGCGCGGACGAAGCGTGGTGCGGTCTCTTGGCTACCTGTTGCTGACACCGGAAGGTTGCTTGCGAACTGTCTGGTACTGAAAACGAAATGGCGCACTCAAGAAAAGAAATTTTGCTGCTGAGAATTGAGACGATGACTGCCTGATGAACGAGATGGGGGGGGGGCCCCCTTCTTCAATCAACTAACCGATAAGTTCTTTCTTTCTTTCTTTCTCTCTATTCTCTAATTTTTTTAATTAATTTTTTTATGAGCTCAAAAAGTTAGGTAAATTTAAGAAAATGTCAGCTCGGGGTTAGGGTAAAAATGAGAAAATAGCGTATCATAAAGTTGTTGTACTTTTAAGAATTTTCAAGTAATTTGTTTAATAATATTTCAAATGTAGGAGATTTAAAGGTTTAATTAATAAAATGTAGTTTGTATTTGTAAAAATGGTTCCTCTTATTTCCACACTTCGTGTAAATTTCTTGTAGCACTTTTTTCTAGGATTTTCTTTTTAGGTTCTTTCTTTTCAGGAAATTTGCACGATATCCGTGTTACCTGGGCTATTGCGGATTAATTAAGTGATGCTTATTTTTCTAGGAAATGATAACTTTGAAACAATTTGTTTTACAATCATTAAGTTAGGAAATCTAAATTATTTTATTAGTTAACTTGTAAAGGTAAACAGATAGCACAACAATTACACCACTGGGCTTCACTAAAAATAGTTAGCAGCATACAATTCAAAAGTTCTTAATGTGTATTGTGATGTTTGTCCACAAATAGCATCTAAACTGTTCCTAAAGAAGGATGTTTATCTTTACAAATATAAGGATATTTTCACCTGTAAATCTTTGTTCTTTACCAAGTTATTAATGAATATTCAAACTCATATGCTAGAGAAACAAATGATCACATTTTAAAACTACAATTATTTAACACTAAAATAAGAATTTTTCTATCTACTAATTACTTACGTCATTTCTCGATGCATCTCGTTTTTTCTTATGTCTTTTACCTCGGTTCCTCTGAACATCTGCAGAGCGACTATCAGTTGAAGAACTCTGTGCCCTTTAAAAAAATAAAAAAATTAAAATTAAAAAGGTAACCAATTTAAAGACATGCAGAAGCAATTAACAAGATGAAAAGCAGCTCAGGGCCATTCTAAGGCAAATCATAAAGGGTCCCACACTCAAGGTCAACAAACTTTTAATGAAATTTGTGATTTTTTTCATACATGGATATAAACACATTCAGAAATGTTGTTGTTGTTATTTCAACAGAAGAAGCTTGAGTTTTAACCTATTGTTTGTTGCAATTGTGAGAGTGTTTCCACAGCAGTGGATTTTTGGTGCTTTATGTATGGAGTCCAAGGAATTTTTTTTAGTTTTGATACCTGACCATACTGCAGGGCTGCTATCACTTAGTAACACTAAAAATAGTAGCTTTAGTAGGCTATCAAGCCAGAATTAGTCAGCAAAAAAGTATCCTTTGACCAGAAATAGTAGTCTTAAATTTATACCCTTAAAACAGAGGAATACTAAATATAATGCATTTTTAAAGCTATTAAATAACAAACAGTAGCACTTACCACTATGTTAAATAACATTTAACTATCAAGAAATAATCACTTAATACTAGCGGCTACCCGCGACTTCGTCCACGTCGGCTTTAGAATTAGGTCCCGAGAGAAACGAAGCATGTGTGAATAACAAATATGTTTGCGACTAAAGAAACTGCATTTAAATATTATTTGCTTTTTACTTATTTTAAATGACGTATAATGCATGGTAGTAAACTTCATTTAAAATAAGACAGTATGCAGAATTACTAATTTAGATTTTTTCAGGCATTTGGCGAATAGAGACAGTTACGACAGTATTTGCGAACTGTTTTGAGTGTTCTTGTAAAAGAAATATTTATGCTATATGCATGAATTTCAGCCAATGTTAATCAGGAATAGTGCAGCTCTCTATTAGCAAAAAACTTTTAGAATCGGTTCTGTAATTAAAGAGATGCCCATAGAGCGTAATGTATTAGAATTATTTTGAGTGTTCCTGTAAAGGAACTATTTGCACTACATGCATGAATTTTAGCCCATAATACTCAAGAATAGTGTAGCTTACTATCAGTGAAAAAAGTTTTTGGAATCGGTTCAGTACTTACAGAGATGCACAAAGAGCGTAATGTAATTCTTATGAGTATCCCTGTAAAAGAACTATTTGTGATATATGCATAAAAGGTAGTCTATAACACTCAGGGTCCCCCCAGTGTCTAAGAGGTTCTGCTCTCAAAACTGGAAGGCGGGAGGTGCCAGGTTCAAACTCCGGTCGCGCCTGTCGACCTAGCCGCTCGCAGTTTTCTGTGTTTTTTTTTGTTTGTTTTTTGATTTTTTTTCTCCCAAAACCTCGCGAAAATACGGGCTAGGATCCCTTAGAAAATTCCACACAGGCGAATTCCCCCATACAGGCCTAGGACTTTCAATCAGTGAAAAAAGTTTTAAAATCGGTTTAGTAGCTACAAAATTTCCATAGAGCGCAATGCATTAGCATTATTTTGAGTGTGTTTGTAAAAGAATTATTTATGCTATATGCTTGAAAAGTTGCCTGTATGTTAATCCAGGGCATAAGCCATCTTCATTACAAATTTTTCCAACCATTTTTGTGTGATTCAGTCAAAAACATCTGTTGGCGAGTTGGCAAGATTTCGACCATCTCGTATGGTTTGGTGAGCTGGCGAGTTTTGCATCGCCTAACTGCAACACTGGACTACTGGTGAATTGTATAAATAAGTTCAGTTGTCGCATGGTTTCCTGTGAAAGTGAAAGTGTTCGGGATCTTGGGAACCACTTATTCAAGTGCTTGTAAACTTGTATTTTATTGGTGAATTTTAATATCGTTGAATAAACTGTTGTGTTTTAAATTAAATTGTGTCGAGTTTATAGTATCAGCAATTTCCAATTTTAAACAACATCCAAACACATAAACGTACACATTTATATTATTGGTAGGATTTGGAAATTTACAAACTTTAAGAAACACATCTGGACATTTCTTGGTACTTACGTATTATCCCGGCGGTCATTCCTGCCAAACTGTTTTTTCGTCAAATGAGTTGCCAAACTGTTGCCAATCGTATTCAAAACCATTAATAATTTCATGTGCCCGGCATTTATCTCGGCAAAAAATCGCTCGTCTTGGCGGACCGTCGAGATAATACGTAAGTACACTTTTCTTTAATTATGCTTTTTAATTTGGCATAAAATCAACATAATTTCCATACTTATTTATATTTTCCAAATGCATGTGATTTTGAAAATAGAATTTCTGCATTATTTCAAAAGCATAAATCGTTTTGTGCGGGCGATAAAACAGTTTTTAATTAATAGTTAACGGTTTTTAATTAATAATAGGAAAGTAATTAAACAGGGTGTCTACCATATAAAGTAAGCTTGATTTCTTGACCTTTTCTTGACTTTTTCTTGACCTTTTCTTGACCATAACAAATACGAAACACTAATATCAAAAATACATTCTTGCCAGGGATGCAGAATATGTACGATCCGGCAATCTAGGATAGGGGGAAATTTTGCAGAAAATATACAACTGATTTCGATTATAACAATGAATTACAAAATTCTTCGAGTTATTCTTTCCCGTTCCTATTTTTAAAGCGATTTTTTTTTCAACTTTTTCACCGATCAGCAGTTTGCTTTCTCTTAACTTGGACCAATTGCTATTTAGTAAACATGTATGTAGCTTGTACATTGCAAATATTTTTACACTTATGGTAATACAGAACTTATGCAAGTCAATAAATATATCATAAAATTTTGAGGAAATTTGCATATGGATTGAGGGAAATGTTGAGAGTAAAAACAGTTTCTGCACCCCTGCATCATACTTATAGAATGAAAAAAAAATTATACTTTTAAATTTAACACTATTAATATACAGGGTGATCAGCGAAAAGTCCTGATTTCAAAATTAAATATCTCTACAACAAAGATCGATAGAATTATGCGGTAAACTGTACGTTTATTAGCAAAACTAAAAATGGTGCACAAAAGTTTAGAAAATGTAGTTACGAAAATCGTCAACTAAGAATTTGAATGAAATGGAAAAAGGGAGTTGAGTCGCTAATCGTGACCTAGTGCTTCATTTCTTGACCTTTCCTTGACTTTCGTGACCTTTTTTCCAATTCTTGACTTTTCCGTGACTTTCGTGACCTTTGCATGATGGTAGACACCCTGTTAAAATATCTGAGCCTCAGGTACACTTTACCGAAGTCATGGGCTCAGTCATGCTTAAATTTTCAAAGCTCTGCTTTCTGTAGATTTGTCTGGAGAACATTCATTTTTATTATTAGAGATAGATAGATTTGGCATAAAACTGGCATAATTTCCGTATTATTTAATGTTTTTCAGATGCCCGCGCACGCGCTTCTTTGTTGAAGTAATAGCATTCTTGTTAGCTCAAAACCTGAATCATTTGATATGGGCGAAACTCGCCAAGCATGGCAATGTAAAACCAGTTTTTAATTAATAATTAAAAAAGTAATTAAAAATCTAAAATTCTAAGTAGCCTATAACCAACTCCAGGGTCCCATCTATATCTAAACCAAAATGAAACCTAATCGATTCAGCGGTTTAGGCGTGAAAGCGTCATAAACAAACAAACAAACAAACTCACTTTCGCATTTATAATATTAGTTAGGATAAATTGTTGCGTTTTGGCACCCAGTTTAGCGATCATTTATCAAAAATTGCAAACCTTGTGCGATTTTCAACATTTTATTACCCCCACACACACACACACACACACACACACATTATCTGGCAAACTCAATTGAAAAGTGACTCGACGCGAAAAATGTACCAAAATCGTGTCTACACAAAAAGCAAGGTTGAAATTAATAGCACTCTGGTGCTGTTAAAATCTGAAATCGTATCTAGAGCTCTAGGTCTTGTAACTGGCGTAACTGGAATATATATGAAAAAATAAATAGAACTTTAACATATAAGTAATTTATATGAAATATTCTAAGCACATTGGATCCCGTTATTCAGAAAGATTCCACAAACGCCATGGGAAGAAAGAGCAATTAATTTCATATTATATTTTGTATTCCTTGCAAGCGCCTTTGTTATGTACATGATTGCCAGTGGCGGCTCGTGGGATACAGCAAGTACAGCCAGGCTGCACTTGAAATTATCAGCACATACTTTAAAATAATTTATTCTACTAATTTTCCTGAATTCAGATTAGAATTATGGAATTCCTATGGTAAATTTAAAAAATCTCAAAGACCAAACAAAAAAAAACTGTATTGTGGCAGATCGCTCATTCAGAAAAAAAGCACTTTAATCTTCCCGCAATTCAATTGGAAAAATCTTTGGTTCAGCCCAGAGCGCTGAAAATAAAACTGGCAGCACCGTTGCCATGACAACGGTTACGTAAGCATTTCCTCCGGCATAGGCTATAATGGGGGTACACAGCCAAGACTCAGCTCATTCAAGATTTTGAAAGGTCGGCAGCACTTGTGAATTCGACTCAGTGATTGGCTCGAGAAGTGAGGGAGGGGGTAAGGAGAATATATGTTCGGCAAACTCTGGACTTTATATTGCTGAATTTATAAAGAAGGAAAGCCTGAATAGACACTTATGAATGGACAATTACCCATCAAAGCAGTATTGTTTTTAAGTAAGCAAGAACTGGCATTTAGAGGACATGGCGAGCAAAAAAATTCTTTAAACATAGGAAATTTTAAAGAGCTTTTAAAATTATGGATATCTGAATTAAAACAACGCCTTTTTATGAGGGCATCACTGACCGATTCGCAAGTTGAAAAGATTGGAGGATTGATTTGACTTATAAAAATAAGTGCGTTTTCTTTTATTTTTTTTTCTTCTCAAGTTATCGTTACAAAAGAAAATTTTAAGGAAACTTCAAATCAGACACGGATTAATGCAAATTTGAGGATATGAGCGGCTGGTTGAAATTTATGTCCATTTTATGGAAAAGTAAAATAGGATCTCTTACTTTTTTATGTAATTTCTTTTTTTTTTTCCCTCGGTGAGGGCTTAATCCGCCAGCTTTCGAATTCAATAACAAAGATTTTCCATTGCTGTCCGGAGGAGGGGGGCTCATATGCTTCTGGCCGCACTAACAGTTTTGACCACGGGCCGCCACAGATGATTGCAATATCATTCTCGTACACGATGATTATCCTATAGTCTCTGGTGATTTATTTTGGATTTTCATTTCATATTCCTGACTTTTCATACTTTTGAAATTTTGTTGCTTTGCGCATGTAAATAATCGATTGTCATTTCGCATTACGGCTACCAATTAAATAGTTTTCCATATCGCTTTTTCCACGTTAACGACGTTAATCTGCCTTTTTCTAGTTTAAAAAAAATGCCTACAAAGTTTCATTGCTTCAATTTAGACACACAGAGGGGTTAGGCAAATACGCACCCGACAAATTGCTTCCTTATGTCCGCCAAAGCAGCACGTACGTTAGCGTGTAATGTGCATCTCCGGATAATCTGACAGCAAAACAGAAGACAATGACGTGAAAATGACGTCACACGCGAAGGAAATAAAATGAAAAATATGCAGAATTGCCTGAAAAAACTTAGATTATTTTTAATGTGCAAATATGTTAAAATTCTATTTGTTTCATATTTAATGCGCTTTCACTTAATTATTAAATTGAACAACTTAAGTGGCAACAATGGAATCCGTTGCTACGGAAACTGTAGCAGTGTTAAAAATAGAATATGAAATGATTTATTTATGTTTACTTTGCTAGAACTGCCATTTTGGCATAATTAACGTCGGCAGTCGATGGCAAATAGCCAAAATGAATCACACACTAAACTTGACAATAAATGCAATAATTTAAAGGCATTACCAGCTAGTCTAACTGGGTTTAAAAAATATTCTCATTCATCTCAAACAGCATTCGTATTTATAAAGAATTCCTATTTTATTACACCTTGTTTGGCGGGATTAAAAAATATTATCTATTCATACGCTCGTAACACCAACTATATCAATCGGGGGCATAGAATTAGCAATACAGATAAAAAAGTTTAATTTTCTGAAATTTGGCGGGGTTTCCCTAACTTAAATCAATTTATTTAACTTGATGAAAATCATTTAAAATCGCCTTAATAACTGCATATTTCTGAACAGAAAATTAAAATTTCAGGCTAAATTCTAGTAAAACCTACACTTGTTTTTAAAAATACTATTTCTTTACGCTCTCAGTAAATTGCGCCAAGCCTAAAATTGTGCAAACCACTAGAATCCACTTTCTCAATATCGCCATATAAGCCATTTTTTTTCGCCAAATTATAAGGTTATACACTTTAGTCTCTGAAATTTACAAATCCTTTTTCTTTTGCGTATAAAAAATATTGAATTCCTGCTCTGATTTCCCACGCAGACGATATTTTAATTAAAAAATAACCTAGCAAATATTCGAAACAGAAAAAAAGTATTATTCCTTTATTTTTAATGCAAGAGTGTAAATCATTTAATAAATTCGCCAAACATGGCAACTTCGATGCTTATTTCTCACATTTTCACTACAGGGGTTACAATCGCGGAGAGCAAAAGTGTTTTTGTGTTTTTGAGTTTATTAGTGTTTTTGACGGGGTTTTTTATCAATATCTACTAAACTAATTCGAATTTCGAAATTTAAATTAGCGGAAGACCTTCCTCGGAATTTTTCGAATAAGTGGACACCTCGATCGAAACTCAACTCCCAGCCGTTTCGGAGGAGATGATGCTACACACAGACAGACAGACAGACGCGCACAGATTTTAATAGTATAGAAGATAATCAGACTAATTCAAAAAGAAACTTTCACAAGAACTTTCATTGGTCTTTACAGACAAAACACAAGAGTGTCTAATGAAACACTCTTCCTTTTTGTTTGGTTGCACTCTCTACAATGGCAGGAAATTAAATACATGAAAAATAAAGCATCTGTTATTTATGAAAATCATGCATTAGCTGAGAGAATGAATTGAAAAAATGAAGGTTGCCTATTTTCCCTTCCAGTAGCGGATCCAGGGGAGGGGCTAGGGGGTTTCAGCCCCCCCAAAGAAAAAGATTGATAAAGGGTAACATTCTGCTTTATTATACACTTTAAATAGCTAAAATGATCATGCTTTATTACTTTTTAATAATTGTATGTTATCGGATCATCTATGCAGCAGAAATTTGGAAAGGTTGTGAATCAATATTAATAAAATTGTGCTCAACTAACACCCTGAAATACACATAATTTCTGAAAGGCACATAACACTCTCTATCAAAGACTGTGAATGACATTGTCGGCTGGAGTTTGATAGATTGTATGTCATCTCAGGACCTCTTCAAACAAGACCTAGCGATTTTCTCAGAAAACACAAAAATTACCGTTTGAAAGAGAAGCGCTGGTACAATTTTTGGCTAATTACTGGGGAAATGATAATCTAGTGTCAATAATCTCCCCCCCCTCCCCCAAACAAAAACAAAAAAATTAACGGTTGGAGAACACTGTTTTTCTTACCATACAGTCGGAAATCACATCCTGAAACGTGAAGATTATTTATGCCAACACGAGGCAGATAGATACCCGGATAATGTTTCAAATATCAAAAGTGCTACCTAATTCAAAATTACTGGTCAAAGTGAATGAAATTGATTTCTCTGTAACTTTACTGGCCACTATCCAGAAAGTTCCATAGACTCTAATTTGGTTGGCCTGTTCATCATCAAAGAAAAGCAATAAAAAAGATCTCTATCTTATTAACTGTACTGAGTTTGAAATGAAATTGAGTCCTACTTCATGCTTGTGTTTGCCAGCTTTTTATGCATTTACGAGCTGTGATTACACAGCTTCATTTTATAAGAAAAGGAAACTCAAGCCTTTAATAAAGTATTTTCAAGACAAATGGATTTCCAGGAAATATTTGCATCATTGTCGGATCCAGTAGATGTACTCGTCAAAGAAAAAATTCAACATGTTCAAGAGTTTACTATCTTTCTTTAGGGGATAAAGCCATGTTAGAAACATGGTTGGCTGAATCCATCTAGCTCATCAATGAGCTAGATAGATATCAGCTGTTCCAAAAAAATGCAATAAACAAAGACAAACAGCATTTTATGAAGAAGATTACAGGTATTGACTCCAATCTGATACCACCATGCTGGATTTTACTCAAAGAGAAAATTGAATACAATCTATGTACATTCAATGTGGCTTCATGCAATTGATGCATGCTGTGTCAAACTATATCATGAAGATAGTTATTGGTTTTTGGATGGGTATTTAAAGCCTACATGGTTTGTAGGGCACCTAACAACCCTTACAAGTTGAGGATATACTCAGTGAATCAAAACGAAAAGAAAATGATGAAGAATTAGAATTATATTTTGGCAAATGCTCTTCTGGCGAGTCAGAATCATAAAATTTTTTACATAAAAAATTTTTACTGAGATATTTTGCTATTGATAAACTTATGTATGAAAAAAAAAATGTTGGTATCAATCATCTTTAAAAAGAACTCGCTGCATTTGTCTGTCACCTAGAGTTGCACGTGCGACACTTCTCTGTCACTTTCATCGCTCCTGCTGAAAATTTTACTTCTAAAATCTAGGCAGCCATGGATTCAACCAACTTTTTTATAGGGCAACCTAATACGGTTGGATTGGGTATAAAATAACCTTTCATTTGATGCATAACTCTTGATTAAATAACATAATAGGGTATATTAACAACACTTACTCACCTATTTATACCTGGCAACTCCATAGTTGGGCAGAGGGGAAAGTAGGCAACCTTTATTTTTTCAATTTGTTGGGGTATATTCTCGCAGATAATACTCGATTTACATAAATAACAGATGGGGGAAGTTGATCGAAAAAATTTTATTATTTAACATCATTGGTATGCGATTTAGCTAGGCAACCTACTTGAGATGTATCAATATATATATTATCTAGCATATATTCTTACTCATCATTAAATAACAGAGATGAGGGTATATATTTCTTATACCGGATCTTAAACTATCAAGCATGCTTTCAAGAATAGTAATTTCAACAAAGTCTTTCTTTTGAATTGTTGTCTTTAAACATTTGTGTGCTTCTTTAAATGGAGTGTCAGATGACTTATAGGGCATTTCTTTCTTTTATTGTAAAATTTTCTGTACTTTTGCTTTCAATTCCTTTATTTTTTCTTTTTGTGATGCAATTTTTTGCTTTTCCAATTGTTCTTGGATTAACTTTTTTCTTTCGGTCTCTTCTTTTAGCAGATTCTCTTATTTTCTTTTGCTCTTCTACATAAAGTTCATATGACTTGTGAGCACTAAATGCCAATTTTATTAATTTATTTGTGATGGGCACTTTTGCAGGATTTTGATATTTTTTGAGGAATCATATTTTAAAAGTCTAGAATTTAGGCAATGTAATGACATGGCTGCCTTGTCTTCTAAAAGAACTCTTCGCGATTCTGAAAAGCCTGGTTCAACATCACTGTTTCCATATGATAGACATAGGATACACTTTCATCAACTTTCCAAGAGATGGAAATTTTAAATTTAAGAGAATTTTTTTTTAAGAGAATTTAGTTTCATGCGTAGTAAACTGTGCAAATGAAGAGCCTTCCACTCATCTTTCATATTCAGATCATCTATGCCTATAAAGCAAGTTTTTTTTTTTTTTTTTTTTTTTTTTTTAAGCACTTGAGTGCTATTTCGCTCGATCACGGTTTTCGGTGTAGACACGATTTGTCCATGTGCCGTATCACTTTTCAATTGACATTTTATAAATACATTTTGAGTATAGTTAGAAAACGCCTGGCGAATATTGTAAAATAGTTTTAGTAGGCGATTTAAATATAGATTTTAATTATGAAGAAGTGTTTTATAGAACAGAGAAGACAAATACGGTACACTCATAGATTATGATACACTTTCCAATTGGTATTTATTAAGGTGAAGTATAGTTTGACTAGGCCTGGCAAAAATTTGTAAAGAGTAATTTAAAAGCAATAGGACGGACAGAATTAAAATCTTTAAAAGTAGATAAAAACACATTAAAAGTCGTCAGTAGCACTTTCGGTGGCAGCCACCACCTTCTTCAGCTCTAGTCTCAAAATGCCTTGCTCTCTTCCTCATTATCTCGTTCCATCCAGGATCTATCTGCGTATGCGTCATGTGATTTATAGCGCCATCTAAGGTTATAATCTGCAAAGCCTCCATGTTTAGGGCATAATTGTTATTTTTGTAATTGGAGAGTTTTTGGCTATTATTAAAGTTGATTTTTATGGGGCGTTCTTGGGCTATTTTAGAGAGGGCGGTCTGGGTTTATTGAATTTAATGTCATTATGGTGTTCCTTTTTTTGGTCTTTGATTTTCCTTTTAGTCATACCTATATAGCAGCCTGATTTATTTGAGTTATTGTCTGTAAAGTTTATTTTATAAATGCCGGTGGTTTCATTAGGATCAATAGGATCTTTATCACTGCATATGCGTTTGAAAATATTTTGATTAGGTTTTATGGGTATTTTAATATTTTTCTTAGCAGCTTCATTTGTTATTTTTACAGCGGCTCCCCTGCAGTAAGGAATGGCGTTGGTAAATTTTGGTTTCGGGTTTTGATAGTTGTTACTTTGTTCAAGCTTCTTGTTTCTCTTTTTGAGAAGGTTTTTGACGATGGATTTTGGGTAACCTGCGTTTTTACATTGGGTTTTAATAAATTGTAGTTCTTCATTGAGTAGGTCTTCGTCTGAGCATATTGTAATGGCGCGATTGACATATGAGCATATGGTGGCTATTTTGAATTTGTAGGGAGTTTTTGAATTAAAATGTACTATTTCATTATTATTGGTGGCTTTTCTGAAAACGGTAGTATGGATATTATTCTTCATATCTCTAGTAATTTTAACATCTAGGTAATTTATGGTGGCATTTTCTTCTATTTCCATAGTGAATTGAATGTTTTTGTCTATTGTATTGATTTCTCTGAGGATATTTTTGGTTTCATTTTTGTTAACTATTGCAAAAACATCATCTACATAGCGAAACCATGTGTTTATGTGGTTGGATAGGTTATTGAATATGATCTTCTCCACTAGCCTCATTTTCCAATCTGCGATGACACCCGAGATCGGCGACCCCATAAGTACGCTTTCTTTTGTTAGAATTTATGATTAAATTGAAAGTATGAATTGTTAAGAATAAGATTAAGTGCGCTATTTATTGTACAGGATGTAGAATTATTGTCAAAATTGGAGGTGATTTGCTTATTGATTATTGCATTCATTTCTTGAATATCTATACAGGATGTCTACCACAAAAAGTAAGCTTGATTTCTTGACCTTTTCTTGACTTTTTCTTGGCCTTTTCTTGACCATAACAAATACGAAACTCTAATATCAAAAATACATCGTGGCAGGGATGCAGAATATGTTCTATCCGGCGTTCTAGGATTGGGGGAAATTTTGCAGAAAAATATACAACTAATTTTGATTTTAACAATGAATTACAAAATTATTTGAGTTTTTCTTTTCCCTGCCCATTTTTAAAGAGTTTTTTTTTCAACTTTTTCACTGATCAGCCGTTTGCTTTCAGTTAACTTGGACCAATTGCTATTTTGTAATCATGTACGTAGTCTGTACATTGTAAATCTTTTTACATCTATGGTAACACAGAACTTATGAAAGTATATAATATATCAAAAAACTTTTGGGAAATTGAAGTTATTAGTTATGAAACATGGGGATCAGCGATAATTCTAATTTTAAGTGGAATCCAAGTTATTGTTTTAAAAAAAGAAAATGTGGAAAATAATCAAAACACTGAATTTAACAGGGAATGAAGGGAGAAAAAAAATTACTCTTAAATTCAACAATTTTAACTTTTTTTTTTTGAGGAGAGAAGGTGGATAACTTATATACTTTTCTCAAGGTTTGAAGACACATACTTGCCAACATTTGAAATTCCCAAGGTGTAAAACAACACGCACTTCACATATTGAACTATTGTCAACTGACAATAGTTCAATATGTGACTATACAACTATTTGGCAGACATCATTTTTGATGATTTCTGCTAAATAACATGTAAATGACATTTTAAATGAATTTTATAAAAAGCAAACGAACAGTAGTTTAATGTTTTCCTATAAAATAAACACATGAAAAACTTAAGTTTTGTCTGTCACAAAAAATTAGAAACTAAGAATTTGAATGAAATGGAAAAAGCGTAGTTGAGTCGCTAATCGTGACCTAGTGCTTCATTTCTTGACTTTCGTGACCTTTTTCCCATTTCTTGACTTTTCCGTGACTTTCGTGACCTTTTCATGATGGTAGACACCCTGCTATAGAGTGGTAAAGGTTAGTGACATCAAAGCTAACGAAACATTCCTGGGTGTTCTATTGTTATGTCTTTAAGGCATTGAATAAAGTCTTCTGTTGAGGATAGAATATTGTCATTGTGAGGTAGGAGTTCTTGCAGGATGGGTTTTAGATATTTCTCAATGTCATAAGTTGGTCCTTCACATTTACTTACTATGGGTCTTAAAGAGGGAGGGGTTTTATGGTCTTTAGCAAAAATTCTTGGGGCTATGGGGGCAAAATTAGTTAATTAACTAATTCTGTTTGGACTTCGATCGGCACATTTTTGCAATATGTCCAATCTTCTTACAGGTATGGCAGGTCGAATTTCGAAATTTACAGTCCTTTCCGGAGTGTGTTTCACTGCACTGATGGCACTTTTCTAGCTTTTGGTTTGGAAATTTTGCTGAGCTAGCCGAATTCTTCTTGCTTTGGATTTTGTTTGCGTCGGTCGCTGCCAGTCATAGATCTCCTGCATCTCCAGCAGCTGCTTCCATCATCAAGGTAATCTCCGAGGCCCGTGCTAGGGTTAGCTGACTTTCCGAGAGGAGTTTCTGCTGCATGCTCTCTTCTCGAATGCCATAGACGATCCGGTCTCGAAGCATCTCGTCCAGCGATGCTCCGTAATTACAGTGCCTTGCTAGACTCTGTAATTCTGAGATAAAAGCTGCAACATATTCTCCAGCACGCCGCATGCGGCTATTGAACTTGTATCTCTCCACTATCTCGGAAGGTGCAGGATCAAAATGAGCATTCAATGCCGTTTTTATTTCCTCTAGCATTTTAGTAATGGGAGCTTCCGGCGAGAGCAAATTACGTAGTAACGCCTAAGTCGTGGGGCCAACGACTGTTAAAAATATCACTCTTCTGCGATCGTTATTTTCAATACCGTTTGCAAGTTTTTGAGCTACAAAGTATTGATCCAGTCTTTTGGTGTACAATGTCCATGACTCTAATGTAGGGTCGAATTCTCTAATTTGCCCAAAAGAGCCCATTTCCAAGCCTGTATCTTGACGACAGCTAAAGGATCTTCAACACGCGCACCGGTGAGTTAGGCTTCGCTCCACGTGCGTTGGCTCCGGAACTAGCAAATGATCGGCCGCGTGTTAGGCTTTGTGCGGCGACCGCGATTTCTTCATCAAAAATATTTATTTTTCAAAGCAGGAAAAAAAAAAAAACAGAATGAAAACTTGCCTGTATCATCATATCTTTGTCACCATTGAAGTATCACTCGATACTCAGAGGGTTAGGCAAGACTTCATCATACTAATATAGATCTAGGCTAACACTTTATTCACAATCTACATACATGCTGCTCAGCAACAGACTGCCCCTGGCCGAGGAGAATCACATCATTGGTGATCGAATGATGCCGACAGTGCCATCTCTCGCATTTGCACAGAAACAATACCTACCTCACAACACATAGGAATATCCTCTCTATTAGTTTTGTATCGCTTTGGTGACCCTGATGGGGAACAGAAGGAGGAGTTCCAGGTCATAATTCATAGGCGAATATCACTGGCAAGTAGAGAATCCTTTCTCCTCTATTTCCAATTACTGCTAATGTCACTCAAGTGGCAGCGATGGGAAAGCATTCAAGAGGGAGGGAAACACTAAAGTTTTGAAAAATAGTAGCCTAAGATTTAGCATAGTAGGCACTTATCCTAAATTAGTAGCTTTTTATAGGTTTTTGAGCTAAAATAGTAGGCATGGTAGGCAGGGGCAGCTGTAGTACTGCTGCTACTTTAATGTAGCAAGTAAGAAATTTTATCAAAGAGGCTTCAATTATTTTATCTGATAGCTGGAAAGGGGTACATACACAGGAACGTGAAAAATGCGGTTATAAACATAGTCGAGTGAATCATACTTATAATTTTGTAGATTCATCAACAGTACACATGTGCAAAATATTGAAAGATTATGCCACATATGGGCAACCGCCGGCCCACAGGTGGGATGAGGCCCACCAGGCGGGATGGCTTTTGATTCGGCCCGCGGAACATCTGAAAACCCTGTATAAACCATTCGATATCCCATACAGGGTGTCTACAAAATTTTTGAAAGTCAATTTCCTGACTTTTGGGAGGTGCCGGAAAAAAAATTCCTGAACAGTGCATTTTACTTTGGGAAATTGCACAATGCTCCCTCCCTTGTCTATATTTGCATATTTTGTACAACTTCTTGAAATCAATTTTAATTTTAACTGAAGTATACAGGATTGAGCTTTCATCAATTCAGAAACAGAAGTAGTCGCACTTTCTGATAGAATTAACTAACTGTTTTTAGAAATACAGTCCTAAGCCATAAGTTACCAAGTAAGCTCATTTGTCTTTTACCCTCCCATCAAGATTGATGAGCCCCCATTTTTCCCTCCTTATACGAACACATTGCTTGATGCTTTCGCGGTCCGAAAAATGTGTTGCAGTTGCTTTCGGTTTCCAGTCTGACAATTAGAAAGATAGCGTAAAAAAAGGGACACAAAAAAAAATTGATTCTTTTGGTGAATTTTTTGGACCCATTATCCAATTTCCCAGTTTTTTCCAGACTTTCCAGACCCATTTTCCAGTTTCCCGGTGTTTTCTAGACTTTCCAGATTTTCCGGAGCGGTAGACACTCTGCCATATAAATCCCAATTATACGGCACGCCACTTTGCTAAAATCCGAAGTTTGGCCCACGACTTCACTAACATCCTAAAGTTTGGCCCACAACTTTTCAAAGATTACCCATACCGAGATTATGCAGTAGTGCTAAATGGAGGTATAAAAATTATCGCGGAACCTGTACACAACATTTAGAGTCATATTTAGCTGAGTTTATGAGGGGAAAAAAGGAAAATGAAAATAAATTATTTCCACAGCATATTCAATGCAATAGCTAAACAGTTTTTACAGCTGAAACTAAACTAATTTCATAACTTTCATTTAATGCACAATTTAAAAGATTTTTTTTATACATAATTACAATGAGAATGAAGTTCCAGTTAAAAATTATAGTTATATATTTTTAAGGTAATTGCAATATTGGATTTCTTAGGGGCAAAGAGAAGATTTAAAATAATTTTTTTCAGTTTGTGCAACTGTATTACAAGAAAGAAAAATATATAAACATATTTTTTCAACAGTTGTTGAAAATGGCAGTGCGATGTAAAGTGTTAATTGCATACTGCTCATATCCCAAGGAACAAGTAGTTTCCTTTTTTTGTGGGGGGTGTGGGGGGTTACTTTATATATAATTAGAATGTTGTGAATAATTTGATTGAAGGGTCATTCCATGTCAAATCAACACAGAAAATGTTAGAACCCAGAATCTTAAAAATGAAAAATAATTAAAATGCAGATTATTTTAAAGGCAGTTAGGTTCAGCTTGGGTATTTGCTCAGTAGAACTATTTGGTGGCGTTAACTATGCCATTATAGCAGTTATAGTATGCCTTGGATATTTGCCAGTGCGGCGAGATGATATAATTCGTGGTGCTAAATACGCCAATCTGCAAAGGATTATGTATATGAATATATGGATAACAGTTTTCCCGGTAACCTTACATGAGCAGTAATTATAGGTTATGAGCATGTGTAAATTGCCAAATAACGAAAAGTCATCATCGGTGACACGCTATCCTATCTAATCCGTAGTTTTTATCAAAGAAAACATATGAAGAGCTGTTTTTTCAAAACAAATTATTAAGTATACATATACATAAGTTGCCAAATTATGAAAAATCGCCATGGGTGGCAAATACGCAAGGTGTCCCATAGGTTTTACATAATTAAAAATACAGTTGAGACAGATGTTCTGATTTTATTACACTTTAGCTCCTAATTAATATAACTTTTGAATGGCAACATTAAATATCACTGTGTTTCTAAGGAGTGCAAATAATTTTTCCAGCGATTATATGCGGAGTCCAGATGGAGTATAGCTCAGGACCCATACAAGACTGATTCCTATAACACGGAACGTATCTGCTATGTTATAGGGGGGGGGGGTCTACTGTGTGAAGTTAAAATGAATTCAGACTTGCAGTGGGCCATTACTGCCTGGCTGCTCACGTGTATCGTATTGGAATTTTCATGAGCCTGAATTGCCCACTTTGTGGAAAGGACGAAATCATGGCCAGGGGCCATTTGTTCGGATGCTTTGCTCTTCATGGGGACTCCGAGGTAACGAGATACTGGAGTGCTAAACATCTGCTGATGAGATATTGACTTTTTTCTCTTACTGTTTTCGAATTTGATGTTATTCACTTTTCTGTATTCTGTAAAAGTTTGTCTTTTTTTCTTGAAATTGGGATGGGGGGGGGGGGGAGAATTGTTATATCGGTATTGATTTAACATTGTTTTAATTGCTTTTCAGATAAGGACTTCCATGATTTTTGCAATGACAAGATTTTTTATTGTATCTTTTATTTTATCAGTATCCATTGTAGGGGGAATTTGTCGTATTACATACACAATTCTGTAAGGAGAACTACCCTGAAAAGAAATTATTTAACTATAAATTATTTCATAGATATGATTCCTTATGCTTTAGTGGGCTTGAGGATCTGGCTTAACATTCATGTACCAGTTGTTAGTGGAGAATGAAGTTTTTTGAAATTAAGGTTAGTAAAAACACTACTGAAAATAAAGTACGGAAAGTCAAGCACATTTAATTAGATATGGTGCAATTATTTTTTAAAAGAAAAGAAAACATACCACTGTCGTTGTTTTCTGCTAGTAGTTCCTGGACTCGGTGTCCTAGGTCCTCTAATTCTTACATTTAAATTCGACCTTCCATCATTCAAATTCCTTGAATCATGCAGTCTTCTTTTTGGAGTCTGAGGGGATTCTTTCCTTTTGTCTTTTTTTTTGTTGCTCCTGCCACCTTCAATGCGTGGTGATGGGGATCTCATTTTCTGGATCTTAGTTTGTCTGTTTTTAATTTTATCATAGTCATCTTTGACTTTCACATCAGCTTTACTGCCATCTTTTGTTGACTTCTTGCCTTTTTTCTTGACAGGTGGACGAGAACCACTGGATGATGATGACGAGGATGATGAGCTACTGTCATCTGTATCATCATCACTGCTGCTACTAGTAGACCCAGAACTGCTAGAGATGCTTCCACTGTCACTGCTACTGCTGCTGCTGCTACTTTCGCTAAATGAAACCTGAAAGAAAGTTTATTTTAATATAATACATACACACGCACAAATAAACTAGCCTATAAATACATGTTATAAACAGAATATGTCAAAACACTTATTCAGATGCCTAAGTCATCACATGGCATCCTCACTTAAAAAATTGATATTAAAATACAAACAAAAATGTTATACAGAATTGCTATTCAATGTCTAAAACAAAATTTCCTGACATTTTCATATTTTTTCAGAACTCTATTCATAAAATTCCAGAGTAAGTCATTATGGCACCTATAACTTACAACTGTTAAATCAGTAGACTCAATAAAGACTGCATAATTCAAAGAATGATGGTAGACTGAATCCTTTAATATGAAGATTAGAGGACCTGGAACACCAAATCAATACCTTCTGATGAATCCTGTTTTAACCCACTTCTCTGGCAATAGGGCAATAAACAGTTAAATGTGGCAATCTTAGTGCTCATGTCGTAATACTTAAGATCAGTCAATATCAATGCTACAGTTTAAAAAATAACAAATCATGTAGAAAAATTTTCTTAATTTCTTGTCTAGTTATGTAACTTTGTATGCATAATATTTTAAATTTTATTCATATCATTTCCTAATTTAGTGCTTTCTAAATTTTTAAACTAGTTACTAATTTATGTACATTCTCAAACACAGTTACTTTTGAAAAGTCAGAGGAGGTACCAGTATCTGCTAATATGTAAACAGTTTTATTTTCACTCTAAATGCGAATTTTGTTAAATATTGTTAATACTGTTACGAAAACTTGATTACCTTTAACAGTGATGCATTTTATTGATATCAGGTTTTAAAGATTGTTAGACTTATTTCCTTCCCCACCTAAAATATCAAAGAACTTTTCCTTAAAGAAAAAAAGTCTTAAATATATATATCAGGGATGCTGACTGCTGTAAACAGTTTTGGAACATTTTGGGGAGCAGGAAAATTGCTGTTTTGGAGCAGGTGAACAGATATAGGGAGCAGTTCATTTTCAATAATATAACTGCTTAACAGAAACTCTTAATAGCAATAATTAGTAATCAAATCTAATTATTTTGATAAAAATATGTAGTTAATTTAAACAAAAGTAAATATTTTCATGTCCTAAAAAATAACCTTTGTTGTTAAAAGGTTAAAAACACATTAAAATCCGACAGGTAGCACTTTCAGTGGCCGTAGTTCCTCAGAACTACGTTCCATCCGGGATCAATTTGCACATGCGTCATGTTGTCGTCGAAGTTCTGAGGAAGAGAGCAGTGCAGTTTGAAGCTAAGGCTGAAGAAGGTGGTGGCCGCCACTGAAAGTGCTACCTGTCGGATTTTAATGTGTTTTTAACCTTTTAATATTTTAATACAGTCCGTCCTTTTCTTTTAAATAACCTTTGTTGATAATCGATTATTCGTTCTTTTACATGGTTAAACAACATGTAAAAGAATGAATAATCAAGTATAGTTTTTAATAGTAGGTACACAAATAAAAAAAATTCTATGTACATACTGTACAGTAATGCTAAAGGAGGAAGGGGACAAAATTTTAAATGGCCCCATAATGGCCAAGTAATCCCTGTCAATGATTGTTTATCAATTCTTCAGAATCATTTCTGCATGTATGTTCAAGCAGTAGTTTTTTACTATGTGGGATGATATTGATTTTTTTTTAAATTTATTTATTCAAAAAGGGGTACTATAAGTGTGGCCCTATATCAGTTTAGTCAAGTTTTAATGACTATTTTCATTCAGAAAATTGGAAAAAAATATGTTTAAAAAACCACTTCTTAAAGGGCTGCCAGAAAAAAGGTGTAGTTGTAAGTCAAAAGTCGCTAAGATTGGCCAATTTTAGCAATACATCGCCAAGTTTGGCACTAAAAAATAAGTTCACAAAACTAAATCCAGCTTCACAATATCCTCTACATCCAGCAAGAAATTACCGAACCTTACTGTTTTACTATGGGAATGACATTAACATAAGAAAATCAGGAAGAAAATAAAACATTTTTAAACCACTGCCTAGAAGGTTGCCAGTAGTAGTATTCGTAATGTTGAAAGTCACAAAGGTTGGCCTCTTTTGGCAATTCATTACTAAGTTTGCAGCCAATATTTATGTTAGTTTCCAAACTTATGTTAACATAAGTTTAAAATATCAAAGAACTTTTCCTTAAAGAAAAAAAGTCTTAAATATATATATCAGGGATGCTGACTGCTGTAAACAGTTTTGGAACATTTTGGGGAGCAGGAAAATTGCTGTTTTGGAGCAGGTGAACAGATATAGGGAGCAGTTCATTTTCAATAATATAACTGCTTAACAGAAACTCTTAATAGCAATAATTAGTAATCAAATCTAATTATTTTGATAAAAATAT
The DNA here is from genome assembly GCA_038373885.1 of Cheiracanthium punctorium. Classification (NCBI taxonomy): domain Eukaryota; kingdom Metazoa; phylum Arthropoda; class Arachnida; order Araneae; family Cheiracanthiidae; genus Cheiracanthium; species Cheiracanthium punctorium. The sequence continues at coordinate 238,306 of JAWZYV010007250.1, forward strand.
GTAGTTAATTTAAACAAAAGTAAATATTTTCATGTCCTAAAAAATAACCTTTGTGATGAAACTTATGTTAGTTTCCAAACTTAATGCAGAATGACAATATCCCATATGTTTTGCAAGAAATTGCCAAACAGTGCTATTTTACAATGGGAATAATTTTTCATTACGATAAAGTATTTTTTTTTTTTCAGTGCACCGAAGTCGGTTTTCTTACCCAGCCAAGCCTGTCCTAGTTTTTTTCTATATGTAAGTCTTTCAGAAGAGCTCTAAATGTAATTTGTAAAAAACAATACCAAATCATAACAAATATGCATAAATCTAGAAAAGAAAAATCAGTTAAACCTCAATTATTATAAGTTACAGAGAAAAAATAATCCACAGAATACATACTGTCTTTGTGATAGTAACATTTTCATTCAGAAGTCTTTCTTTTTGTAGTTCAAGAGCTAATTCTCTCTGTAACTGCTGTCTCTTTCTTTCTAAAGTTAATTCCTCTTTAAAATCAAGTTGAGCTGCATCCATAGGCCAATCTGAAATGAGATAGATTAATTACAGTGGTAAAATGTTCTCATAGCACTAGTATGTACATTTTAATTACATGTAATACATAACAGTTAAATGAAACTCAATCAATTGAAGATCTATCTTCGTCAGTAACATCCACAAGAAAATCATAAAGAATAATTATAAAACCAAATCGATAAGAAAAGTTAAGAAGAAACTGAATCTTACTAATACAAAAGAAAAGGGGAGTGGGGGGGAAACAATTAATTGCATAAATAACAAAGAAATAAAAAAGAAGGAGGAAGTAGGGGAAAGACACAGGAATGAGCCATGAAACGCAGTAAACGGAGGTAATAGGTAAAATAGTAGTCCGAAAAACACAAATATAAAAGGAACATAAATATAATAAGAAAAAAGTAAGGTATTTATTTTTATTACATCTTTTATTGATCATGAAATGTAGTGCGGTAGTTGGGTGCATTTGCCTGTAAGTGGAATATTGATATGTCTTCAATTACATAACTTATTATTACTTAAACAATTTCATAGATTTTACCTTTTAAGTACAAGAATAACTCATTTCTAAAATCCCAGAGCATTGTGTTCGTAATAAACCATTAGGCTGGTACAGTGAAAGGAAATCAAATGAACTCCATTAAAATAACACATATCGACATATTCTACATAAAATAACATTTAGGTACTTACATATTATCTCGGCAGTCATTCCCGCCAAACTAATTTTTGTCAAATGTGCTGGCAAACTATTGCCAATCGTATTCCGAACCATCAATAATTTTATGACCCGGCATTTATCTTGATGAAAAATCGCTCGTCTTGCCGGACCACCGGGATAATACACATTAAGTACCCATATTTATTAACAAAAATAATAACAGAATCTGAGGTAGTTATGTTTCCTCTCTCAATTTAAATTTCAACTTTAATCATCAATGTTAAATACAAAATTTAACATACTTTTTGTTATAAGGCCATAAATACAAAATACAAATAAGGCGTTAAATACAAAATTTAACATACTTTTTGTTATATTGTCGTTTGGCATAATTTTTGTTAAAAATTTAAAATATATGGATGATGTTAAAATTTTTCAACAAGGGGATAGGAGAGTTCTTGTTTCTCTCTGACTTTGAAGCAGATATTAGGTTTATATATTTTTATTATATATTTCCTGATGTTGCTCACCAAAAGCAAACATCAGAAACGATTTAACATGTAGAGGTGTCTTTTAGGGATTCATTTAAATCTGTGAGAAAGATACAGCAAGTATTACAGATATAATAGTGCGATAACTAGAGAAGAAAAAATTACTTTACAAGACTGCCAATCACAATGCATCAATGATGTCCAGTTACAAGTCAACAATCGGGGGGGGAGGCATTCAGGGCAAGCACCCTTGGCCCCCAAATTGCTTTTAAGTTTACAAATTTGTTACTTTTGAAAAAGTTTTCAAAAGAAGGGCGCCCCCAATGAAGCTTTTGCCCAGGGCCCCAACTCGACAAATCGGCTCAAGAGAACCCAAAAGACTTCAAGCAATTAACTCAAAGCTGTATTTATTAAATGTGATAGCTATATATTTAATTTAGAGTTAATGCTGCTGGTACTAAGGTAGCCAAGACTTTTATAGAAATGTAAAAAATATTTAAATTGTAGCCAATTTTTGAGGTAATCGGCTCTTCTGGGGTCTATAATTTTGTTTAAAATTCATATTCTATATCACATAACTTTTGCCCTTTGTTGCATGTAAATCAGTTATTTAGAAAAGATATTTATCTTTTTTCTCATTGGATGACAAAAGGATTGGTGGTAGGATAGGACTATAAATCGATAAATTCTGAAATTTGGGTATCATTTTAACATTTCTATGCCTATTCCTCATATAGTTGGCTCATCAATACAAATTTGTTATTGTTCAATATTTTGACTGTTTGATTATAATAAAATTCATTGTCCATTCTTTTATATATATATATATATATATATATATATATATATATATATATATTTTTTACTTTAATCAATCATTATGTTGTTCATCATCAATGATTGTTTATCAATTCTTCTGAATCATTTCTGCATGTATGTTTAAGCAGTAATTTTTTACTAGGTGGGATAATATCGATTTTTTAAAAAAATTATTTATTCAAAAAGGGGTACAGTGAGTGTGGCCCTATATCAGTTCACCGCAAGCATGCGCAGGAGAGAAAGGAGGTTCTTATAAAGATCGCCATCCAATTGACGTGGCATAATGCATGTGAGGGCAGGATGGCGTTCCCATTGCAAAATTCGAGGATTGAGTACTGCGAGACACTCCGAAGCCTACGCAGAGCCATCTTGATAGAACAAAGAACCACAGTTGTTCACGGAGGGTGTGGTTCTGCTCCATAATAATGCACGTAAACACGTCTCCAGGTTCACGCACGTGGAACTGGCCAAGTGGGAGCAGCTTAACATCTGCCCTACAGCCCGGACTATGCCTATTCCTATATGTTAACTTGGTGATGTATCTAGTTAATGAATTTTTGTATACAATATTAAAATGACTACAAATGATAAATAGTCATGCTCATTATATTTTTCATATGTTTTACAACGTTAGAACACCAGTCTCTGTGTTTCACCCAACCCTTCCAGTGTTGCAAAATAAACAAGTATGAAAGATCATGAGCAGCTGATGATACTCAACGAACATATCGTACGGAAATATAGTAATATAAATTAAAGAGTCTTTTTTTTTTTTTTTTTTTTTTTTTTAAAGGTAGTTTAATCGGAATGGTTTTTAGTTATATTAAAGACTAATCAATGATGTTTCACTTGCAGGGGAAGCGAGGGCTCATGAAATTGTGACAGTTTGTTACAGGGAGGGGAAGGGAGTACCAAAAAGAGTGACATTACACAATTTGTTTAAATAAATTCAATGTTTTAAAATTAGTGTTGACTCTAGATTAATTTGGCAGGGCGCAGCACCCGGCGGCCTTTTTGTTATCTTTTCCCCCCCCCCTAAACAATTTGCTCTTTTTAATTGATTTTCTTAGTACATATTATTCGTAATGTATAATAGTTATTTATTAATCATATATAATTACAGATGATACAGAAAGTATGCCTTAGCAAAACGACGTTTTGTGATTCGAAAATTCTGCAGGATTTGCTTGTTTCTTATGGCAAGCCTAGACAAGGGATATCTCCTAAGGAGGGTGCCTTGGTTGGGTGACTTTTTAAGGAGTTCTAATGTGTATCGAGGGGTACATCTGGATGAAACCGACCAAAACTCCAGACCGACAGTTGCGCGGGCGGGGCCCGCCGAACGTGGAAACTTCAACACTTCAGCCGTGTACCATCTTCAGTGGCTTTATCCACTCAAATCCATCTGAAAATTGAGCGATTTGCGACGTTTTGCGAATACAGCAATTGAAACACATTATGCTTTTGCCAAAATCAGAGCATAATACAGTATGGAACCTCTTATCCGGAATAGTTGGGACCGGGTGTATTCTGGATAACTGAATTTTCTGGATAACTGGTTGGGGATTAACATGACATCTACTGATTTGATTGATAGCATAAATGTTACTCTCTATTTTTGATTAGAATTAAACATTAATTGTTAATATACCAGGGCTTGAATTTCAGGGTGGGATGGCGGGATTTGTGCCCGAAATTTAAAAATCCCGCCAAAAACGATTGCCGATGCGGGAGCCTCCCGCCCTGAAAAATTCCCAAAATTTCCAGAAAATTTACTTTTGCAATGACATTTCCCGTTTCTGATAATTTCCCCGATTTTCGGATGAACTTGTTGCTTCTAAAACTCTGAATGTAGCTTAAGAAATCTAAATATACAAAAGGCTTATAAGTGGGGACTTGTGTATCAGTCGTTTTTAGAACCCTTGACTCATTGAGTGCTGCACTGGAACATGATGCTAGTCTAAAAACAGGGGATGCTGCAAAAGCAAAAGGAATTCTCAAGTTAGTTTCTGAATTTTCTTTTGTAGCTTTCATTCACATCATGATGGATATACTCCAACCATTTACAATACTATCCAAATTTTTACAAAGTGAAAATGTTCCCCCCCCCCTTTTATTACGCCACAGTTTTAATTATATAAAAGTGGAGTAAATGCAGAATTTAGTAAATCATACTACTGACAAGATTTGGTATTCTAAATATTCATATTATACACCTTCTGATTTTTAAAAAAATTCTCAACATTTTAATAAATGGAGAAAGGAAAAAAAATAATAAAACAAAAGAATGCTAGTTCTGGGAAAGGATGTCTTCAGAAAACAAATTGTGTCATTAGTTAACAGCTAGGTAATTCATAAAACAAGCTGTCATCAATTTAAGCTTTTTTCAGTTGAAAAAAAAAATAGAAATAATTCTGGAAGGTTTATTAATAGATAATTTGTTTAAGCACTTTTGGCAACAGGATGTTGATTATTTTAATTATATTAAGCTGATTAAAAACATTTGATAGTTAAAATAAACTATTGATTACTTTTTTTATTTTAAAAAGATTAAAGCAAGATTTAAGAATGAAAATTTAGTGTTTTTAAAGAGACATTTTTAAGTATGTTACAAGAAATTAAAAATAAAGCTTTATGAAAAATAAATTATTGAAAATATTTTAAACTTTATTTCATAGTTTTGGACAATTCTGTGAGTTAAAAAAAATATTAATTTTATACCTGCTAAAAAACTTACATGTAGTAATTATTTTTATTTATTTTAAAGAAATAGTACTTTTTTAAAAACTTATTCACTTTTCATGAATGAGCAAGCATTAAATTAGAAGTGAAAGAGGAATAACAAATATACTTCAGTAATTTGATTTGATATGGTGTTGTACATTTCAACCATTGGATGTATTACAAAATTTGCATTTGCATGACTATGTCATTTTTCCCAGTAATCTTCTGTGTTCTGAATTCAATTTTCCCAATTTCTCTAGTTATCAATTAATGGATGAGTTAAACTGTTTGATGGAATTTTAAAAATGTCTAATAGTAATAAGGGTAACTTTGAAAATCTTCACTTGGTACTCATTCAATAATTATTGCAAACGAAAGAATTTAAATAAAATTCTGATTTATATAATTAAACTTTATACATCCTGCATTGCAGAAATTTTATTATTTTTATTACATGCTAAACACATCTACCATAATCCACTTACACTGACAGACCTTTTCTGTTTAAAAGTTTGTACCAATATAGGTGAAATATCGTATATGAATGAGATCCAGTAATTGTGGTCCAGTAGTGATAGTGTGATAAAATGCAGGAACAAAAATTAACGGTCCAACTGCCTTCCCCTACTGCCTAAAAAATCATGTCTGGCTAAAAATTTCTGAAACCTTCTTCAATAAATGTACTATTCTTATAAATAATAAACATGTACATCACGCAATTTTGAGAAAAAAAAAAAAGCAGAAAATTCAATATTACTTATATTAAAACTCAGGGCTCACAACAGAATTTCAAGGCCAATTCCGGGTAAAAAAGGAGCTATTTTAATCATAAAAAGGACCAAAAAGGAGCTGTTTTGTCTGAAAAGGGGACCAAAAAGGGACCAGTTCTGTTTGAAAAAAAGCTCATACACAAGAAGGAAATTGTTTATAAACTGACACACATATAACTATATATTTTAAAAAATTTAAATAACAGAAACACTTCAGTTTTTCTAACTAGAAACCAGACTAATTCATAGCAGTTATAATTTGTATACACATAAAATATCTGCTTGTATCAGGGATGAGATTGACAAAAAGGAAAAAGTCTGAAAGAATGTAGGAACAACATTTAAGCAATACAATTTTGAATTTCAAGTTCAATAAATATTGTAATTGCTTTTTTTTCCATCTACAAAACCATTTGATTCCTGAAGCTTTAGTTCTGGCACATTTACATTTTTCCATGAATCTTTCCTGAATCAAGAAACAACTTTCAAAAAACGGGCCTGCATGATCAGCAATTCTTAGTAAGAAATTGTGCTCCATTAAAAATTCTGTATAAAGGGATTTAGCATTTGTAACAGATATGTTGAATTGAAATCTCTTTCCTAAAAAAGATTCAACTTGTATTTATGAAATAAATTTGGAATACCCCATCACAATCATGTTTCTTTACCAAAACTAACACATTTAATTTGAATCATAAAAAAAAGAGCAAAGAGTTTGCAGAAATTAAATGTAATTCTTGAATTTTTATTAAACAAATCAAAAGTAAAGACTTTGAGTTATGATAAGGCGACAAACACATTAAAGTGAAGCTTTTTGCCTTAAACAGTCCAGACAATGCAATATTTCATAAATTAACAGGGAAGAAGATGACAGCATATAACATCACATGTGAAAACATTTCATCGTCCAATAGATAAAAAGTTTGTAATAGAGTGACTTCTGAATGACTAGAATCCACAGCTAGCACCATGAAAAAGGGAAAAAAGGGACCATTTCTGCAAAAAAAGGACTTCTAAGGACCTTGAACAAAAAAAGGGACTTCAAGGGAAAAAAAGGACCATTTGTGAGGCCTGAAAACTTCTTTTTTTTTTTTAATCAAAACTTCTAGTTATCTAGATTTAATTCACATATTTATGTCATGTTTAGACCAAAATATTATCAACAAATTATTTTTCCTATTTCGCTTATACTTACTACTACTGGATATTTTCTCAAAAAAAAAAAAAAAAGGGGGGGGGGGGGGGGAAACTAAGACAAATTGGAAAAAATCTTACTATGCATTGTAAGGCAGAACACATATTACAACTCTACATCTTAAAGTTTCGGGGATCAGATCGTTTCAAACCAGTTTCTATATGTTATCTAGCTGTACATTCTCGTGGAACCCCAAAGTGCCCTTTTTGAAAACAGGGTGTCCCTTTTGAAATTCTTCCCCCCTCCCTCCCCTCCCCCGGCGGCCCTTTTTTTCTAGTGTCAACACTAAAAATGTTTTGAATTCTTAAAGCAAAGATTTAGAGCAAAATATTTTAAAGTCTAAAACACTACTTTTTTTACTTGCTCTTCGATATTAATATTTTATTACCATTGTATATTATGATTTTTGTTGGAAACACTGATCTTATGCCTTATAAAGTAAGTACTTGAATAACTATTGATATGCTCACAAACATCATTAAAACACTAAAAATAAAGTTTGGAATATGATCTATAATGTAGTGCTTCAGTTCAGAACTGCCAAGTATATTTTTATGTAATATAGCATGATGTGTGACAAGGAGGAAATATGATGAAGTGTTATACTTTCTAACAAGGGGGTGGGGCAAAAATATTGAAAAAAAAATGTGACATTTATGGACAGCCAATTGTCATGGGTGCCGGCAGCTGTGGGCAAATGCCCACCCTTGTGTGAGGCAATCACAAAATTATAAATAAATATACAAAATCTGAAATCTGAATTTTTTTAAATGTTAATCAAACTAATAATTTTACTTAAATTTACTTAATTTAATCGCAGAATAAAATACGAAAATTCTGTAATGCGTGTGTATGCGCATGTGTCATGCTCTGACATTTTGCCCACCCTGTAAAAAATCCTGGCAGTGCCCATGCCCATTGGAGAATACAGTTACCTCTCTATTTAACAACACTCTATTAAACGACGATATTTCAGAGTCCTGGAACCTCCGGCATAAATATCTCTATTTAGAGACGACGCTGTTTCTGTTTAACGACAATTTTTCTTCTACATAAGTTTTTAAAAAAAGTTCTTATCTGCAGCAGGGGAACCTTCTGTGGGTGAACAAGTTTGGTTTCAATAACAAAATAAAACATTCCTTGATGTTTGCAATGTTTGAATTAGACTTGTTGCAATGAGAAAAGGGGTGAGAGGGATTACCGTTTCTCAGAAGATGGAATATCCTTCATGGAGCTCTTGATGCAGGAGTCGAATCAATCAATTGACCCTCCCTGTTGTCATGTGACTTACAATACCTGTCCTGTACAATAACAACCCTTTCTCACTCCTTCCAAGAAGCAGGTCTTTGGTTATGTATTCATTTTAGAGAATTCGTGGTTGTGTGTGGCAGATCATTCTCATACGAACACAAGGTGCGCAAAGAAAAATGGCATCAAAGAGAAAACATCTTACGCTACACGAAAAGGTGAAAATAATTGAAGAGTGGGAGAAAAGTTTTGGAAATTCAAAAATCCAAATCACAAGACAATTCCAGATACATCAGTCTAACTCTCCAGGGTATATTAGCAAGTAAAGAAAAAATTCTTGAAGCAGCAAAGAAATTTTGTTTGGGATCCAAATCCAAACGATAGACAATTTAATGTGGCCGATCAGAAGAGTTTGATAAGGCACTTCTGGAATGGTTTCATATGAAGCAAGAACATACAACATTCCAATTTCCGGTGTGATATTTAAAGAAAGTGCTATTCTTCTGGCAGAAAGGTTTGGAATGCAAAATTTTCAGGCTTCGGCTGGTTGGCTAGCAAAACTCAAAGAAAGATACAGACTTGCATTCAAGCATTCACACCTATCAGCTTTTCGGTGATCTCAGTGAGCATAATTTTTCCAGCAATATTAATTTTCTAAGGTTAACTATTTGCTTATTAATTTTTCTGAAAAAACCTTCTTATTCAGCTAAGTTGGATTTGTACAAATTATGTAATTAAAATAGATTACATATTTAACTGTGATACATTTATATTTTATATACGTTTAAAAAAAATGTAAACATTTTTATGCAATTTTGATTTTTCATTTAAATGAACGGGGGGAAAAGAATGAAAACTGGTTTAAGTATATTACTGAAAGTGAGTTAAACCTATTTTTACAGATGTTGTTATCTTAACATCATGACACAAAAACTATTTATAAAGACCTTTAAACATACCATCAGAATCATCCTCCCAATTGCCTTCTGTTTTCTTTTTAGCTTCTCCGGGTTCTGCAGCTGGAACTGCTGGGGATCTTGGCCTAGTCACAACTACAGTTGATTTTATTTTACTTTCATGTTCACCCTTTCTGCTCCTGCTATTGCTACGTTTGCCAATTCTCTAAAAATTTAGAATAAAAATATGTTTAGAATAAACATTTTTCTTTTCAGTAATTATTGATACAGCACTTCTAAATATGTAGTACATATGTCATTTGAATGGCAATCAACTGTGCATCCTTTAGCAATTGTATTTCTTTTGCACTAAACCAAGAAAAAGGGTGTTAGTAACATCAATTGTAATTATCTTTAACCATTTCAAAACATAATATGTCACTGAAAAATCAAAGGTTTGCTTTACCAATACAATTCATCATAATCACCCTACATAGGCTTACTACATTTTTTAAAGTCAAATCCAGGACAAACCCATATTTTTGGGAGGTCCATCCCAGGACTTTGGTTAATCACATTATAACAAATTTCAAGAGAAAATTGTAATTCTCAAACATTCGTTAAAGTGAAATTTCATTGATTTAATTAGTTCTATGATTTTCTTTAATAAAAGTATTTTATTCATTGATTTGAAATATTTGTAAAAGTTTAGTTCATTGTAACAAGAATAACAGCACTAAGTGTAGTGCAGTGGTGTTCACATAGAATAGCTGTTCTCCACACGGACACTGCTGAACTTAGTGACGTCATTGTGGATTTTAAAACGGGATGACGACCATACAGCTTGAATTTCAGTAACCCCGGACAGCACTAAAGAACCAGGACTTTCAGGGCTAATCCCAGACGTCTGGTAAGCTTACCCTACAACTTAAATTTAATACCACTTTTTGATGTACAAAATTGGGATTCTCCCATTGAAGTGTTTGTCACTCATCAGTGGTTGCTTCATTAGTTGTTGTGCTCATCGAAATACTCTATAAAACCAAAACAAATTTATTCTAAAATAACCTTACTAAATGTGATTAGACAAGGTTAGATTTAATTACATCTTTTCATTATAGAAAATTTTCTAAACTAACTAACTTGATGTTGATCATAGATAAAGCCACATAATTTCTTTAATCTTCAGCCATATTGTCTATTACTTCATATAAAAAACATAGTACAGCTGCTTATATTAAATATAAGGGTTATATGAATACATACACAAAATGGAAGGGCATAATCAATACACTTCTATATATATACACTTCTAGAACACACTAGAACACTATCTATATACACTATATACACTTCTATCAATACACTTCTATATATATACGCTTCTATATATATACACTATATATATACACTCTATATATATACACTTCTAGATAAGATAGATAAAGTATTACTTAGAGCAGCATTTCTCAACCAACCCTAGGGGAGCGCAGAGAATTTTGCAGGTGGATCACAAGAAAAATGGACAAATGTATGTTTTAAAAAATCATCTTATTCATTCTTATTTTTACTACAAAGCATATCTATTTTTGCTTAAAACATTTATTCAAACTTTACTCATAACATTAATTTGTAGAAAAGTCACTAAATGTTCACTGTTGAAGAAGAAAAAAACTTAATGCATGCTAGAAAAAGTGTTTGCATAATTATGGCAACACTATGCTAAAGCAATCTGCCCAGGATGGGGGTACCTTGGTAGGGGGACTTTCTAAGAGGTTCTAGTCCACATTACATTTGGAGAAAATCCACCAAAACTCCAGATCATTAGATTGACAGCTGCACGATGGGACCCGAACCCAGGACCTTCACACTTCAGCCATCTACCATTTTCAGTGACATAACCACTGTAACATGGTGCGGCCGCTGAATAATGTGAGTGAAGGGGGTGCCACTGTAAGTTAGACTTTGTTAGGGGGGGAGGGCCAAGTTGAAGGGTTGGTAACTGCTGATTTAGAGAATACAAAGATTTATGCTTTTTACAGAGTCAAGTATTCATTCTCACCACTAAATCAATAAATTTTTATTTATTTCTAACATTACAATTATGGTTTATACATTTTTGTTTCATCAATATACCAAAGTATTTCTTTCAATATTTATGACAATAGAGCCGCTCATTGATAATAAATGGCATCAACTTGAGTAGCAAACAGAAGCACTATCAACGCCTGAAATGAATTTTGACAAGCACAACAACCTCTCTCTATATTCGAATTGTAGCTTTTCATGCAAATTGTACGATCATGTTCCTCATAGAGGTCTGCACAAAGAGAAAATTTCAAGCCCAGCCTGTAACGAAAAAAAGAAAAAGGCTAGCCCAGCTTGTAATCAAACTACAAAATTCAGGTCCGTCCTAGCCCATAATCAAAAGAAAAAAAATTATGTGGGGCTGTGTCAGTGAACTTCAACATTGGATTAGCGTGAAGCGTCTGTGCCAGTGAGTTGCCCTGAATGTTGAAGTTTGAAATGAAAACCAGATTGACTTAATAATGACACTAGATTTATGTTTAAGTATAATAGTTTTGTAATTATGAAGGATATAGACCTTTTCATTACAGTCCACTTTTCTTTGGCCTGATACCGATGTGTGATTTTAAAGCCATTCACGTCAAAAAATTGAGGCCTGTTCAGGCTCATAATCAAAACAAAAAATTCAGGCTAACCCACCATTATAAATCATGATTTAAGGAACTGCCTAACTTAATTTACAGACTATATCATTTCAGAATAATCACTTTTTAGTAATGACTCTATACTTTTGATAGTTATTAGACATTAATATAAACATTGATAAATTTAAAACATGTAACAAGAATTTTTATTGAAACATTTCATAATTTTAAAGATAGAAATCATACTTGTGCTCCACAAATTATATTACCGTATATTCCTATTATAAGCCGAGAGTGTGTTTTTTCTTCAAAAATTTACCCAAAATTCAAAACCCATATATAAGACGAGATTTAAAATAAAAAAAAATTAAAAAATCCTGTGACATTTAAACACATTGCCAAGAGGGCGGAAATATCACCAAACAGGTAAAATATTTTGTTGCTGTAAAGTACAACCAATGATTGGATTAAGGAATAAAGGCTGGCGACGATGAGAAAGGCTCATACATTCCTCTTTTCACCATAGAGATTAATACCTCTCCCCACTCTTGCTCTCTCTTGCATCCTTTCATCCAGGCACCTTCTATTGTTATCCTCTCCTTAGAATTGCTAGCCTTTAGGTCCTCCCTGATTGATTACCCCTTCTGTATCTGTATGTTAGAACTTTTCGTCCTCTAGAATATATAATTGCAATAGATTATCTATGGTGCCTATCTATGTGATTTTTTTCCTTCTTTTTGTATATACTGATTTTAATGAAAGCGCCCAAAAAGTAAGTTGAAAAAATTAAAAATAATTTTCATTTGTTTATTTTTCATACAAATTATTTAGAGCATTCTATTATTTTTTGTGCATGTTTAAGATATATAAATAAAAAGTGCTATATTTGGCGATGTTTAGTGATTTGTTGCTTGCGCAAGATAAATGAAAATTATTTACAATATTTGCATGATTAGCAGATACGTATATAAGCCAACCCCTATAATTTAGCTTTTGAAATTTAAATTTTCCAAAAATTCTTGTCTTATACACAGAAGTATACGGTATTCCAAATAACTATGACAATCAATTATGTATCAGGTTGTAATGAAAGTTTTCTGCAAAAGAAGTTCTTAATAAAGTTAGAAAGAAAACATGGAAGCAGTACCTTTATTGCGGGTAGTAATCGTCACCCAAATCTATAATTTTCTGTCAATGCTTTGGTAGTTTTTCAAAGCCTTCTACCCAGAAACTTAGCGGCCACGAGACTGAAAACAAATCAACCTCGTTTTGAACATCCTGCACTGAATCAAAGATGGGGGTACAAATCAAAATGTCAATTTGTCCCGTATGGAATTGCCCAGTACCTTTCGTCAAAGTAGGACAAAAATAAACATGCACATTCTTATTCATGGCAAGAGATTTGTAAAGATTGTAGAGACTTGTAAGATGTTTCTTCCAGTCAGGGTTGCGAATTTAGCCACTTTGTTGCTAGATCTGGGCAAGATATCCATTCAAATGCAAGAATTTCCAAAGGGTTAACGAATTCATTACCAATTAATATCTATGAACTAAACAGCATTATGTTAAATGTTACATATACAAAGCACATGTAAATGAAAATGTATAGGCCTGTTTTCGCTTGTTATTGAAAGTGCTTAAGCTTGATCCAGCTCGTGTTTTAAGATCGCATTGGGGAGGGGGGGGGGGCAGCCTGACTCAAGCCTAAAATAAATCTTGCTGCAAAAGCCCAAAACCAGTCTGGGTACAAGCCTTGAACCAGGACTGAGTACATACAGATCTCTAATTTCCTCAGCAGAAGTTGTTCTCTAATGATGCTTTCTTTAAAGGATGAAAGCAGTAATTTTAATAAGATGGTTTGCACTTTTTTTGTACTTTTTGTTGCATGGCTATGTTGGTTACCATTCTGCACATTAAGAGGAAGTTTCCTTTTTTACACTCCCATACTTTACAATTTTTAAGCATAAAATTTATGCATTTTGACCAAGTTCTAATCATAAGACTTTACAAAAAAGATTCATTCAAACAAAATAAATTAAATACATTCTTGTTTTTGAGAAATACTCTGTTGAGAGGTAGGTGTGTGTAAATGTACAAAAAGCTGTGGTTTCCACCTTAGGGGCACACACATTATAGAGGGTGAGTACAAATGATGGACTTGATTTAAAAATATCATATTTTCGAAACTACTGCACATATTACAATAAGTGATACATAAATGTAAAGAGAAACATACCAAGTTGTTTTTTTTTTTTTTTTTTTTTTTTGAGTTAGAAATGTTTGATGTGTGGCGCTCTGGTTACACGACATACATACAATTTGTAATCCAGTTCATTGCATACACTTTGTAGCGTCACTATCAATAGCTCGTAATGCTGCATGAATGTGTTCTTGAAGTTCTGGCAGCATTTTTGGCATAGGTGATAAATGTCTTTGACATAACCCCACAAAAAGAAATCACATGGTGTTAAGTCTTAGGATCTTGGTGGCCATCTGATAAAGGGTAAATCTGTTTCCTTAAATTGATGATATCATCGCAGAATGCTCTTGTTGGTTGGTGCTTCTCTTCCGTAGCAATTTCTAAATGTACATTGCACCGAAATAAATGAAAAAAATATGTACAGATTCTGATACTCAAAAATTCTTCTCTGTCATTGTCGCCATGTTTGGAATTTAATCACAGAGATCTAGAGATACTCTACTTCAAAAGAGATATGGCACGGCCTTAGTGAGCATGCTCAGAAAATCATCCAACAATGGCAATTTGTTTTTCCCCAGTTGGCCTTTATTTGCAAAGATGGCAAGTTTTATTTTTCACTTTTTATTTCTATGAATTAAAGGGTGCGAACTGAGCATGCATAATATCTTCCAATTATGGATGCAATGAGTACGGAGAAATACCTACAGTGCAGTGTTTACAATAAATTAAAGTGCTGGCCATAACGATATATTATTATTCCTAGATTATGATTATAGTTCACATGAATAACTTTATTTTGTCAGTGTTTAATGTATAGATATACAAATATTTGTGCAGCGAACAATTCTATTTTTTTTTTTCTTCTAAATGTTGTTAAAGATTAAAAACAGCAAACAGCAGATTCAGAGCTGTATGCTTTGGGGGTGGGGGAATGAACCGAACACTGAACAATGCAGAATTTTTCACAAAGGAATTCATTATAACTCTGTTAAACTCCAAAATTTCAGTTTGAGGTAAGGGGGGGGGGGATGTCCTGTACATTGATCTGCCTTTTATATATGTGTCCTTCCACTGACCATTTAACTAAATAGCAAAAGTTTTCAAAAAGATTTTAATGCTTTTTTTTTTTTTTTTTTAAATGAAAGAATATAGCTAAATTCAAAGGATACAATTCAAGGGGTGTATCATAAACACACTTGTGTTTTGTTTTCATTCATTTGCAAATTTACAAGGGATAAATTATACAACTTTTAAGGTACACAACTAACATAGAATTACACGTGTACACACAGTAGTTGATATTCTGTAGAGGGCTTTTTTTTTTTTCTTTTTTTTGCCAGGAGAGGACAGTTAGTTACCAAATGTGTCACTTTGAGCTACATAAGTTCCTGAAGTTTTCTGCCACAATTTGGATCCTCATCAGAAGATTTCTGAATATTGGAAACCATCAGAAACTGCTAGTGACCACCGAAAGAACTTTCGGAAAACGGATTCAACATACATGGACATGGTGGTCTATCAGAATCCTTAACTTTCCTTAACTTTCAATCAAATCCTTAACTTTGCGGTTACAAGTCCAATGGCTTAACCACTGGGTTACCACGGCTCTCTGAAGAATTTAATGTAATTTCTTACACTTTACTAATAATTACCTAGACAGAAGTGCCTTAAGGTGTAGTCCAAACCATTCGCACGTATAATGCATTTATAAATGCCAAAGAAGACTCCATATGTAACCCCCCGACCTCAAGCTCCCCTTTGAAGGGTATGCGCTTGTACCTTTCAAACAAATTTCAATCTTAATCTCTATCTTTAAGATTTTCAATCAGCCAGGTCTTTAAAAATGTTATTTTACAAAGACCATGATTACAGGTAAATTTTCATCTGGGGGAAGGTTAAATAAACGTGTACAGGCAAAGTTTGATTAGTATGCATAGCATGGGAAGAAAAGGAAACTAAAACATAGATTTTTAACGATGAATTACTTTCCTCCATAATGGAAGGTAATTCATTGTTAAATCCATAATGGAAGGTATGTAAAGAAAAATATTTTTTTTTTCAACATCCTTGCAAGTTTTAATATTACTTCGTTAAAAAAAGCTAACAGGGTGAATTAACTGGGTTTTCTTTTTACGGCAGTCACAAACATGATGTCGTAAATTAAAAATAGCATGAGATTAAAACTAAACCAGAAAATTTACGTATATCAAAGTAAATCTGCAAAGAAACGAGATTAAAATAAGCTATTTCCTTCTACCAAAACATGGGGGATCTAAATATTTAAATTGTGCATTTAAGGGGAAGAAATGAAGATAAAAGTAATAGGTAGTATTAAAAGTAATAGGTAGTATTAGTAGATTTGTTGTGATAATATGAATTAAAGCACAGTATATCATTAGAATATACAGAAAGGGGCACATGTTCCCAATTTTGTGTCAAAATATTTATTTTCAATTTTTGTTTGGAAATTCAAAAGAAACTATCAATAGAAGAAAATTTCCTCATAACTTTCATGTGCCTCCCCTCCCCCCGAAAAAAAAAAATCGTAAAAATCAGTCACTACACCAAAGGACCATTCCAAGTACAAAAAGCGAACATTGAAAAGTAAATGGTAAATATTCAATTATACCTCAATAACATGTACAAAAAGCAAACATTGAAAAGTAAATGGTAAATATTCAGCTATACCTCAATAACACGTGCAAATTCAAACAGCTGAATAACTGCTGCATAGAGTGCTTAAAATAACTCATGCCAGTAAATATTTTTCCGATACAAGTACCTAGCAAGCTACGATTTCAGAAAAATATTGCTTTATCTAAAAATTTTCAACAACTGAAACATTTTTTGACAAAAAGCAAAAAACTGATGCAAAAAGCAAAGAAGGATTTTTTAATTAATTTAAAGCTAGATATGTGCATATATAACATAAATAAATATTAAAGTGATATTTTTGTAAAGTTCAAACAAGGAAACTGTAAGAAAAGACTTAAAATCAAGCTTCCTCGGACAGCTCGAAAGCAAAACTACTGTTGCAGAAATACTCTGCTTGTTTCCGGTGTTCGTCGTTCTAAAGTCCAGTTGGTGTAGAAAATTCTAGTAAAAAGTCCACTGGTCAGGATGGAACACAACTTTATTGCTTCTAGAACTTCGTACAACAATCAGCTGTACAAAATTCACAAGCACAATGAAACAGTAATGTGCTTTTAACAGTCCGCTTAGATCAGAAGCTCTCACAAATGCTGTATTTCTCTCACAAAATAAAACACTTTCACTGGCGAAAATTCAGTGAAAATATACGAGAGATAACATTGACAGTCTCTCAAGACTCAGCAATGAAGAATTTACACACAGCACTTTAAAAACAGCTTCGGAAAGCAAGCCAAAACACAGGTTCTATAGTACTATCAATTCACAAAGCAAGCGCACTCTCTCAGAGAGCTCTATTCACAATACAAGTGCAATACTCACACTGAACTGGGGCTTCTAAGGCGCTTCTATTTATAGCCGACGCAGAAGGTACAAGACGCCTCCAGAAAAGTCTATTTCACAAAGATTCTACATAAAGCGGGGATTTTGATTACATGATAGAAGAGAAATGTTAGGTTATGATGTGATTTTAATGCAGCAAAAGCAGCTTTATAGGATACATAGGGAAAATCGTGCCAAATGACCAAAATGTCGCCAGGCTTGGCGACTTTTGGCAAAATATTGCCAAATTAGGCAAAATATCGCCAAATTTGGCACCAAAAATAAATCCCCAAAAGTGAAGTCAAAACTACAAAGTCCTAGGACGAATATTTCCCGCGATTTCTAGAAACCCCATAAAAAAAAAAGGGGGAAAACAAAACCTCCGTATCTCCGGTTCTAGTGGACCGATTATGATTCAACAAAAAGCAAAATTTAACTATTTAAAATGTAGAATACAAATTTTAAACTATTTTAAGCCCCAGAACAGCGAGTTGCCCTGAAAATTCGTAACACTACGTAAATCTTTGTACATAAAAATCTTCTGTTTGTGTGTATGTGACTGAACTCCTCCTAAACGGCAAGACGGATTTTTATGAAATTTTGTGTGCATGATTAAGTTGATTCGAGAATGGTTTAGATTCACAATTGGATCCGGTAGGCAGCACTGAAATTGCGTTACGACGAAATAGCGCGTTATCAAATGCCAAATTGCTTCATTATTGCTGATTTATCATCAACAACAGTGAAGCAATTTGGCGCATTTTCAGTTTTCCCATACAGAAAGATATCCTGCAGTTATGCATTTGACCGTGCATCTTGAAAATGAACAGCGTGTTTATTTCACTAAACAGAATGCTCTACAACGAGCATTAACTGCCCCCAAAACTACACTAGCTGAGATTATCAAACTATGCAGCCTAAACTGAAAAATGGCCATTTAGATTGCCATGTTTGGCGAGTTCTCCCTTATAAAATGATTTATATCTCTTAAACGAAAATCAGAGTCGTGTGCATTTGAAAAACATGAAACAGGGTGCAAATTATGTCAGTTTTACGCCACATTAAAAGCACGAGGAAGAATTATGTGTAATGTGTTTCTTAAAGTTCATAAATTTCCAAATCTCTCTATATAAAGGAAGATGTCCTGACTGACTGACAGACGATCATCGCCCAGCCAAATTTACCGGAGATACAGTTAGGAAATTTTAGGAGCTTATAGCTTTTGTGCCCAAGGCATCATTTAAGAAGCGATTTCTAAAAATTCGAACCCAGACGGGGCTGGCGACCCAAAACGTGCTTTTCACATTTTCCTTCTTCTCAGAGAAGAGATGCCGCAAAACTCTTTCTTTAAAATGCAACAAACGGAAATGCCTAAAAATCATTTTCAGGGTTTTTAGAATTCGCACCCGAACGGGGGTAAGGGACCAAAACGATCTTTTCACATTTCCTTTTATATCTCAGAAGTAAAAAGATATAGGAGCAAAATTCTTGCTTTAAAATGTAACTAGCTGAAATACCTAAAATTCATTTTCAGGGTTTTTTAGAATTCACAAACAAACGGGGGTAGGGGCTAAAATGTTCTTTAACGTTCTTCTCATATTTATCTTCATATCTCAGAGGGTAAAAGGGACAGCCGCAAATTTCTTGCTTTAAAATGTAACTAAAAGAAATGCCTAAAAGTCATTTTCAAGGGTTTTTAGAATTTTCGACCAAACGCAGAGTAAGGGGCCAAAACGTTGTTTTCACATTTTCCTTCATATCACAGAAGAAAAAAGAGATGCCTCAAAATTCTTGCTTTAAAAAGCAACAAACAGAAATACCTATAAATCACTTTCAGGGTTTTTTAGAATTCGCACCCAAACGGGGGTAAGGGACCAAAACGTTCTTTAACGTTCTTTTCAAATTTCCTTTTATACGTCAAAAGAGATGGGAACAAAATTCCTGCTTGAAAATGTAACTGACTGAAATACCTAAAAATCACTTTCAGGGTTCTTTAGAATTCGAACTCAAAAGGGGGTAAGGAGTCAAAGCGTTTTTAACGTTCTTTTCACATTTTCTTTTGTATCTGTGGCTCAGAAGAAAATAAAAAGACAAGATTTTAAAGCAAGAATTTTGAGGGTAACAGAAATACCTAAAAATCATTTTCAGGGTTTTTTAGAATTCGCACCCAAACGGGGGGGTAAGGGACCAACATGTTTTTTGACGTTCTTTTCACATTTCCCGCGACATATTAGAAGAAAAAGAGCTATCCTAAAATTCTTCCATTAAAATAAAAGTGAACACAAATGCCTTACAATCATTTTCAGAATTTTTTAGAAGTCGCATCAAAACGGGATAAAGGGGCCAAAACATTGTTTTCAAATTTACCATCGTAACTCAAAAGGAAAAGGAGATAGGCATAAAATTCTTCCTTTACAATGTAGCGAACACGAATACCTAAAGTCATTTTCAGGGTTTTTTAGTATTCGTGAATAAACTGGTGTAAGGTCCTAAAACGTTTTCATATTTGTCTTCATATTTCGAACGAAAATTAGACAACCTTAAAAATCTTGCATTAAAATGTAAAGAACAGAAGTTCATACACATCCTTTTCAAGATTTTTCGACCTCAAAAAGAGGTAGTTGACAAAAAAAAAAAAAAAAAAAAAAAAAAAAAAAAAAAAAAAGGTGTGTTAACTCTTGAGTGCTGTTAATTTCAGACAAAATTTTTGTCTACCTGGTGAAAGGGCGAAAGACTTTTTAAGGGTTGCCAGATTAAACGTGAAAAGTTGCGAAGGTTTGCCCCTTTTGGGGGACTTATCGCCAAATTTGGCATAAAAAATTAAGTTCCTTAAATTGGAGCCAGCTTAGCTATATCCTCTATGTTTGTTGGGAAATTGCCTAACCCTACTGTTTATTTAATTGGAATATTGGTGTCCATATTCAAGGTGAAGTATACTTATCATGTGGCTGGCAAGGATTAAAACAATTTTAGTAGGCGATTTTAATATAGATTTCGATTTTGAAGAAGTATTTTATGGAACAAGAAAGACAAATACGACACACTCGCGGATTATGATGCACATTCCAAACAGTATAGATCAAGTATAGATA
Organism: Cheiracanthium punctorium; assembly: GCA_038373885.1. Taxonomy (NCBI): domain Eukaryota; kingdom Metazoa; phylum Arthropoda; class Arachnida; order Araneae; family Cheiracanthiidae; genus Cheiracanthium; species Cheiracanthium punctorium. The sequence goes on from JAWZYV010007250.1 coordinate 259,061, forward strand.
GAATGTGCCTAACGAATATTGTAAAGCAGTTTTTAAGGCGATTAAATCTAAACATATGTTTAATATTTATTTATTTATTTTCCATTTGTATTTTTTGGTTTAACAATATCCATTCCGTGCGAAGAACGGGTACTTCAGCTAGTAATCATTTAAAAATGGTATTTAATTTCGGATTTTTAGTTAAAAATTGATTTTTATACATTTAGTAAGTCTTTCAGAATAGGAAAATCAAAAGGAAAATCATAAAACTGATTTATTAATGCTTGGATATAGCAGTTTTTTTTAGTCACTTTGTTCCACAATGCTAACTCTGCGGAAGATTTTCATCCATGGCGACTGATTCTTCGCTTCAGCCAATCAGAAATTATTTCACTCGTGTCAGTTCTCTAACATAGTACCTCTATTGAGATCTTGAATGGCCAGTCATCTGTTGATCAGTGGTGGAAAAAAAGTATATTTCTCTTAACATTCATGTATCACTTATGGCAATATGTGCAGTAGTTTCTAAAATGTGTTTTTTTAAAAATCAGATCCGTCATTTGTACTCACCCTGTATATCTATAATAAAAGCTGCATTTCTTAATAACCAGGTCAATACAGTATCTTTGTAGCTTGTAAAAGTGATGTAATTAATTTAAATAAAATTAACATAAAAAAGTAGTTTTTCCGTTACACCTAGAAGCAATTTTTTTATTAACTCTGACAGAGTAATCACTAAGTTTCATCAAACAAAACTGCACACATACTAAACTGTTGGACAGCATAAATTATTGACAATGGAAGTACATTTCTGTCAACATAAAAGAAAATCCTGTCCATAAATTAATTTTTAAAGAAAAATTTGTCTCCTCTTATTTAAAAAAAAAAAAAAAAAAAAAACTTAAAAGGAGAAATTAAATCAGTTACAAGATTTATAACACAAACAAAATTCAAAATTTAAATGCTTTTTTTTTTAAATTAAACAAAATGTTACTGTTAATTATTTCAATTTGCCTGACCTTCTTCTTTGTTTCACTGATTGTACGATGACTTACAATATTCTCTTTTTCTTTTCTCCTTGAGTGATCCTGCAACTTGATATACAAAATTTAAATTTTCATAAAACATGTGATTGAAAGTTTCTATAGCATATATTTTGAAGCAATTAATAAATTAAAAAATACAAAACATGTTTCCCTTGATATAACAAATATAATAATACCATGTGTGATTTTTTTTTTTTTTTTTTTTTTTGTGTGTGTGTGTGTGTGTGTGTGTACATAGCAAACAGGTATTTGAAACAAAAGAAAAATAACTACAAGTAAGTAAAATAATAAAATTAAAATGTTTCAACTATAATTAATAGTCAATCAATTGCACAAAATAATATATTTTGTGCACATTAATACATTTTTTTTCCCAGAGTACTAAAATAAATTATCAAAATATTAAAAAGGTGAGGAGCTTTTAATGGAATTAATTGCAAAACTCAATGCTGAAAAAAAAAAAAAATTAAAAAAAGAATTGGATAAAAGTTAATGGCTTTTTTCCTGAAGTAATAACACAACCATGTGATTGCTGCATTCATTATTGCTGTTTTTTGAGCTGAAAGAGGGATTCTTTTATTAAAAACAAATTGATTTAATGGATTACCATGAAATTTGGTATACTGATTAATCATGGCATATGAAAGTCATTGCTTTAAATATACATATATATCTGGTATTGATGCAGATGAAATTTGGCACCATTTTATGGTCCCTTCACAAAATTGCGATTGATTAAAATCGCCCATCACAAAATTGCAATTGATTAAAAAGGCCCCCTTCACAAAATTATAATCGATTAAAACAGCACCTTCACAAAAAAAAAAAAAAAAAAAAAATCAATTAAGACAAGCCCTCATGGCATTTTACTGTATGTTTGAATTTGTTTTGTAAATTTAAGAAGAAAAGGGAATTTTACGAAAATTGGTATGAAAATTCACAAAAATTGATGTTGAAGTTCACAAAAATAGATATTGAAATTCACAAAAATAAACAGTTTTCACAAAAATGGAACCCTGGGAAAAATTTTTGGATCAACCCCTGTATAAATATATTATACTGAATTATTGTTTATATGGCCTATTCAATGTGAATGATTCAATGACACTGAGGAAATAAGTATTCATACTTCATTCATTTTGTATTGCACGTGCAATCGGCATCATTTTACCATGGCAGAAAGGCATCTTTTAAATTGGTTAATTTTATACTCACAAGTAGTTATGGTTAGTGTAGCTTACCATATAAGCAAGTTTTCACGTTTATAGGGTATTTATTTAATTTTCATAAATGCCTAAAACTGATGTCTGGATTATTTTACAGAAATAAAACATTTTATACCTCATAATTGATATTTTTATATTTGCTTTAAAGATATGAAGAAAATTAACTTTGTTTTACGTTGAACTATTACAAAATGGCTATTTTTTTACAGCTGTTAAGTTAAACTTCTTGACTGTTTTTCAAAAAACAGTCAAGAACTGTTTGTCTGGACCACAAATATGAATTTATAATATATATGTTACAGTGAAAACCCGAAATCAGTCAAAACCCAAATTAACTAGGGAAAACGCGTTCTAACTGAGAGCATTAGGCAAAACGCATTTTGAGTGACAGCGCTAGGCAAAACCTGAATTAACTAGGGAAAACCTGTTTTATTCGGGTAGCGGAAGCACATTTTCAAGGGGCCCCCTACAGCGAAAGCCGGACCCACTGATGTTTTTTTGGGGAGGGTCTCACAAAGGGCCAGCGTTACCATATTTTCCAGATGGCCCCCTAAAGCGATGGCTGGATTCACTGATGTTTTTTGGTTTCTCGCAAAGGGCCAGCGTTACCATATTTTCCAGGAGCACCCTAAAGCAATGGCCAGACCCTCTGATGTTTTTTTGGGTCTAACAAAGGGCTAGGGTTAGCATATTTTCCAAGGGGCCCCCTAAAGCGATGGCCGGACCCACTGATTTTTTTGGGGGGAGCAGGGGTCTCGCAAACGGCCAGCATTAGCATATTTTCGAGGAGTGAGCAAGATCCAATTTTTATTGCATACAGCATTAACATACCGAAATTCACTTGGGAAAACGGGTTTTCCTGAACGCTGTCAGTCAGAATGCATTTTGCCTAGTTAATTCGGGTTTTGCCTAACGCTGTCAAGCAGAACATGTTTTCCCTAGTTAACTGGGGTTTTGACTGATTTCGGGTTTTCACTGTAACATATATAACAATCAGTTGATGAATATCTTTTTATTATTTAGTAAATCTTTTTATTATTTAGTAGGGTTAGGTGGGGTAAAATGAACAGTCTACAAAATGCAGACAATAAATGTCAAATGCATTGGTTTATTGGCATACTGATTTTTGTTTAACTCATTTACATTACAAGCAATATTTTTAAACTAATTTATTTGATTTGGTAATATTCTTTTAATATGTAATGGCAGCACTTACATTTTCATGTTTGACTCTATCTATACAAGGTTAAAATTTACTTTGCTGTAGCATTTTTGTGATTTAAAGTTCTTGAAATTTTGATGATACAAAGCCTACTGTCATTCTTGAGGAATACATTTCTGTATCAAGATAATTTGTATTCGTATTATTTTTTATTTTGTAGTAGTTCAAAGAAAGTGGGGTAAAACGATCATACTGCTAGGCTTGCACTTAAAGAACACATGTATAATTTTAGATTTCTTTTTTTCATCTGTAATGTATTTTATAAGGTATTAATAGTAATAACTTGAATAAATAAATAAATTTTGTTTTTCTACTTTTATTTTTACCTGGAAATAAGAAAAATAACCCAAAATTTAAGATACTGGAATCATAAATTTATAAATAAATGCTAACAAAGGATGTGTTTGCTGCACATTTTGAAGAAAAGCATGAAATTGAAGACCACGAAATAAAGAAAGTATGCTATTCTTGATATTTTGTGAAGAAAAATCCCAATTCTTATTTAAAAAGAGTTGAAAGAAGAGTTCAAAATGGCATACCGTAATGACTCTTTCGGACAAAATATCTGCTGGCTCTTAAGTGCTGTGGTAAAAGTTTTATTAAGCATTTTTGGACAGATCTTGTATGCAGAAAAGGAGCTATTTACAATTTAATACTTTGCAAAATCTTTATTTTAAAAAATGTACATTGCCAGAAAATGACGATGTCCAGGAAGTTCAAACTGAACAGATAATTCAAATACTGGATGAGCCAAATTTCGATAGTAGAGGACATAAATTCTGATAGCTAAATTAAAATTCCATATAAAACTGTTTAATAAATATTTTTTATCTATTTTCCAGTTGATCTTATTCATATAATATCATTTTCTATGAGTGTGTTTCATTTTTTACATGTATAATCATTTTACCCCACACTATGGGGTAAAATGATCATAATAACAAGCCAAAAAGAATTAATGATCAAACAGTTTTAATGTTTGTAAAAGAAAAAAACAAAAATTTGTAGTTACTGTCAGATAGTCCAATGTAAAATATTTGTCAAAAAATTTTAAATATGTTGTATCATTTTAGATGTGTAGCTTAGTAAATTTGAAAATAGCTAAATTTATGGTCATTTTACTCCCTGACCCTAGTCATGTAAGCAGTGATTGTGATAACGCCTGTAGATGCATATTTCACGCTTTAGAAATTCAGAATATGCCTTAAATGCGCATTTTTACACATTGCTTTTCCATATAAAATTAGGTATATTTTGATAAATAATCATGATTTCCTGATTTTAAATTTAAAAAATCCAATTATCGCAATAGTTTTCGTTGAACTGACATTTATGTACCTAGACGTATAATTAGTTATTATTTATGTGTCAAATGCAATTTAATTATGTATTTGAATATTTAGCATAATTGTTTGTTGCTTTAATTACTCCTTTGGAAAAGAAAATACTCTTTCTAAAAAGGTTAAGGAGTATTTTTACTCTTCTGAAAAATTCCTAGATCGATCACTGCATGCAAGATCTTTTTATTAATTCTTTACAAAATGGTAAATGCAGGGCTGAATAAAAGCAGTATGTAACTGTCCTATTCTATGGACAAAATTTAGAAGTAGCAATATTGCAGGTAGTTAACTTTTAATGAGGGTAATTAAATGAAAAAAAAATTGACCAAAACACGCATTTTTTACTGACTACTGTGAAAATTCTAAGCAAGGTTTAAAGATTATTTTTCATTTTTTTATTTTTAAAAAGCATAAAACACCATAAAATAGAAACTGCTTTTCCCACAGTTTAAAAAATAATAAAATGTCAAGTAAATACAAAAATTACAGAGTAATAAAAAGTAACTTTTAACACACCTTAGGAGAAAGTGAACCTGTTCTGGATCCTTTTGGTTCATCTCTCTTGGTTCTTACTCTGTGTCTCAAATCCTTCTCATCCATATCTCTATAAAAACAATATAAGAAGAAATTTAATACAATTTCAACAGAAACTACCTTTATACTAGCCACTTACTAATATTAGCAACTAAAAATCAATCAGACACAGATTTTTACCTTTTGGCATCCTAGCAAAATCACGTAACTGCTCTCCTCCACCCCTCAGTAGTTTTATTAATCATTTCAACAGATCCATAATTTTCTATTTACTATATAACATAGCTTAATTTTTTTAAATGTACCAGCACTAAATATTATTCATATAAGATTTACAACAGATCAATAATTAATTTATCATTTTCTTGAACAATAATGCTAACAACCATTTAGGCACACACTTAGGTTCACCCATGGGTGTCACAAAATAACACAAAAACATTGGTGGGGGGACACGTCTCCCCACCAATGAAAGGAAGAGGGAGAAGAAAGAAAAAAAGAACAAAAGAGATGGAAGGTTAAGATCACATTCAATAGCAACTCATTCCCTAAGCCCTTGTGCCCTATCTATGAGAATGGTAAAACAGAAAACTTTTTATGAGTACTGGATAAAAGTCTGGAAAGGTGGTGCTCAAAATCAGAGAATCTCCCTTGATCTCTAGTTATGTGGTCTTCTGCCCAACGCTCTTTTAAGAAAAGCCCAAATTGTATAATACCTCTTTGGCTTGTATTGGGATTTTCTCAACACTGATTTTCACCAATTGTCCATTTAGACTTTTTTCATTCAGAATACAGAGGGGGGGGGGGGGGGGGGGAATATGTATGTTTCAGAACAGCAGAAATTTGATGAGGAACATTGCCATCAATTACTTGGAGAATGGTTGCTTTTAAATTGAGAATAGAAACTTGCCAGTCAGTTCTACTTATTGCATATGATCTCTTAAGTAGAGCTGGGTCAAACTAGTTTGAAAATTGTAATTTTCAGTTCATTTTTAGTATTGCTCTCATATAGTTGCTAGATGCAAAATGGGGAAGGGGAGGCGTCGGCTAAAGAATTAAATTTTAATTTAAAATAAGAATCTGTTTTTATTCTTATGGCAGTGGAGCTTTAAATGATAGAGCACTTAAAAGGAACATATTAATTTGCAAGAGAGATGGAAAAAGATTGAATTTAAAATTTAGATCTTCCCAATTCAATGAAATTTTTTAAACTTTTTTTAAAATTATTATTGGTTTCCTTGAGAATGATGGGGAGAAGTAAAAAAATTAAATAAATTATGAATAAATTTTTACTCTTACGGCACTGGGAGTTTTAAGAATGCTGAAAGGAAAATTTACATTTTTTAGAAGGACGGAAAAAGATTAAAATGAAAAAATTAAGAAAGACAAAAAATCACCAAAAAATTTGTAAAATTACTCGTCATATCGGTGCATCAGTAAATTAACACCAAAATCTGTATATTTTACGGATATTCGGTTGGCAGGTATGGTATATATACATTTTGTGAATAATGTTTTGTATTTCTTGTTATTAAGTTTTTTAAAGACTTTTAACCCCCCCCCCCCCCACTCTCCCATCCAATACATATTCATAGTTTTATCATCTTATAGATTTTGCTTTGCCTGAAACTTCACTATCTTATAAATTTTATATAAATACATATAATAATTAATTTTAATTTAAGATTCCTGAATCTGTAAAAAGTATTTTTTTTATTGATCTTTTTTTATTTCCTAAAAGCTTTCTTCAATTGAAAATTTGATAAGTAGAATGGGCTAGGGCATGGATATTATGGAGGAGTTGTCAGTGGTAGAAATAGAACTTTGCCAATGGCGAGTTCAGCACCGTATAGTTGTACTAATTCCATAAGAAAATGCTTAAGACCAAAAAGAGAGATGACTTCCATATGCTGTACAGGCTACATTCTTTATGGAAGTTAAAAGCAAAAAACAGTTTCAAACATAAGTTTATCTAGTACATTATGTTAAAAAAAAAAAAAAAAAGTTGATAGCACCAGGTAAATCTAATTGTGTCGTGTAGTCACATGACCTGTCGCAGCTCCGTAAATTACAACCACACTGTATGCAGACGAACATTGTTGTATTAAAACATTATACAAAGGCCAGCTTTTCCCAGCCTGGTGAGAAGTGAGCCATGCATGCTTAAGCAATTACCCACATGACCTTAAGTGACTGGTAGGCGTAAGAAATATAAAATACTTAGTTAAAATTTAAACACGGAAATACCTTAGTAAATAATTAATTTTCAACGACGCATCTATATTTTCAACGACGCACAGAAAGAAAAATCCACCTTTACTCATCCGATTCCCTACTGTTGCGGTCTCGCTGTAAAAATATCCAACCGCGCACGTAAAATGAACCTCCATATCCCAATTAAACCCAATAGAAATATATTTAAAAGAATCCGGTCAGACAAAGACAAGATTAACCCTCTAGAAACTGCAGGTATTTACAAAATTAATTTCACTTATACAGATTCCAACCTTCCCGGATACTACATTGGTGTTACAAAAAGAAAAATTAAAGATAGAATTAAAGAACACATAAACGATATAAAATACAATAGACAAAGTACCGCCCTATCCCGCCTAGCCTTAAAAGAAAATATAGATATAGATTTCGTAAATATCAAGAAAATAGCTAATTACAATAACCACAGTTATGGCTTAAGAAGGGATGCGTTGGAAATAATGACACAAGAGGGAGCTGTCAACGACATGGCGCATGCGCAGATCGAGCAGTCATGGCAGGTCTTGGTGAAGAAGCGGTGAACGAGCCAAGCGGACTCAGTTCTGATGATGACAGCGGGCTAAGCTGTCGAAAGCGCTAATGGTGCATGTTTTTACTATTTTACGGAGATTTTAAGGCTTTTTAATGCTTTTAATTAAATATAAAAATTTTAAATAAACGGTCAAAAGCAAATCCTCAAAGCAGAAGTGCCAAAATTCGATGAACACCTTTACAAAAGCCTAGAAACCCTGCAAAACTAGAGAACTTAAGACAGGCAGGCACCGGTGGTGGCTCGTGGGATACAGCAAGTACTGCCGGGCTGCACTTGAAATTATCAGCACATACTTTAAAATAATTTATTCTATAAATTTTCTTAAATTCAGATTAGAATTATGGAATTCCTATGGTAAATTTTAAAAAAATCTCAATATTTGTATTCCAGTTTTGGCATCATGTTATATATATCCCTGGTAAGCTCACACCAAGAGCTTTAAAATGAGCCCTCATTCATTTCAGTATCACAATTAGAACAGAAGTTATAGGCTGTTTTATGAGGTAAAGTGCTTCATTTTTTTTCACTTTTTTAAAAAGTTTAAAAATTTATAACTTTTGAAAAAAACGAGGTAGAAATCTAAAATTTGATATTTGGCTACAGTTTACAGTGTAAAACAATTGCCAAGTTTAAAAAAAATCGGAGAGGGTCAGGTTGTAAAGTGCCATTTTCTTTGTTGATTTCAGATGGCATGACTCATTTGCATCATCCCATAGAGGAGAAAATGTTCTTTTAAAAACAGTTTGTTCTGACTGTGCATAGTGTAACATAATTTGCAGATTTTGGGGATTTTTTTAAAGAAAATTACCTTTGACAATAATTTTCGAAAAATAATTGTAAAACTGTTGCATCTTGAATTCCATCCATCATAACTTTTTGATATTTTGTCAAATGACGCCTTCTTTAAAAAAAAAAAAAAAAAAGGAAGGAAAACATAAATTAGGAGATTTTTTAACAATTTTTAAATAAAGAAGGCTTTTGAATTCAACAGCAGCTGCTTAAAAATTTCCCTATCATATCTTGTGGTTTTGTTGTCTTGGAAACAGTAGCAATGAATAAATTGCCTGTTGAAAAAAAATAAATAAAATTACATTTAAACAAAACTCAGAGTTTTCATAAGTGAGATAGATCTACGTCATTTTGATGTAATGAGTTTTAAACGCCTTTCAGAACTCAATCAGAATAACAGACTATCCCAAGCAAAAGATACGCCACACATGAAATAATGGAAGATATCGATATGAGGCTATTTCAGTCACATGTCGAGGGAAAATATACACATATACCAATCAGATTAAAGGAAGAATCTATTGTTGAAGTTGATTGGTTGAGGGTTGGTTGAAAAATGACGTCACAACATTATTGTCCATTCAGCAAATTCTCTTATTTCAGATCAATTGCAGAGTATAGTCATTTATTAAAATTTAAGATTACATATCATTTTCAGATTTTCACTCTCGCATCCTGAAATCTATTAATCAGATTTTTTTTTTTTTTTTTTTTTTTTTTGTCAAGTAATAATTTGCACATTAAGGCCTTCATTCAAAGATAAACAACTTATATAAATTAAGAGACTTTCTACAAAATTTGAACAACATTTTGAATTTAATGCTCCCTGGTTTCCATAGCGGCAAGAATGAAAATTTTTGCTGTAAAAGAAAGCATGAATTAAAATAAAAGGGCGAGTATCATGTAGGAGGTCAAAAGTTTGTTACATTTATTATGGATAACAGCAAAGTGTGCATGTGCAGCTTCGGGTAAATTGAAAAGTCTGTTACCAGACATACGAAGGAAAACCTGCAAAATAGCTGCAGTAGCATTAAGAATTATAAAAACTCCTGTAAAATAATGTTTATTTTTTTTCATACTATGTAATTTTATTTTCCTAAACTTAGAACTCTAAACATTAGCTTGCCTTTTCATTTTATTGTTGAATTTGGCAGATTAAGTGGCAGTAATGGACAGAACTGTACTCCGAAAAAAAATTTGGAAGGAGGTGGGAATCCAAGCACTGGAAAAGGCAGAATTTTTCACACTTTATTTTGTTTAAAAAATTGAAATTTCAGGAGGGAGAAGGAAGACTGGAACCCCCCTTTCCCTTAATATGTCCTTGGTAATGGATTATTCAACTATGGTAACAATTATGATAAATATGAAATTAGTTTTATATATTAAATTCTAATTCTGACATAAATTTTGTGTTATTATTTTGCAGTAACACTAGCATTTCAAGTAAGTATCTGTTAGCAAAAGCTTATGTCACGAGTATAAAAATTCTTCATATTTTGAAATTTTGTAAAAATGGAACTAATTTCACTAACATGAGTAAGAAAAACATTTGATTCAATCCATACAAAAAACGGGTAATATGCTAGTTTTTTAACCCGCAAGCAGGCGCGCCTACTTTTGTAACTTAAGCACTCGCTTGGGGTAAATCTTACCCCATTTTCTCTTCTTATATTTTTCACTAAAAACGTTTGAAAAACAAATTTGTGAACTTATAATGTAAAATACGACAATCCTATTACTTTCATGGGAGGAAATCATGCTTTTCAAATTTATTTAGAGATTTTCTAGCCGTTCTCCTTTAAATATCATGCTTTCTGAGAAGAAAATTACATATGATATGCTTTATACCTAAAAACACTAATTACTTTATTAATATGATATTAATTTGACCTAATAACCTTTTGTCAGTACATACCAGTAGTGTAATGTCAATTTATACTTAATTTACATTTAGTTTATATTTAGTTTACGTTAACAACGCAATGAAACGTTGTTAGTCGTGTGAGAGTATTTAATCCCAAAGTGGAGTTTTCTTCCCTTCCGGATAACAAAGAAACGACATTATTTCACCCACCCCAACTAGACCTTGACCTTGAAAGGTAGAAGACGGGGCAAACTTCGTCTCAAAAGATTTCTCCCATTTTACAAAGAAAAAATGTCGCTGGGGTGAAATTTACCCCAGCACACCTGCTTAAGGGCTAAATGCTTCATCTTTATATTTCTGTTTGTATGTATGCGACTGAATTCCTCCTAAACGGCTGGACTCGTTTTTATGAAATTTCGTGAGTAAGATTAAGTTGATTCAAGAATGGTTTAGATTCACAATTGAATCCGGTAGGCCCTACCTGTGACTCTTTCTTTGAAATCTCCAGTTTTCTCAGAATATATTCGGGAATAACATTTGAAGATTTAAGTTATTCAGATCATGATCTTATTGAGGCCAAGTCAGGAATGAAATGAGGAATAAACTCATACTTTTCCCCATTTTTTTCTAAATAAACTATGCCTAGTTACCTATCTATGAAAAAAATATAAATAAAATCTTAGAATGTTAAGAGCTTTTCCACATAAAAGAATAAAAACTCTAAAAAGGATTAACTATTGAAGACTGAAATGATGATGCTTTAGAAACAGAAATAAGAATTGATTTTTAGAGTTTTTGTTCAAGGTACTAACGTCTAGAGCATAGGTTCCTAATCTTTTTTGAACCGGTGCCCCCCTTTCTAGTGAATATTTCAATACCGCCCCCCCTCCCACTCCAGAGAAATAAGAGCGTACATAATGCATGGTGAAAACAAGAATTAACTTTAAAAAAATTACTAATAGATAGAATATTGTTGGAATTGAAACTCTACTGAATTTCTTCTTCATTTAAAAAAGAGGAATAAAAGTTTTAGAGAGGTATATTAGAGAGGTATATCTTTCTCTCAACAGCGAAGTCTCATATCGAAATATGTGAATTTTCAAACACGTGATAGAAATGAATTATCAGAGTAATTTTTAAGTCTTTTTTAGACTATATTTGGTTAATCCTCTCACACCCCTCCGTGCCATATCAACGTCTCCTAATTTTCTCTGGGTCTTTTGCCGCCCCCCTGAAAGCCTCAAATGCCCACAAGGGGGTTTTATCGCCCACGTTGGGAACCTATGGTCTAGAGTATTGGTGATTCATTCCAACAGTAAAATAAACTTGAAAGCCTAGAGAAATGAAAGTAAGCTATTTTTCCATGATTTCAAGCAAGCAGGATTAGAAACTAACAAACATTGTTTACTTGATGGATTTTATTGATGATTTCTTATGTTAGCTGTTTGCAGAATATATTTGTGAACATTTTTGTCACAGTGGTTTAAGCCACGGTTTTCAACCGGTTATAAAGAGGGAAAAAAAAAACTAAGAAATTTGGCAAGGTGTGTGAGCAAACAAAATGTGAATTTTGCCAAGCATGTTTATAAAGCCTGTTCCTCTACTAGCTCTACCCACACTAACAAAGATACAAGATGCACATTGTTGTTTCAAAGTAGTTCTACATTTTGTTCAGTTCTTTTCTTGACATTTGACAAAATATGCAAATTCTCTTAATTTTGAACTTTACTGTAATTCAATAAATCAATCAATAAACACGCAGACCCCTAATCCAGAGATAAAACTCGAGTTAAGGAAGAGATAAATGGAATAAAATTGAGCATAACTATAATGAAAGCATTTAAAGTTGTAAGAGAGATAAGATGGAGCCTCATTATCATTTATTATCACCCATTGCTCCTAAATAAGAATATGAGCCTGTCTTTGGTGTCAGATACCTCTACTCTCCTACCACAGGGTCTGCAGTATTAACCTCATTCAGTTACTTTAAGGAAGGCTAGTTCTAATTTTTTGTGAAAGAGGCCATTCGAAAAATTTTAATGAAATAGGCAAGTTAACATGTTCATTTCTGACACAATTATTTTATCCCTTTTTTTAACTCTGCAATTAAAAAGAAAAAAGCAATTCGAACAGTAGTAGGTGGGCCAGATTCAAACATTGATCCCCATGGATTTCCATGCATGACCCATGGGCCATATGTTAGACAATTGTTTCAGGGAGTATTTCTCCGTGATCAAAATGTTTTTAATGCGCTTTGCATTTCTGAAATGTCTATAGCAAGACATGGATAAAACTAACTGTAAAAGTACAGTCTCTTAATTCAGTTTCATATTATTATTTACATTAGCAAAAAGATGTTATACACAATATATCTAGCTAGCTAAAAATTAGAAATAGATTTTGGGCCTTTTAATTTTTGTAAGTCTTTGACCCTTAAAATTTCATTGCCTTGTTCTTACCTGACAAGTATTGGGTCTTTTTGGAAAAATTTTGGTGTGCCTGAGTGTGTTGCAAACACACACATACTGACTATGCTAATGACAAAACATATTTTTTATTCACCCCCCTCCCCCCAATAATTTGCTAGCTGTAATGCCAATGGGTTCATCTAGATGCACTTAAAAAATATATTACATTAATCATTAACACATATATGTAAAATGATAAGTACTTCTCTGGTTTGGATGCTCGGCGAGATGATGCTGGAAAAGGGTCGTGTTTAAATCGACAAGTATTACCATAAATGCAGGAACCAGATCTCAGCCAATTTCGACATTTTTCATTCTGTTCAGGCCTGCTATGCCTCTAAAGACAAAAACAGAAAGCATTTATACATATGGCAGTTATTTTATAAAATTTCTTTGAAGGGAATGGAGTAATATACATGTCACACAGCTTTTTTGAATAATTTAAAAAACAAATAAATGTAATAAGTTTGAAAAATTTAAAAAGTACAAGTTCTATTACACATTCTCTTAATTTATCCCACTAATATTATAAATGTGAAATTTTAAGAGTTTGCATGTTTATTACTCTTTCCCACGGAAACGGCAAGACGGATTTGGACGAAATTCGGAATAAAGATAGATTTTTTGTTAATCCAGGATATAAGCTAACTTAAATTTTGGATTTCAAATTATTTTAGATGACACTAATAAAAAACTACAGAAATGAGCAGCATGGTTGCCATGTATGTCAATTTTCGCAAGCATAAATTTATTTATGCTTTTCAAATGAAGCAGAAAAGCTTACAGTATCTCTTGCATTTGAAAATCATGAACTGGAAATTATGCCAAATTAAAAAGTATGAGAAAGAAATAAGAGTGTTACTTAAAGCTCCTAATTTTCAAATAGCAAGAAAGATTACTTAGATAGCAGCAGTTTAGAATTACAGACGATACATTTTCCCAATACGAGATAACTAATTATTATAACATTAAAAAGCGCCATTTATGAATTGCCACCAGGTATGATTTGGCACCAAACTACCTCACTAAATAAAGTAGATCTGCAACAAGTGTGTTCCCAGTATTTTAAAAGATTGAAATAATTCAAATGAAAACCATGGCAATGCCTTTTAGATTCAGCTTGGGTATTTGCTGGCCACTTTCGAGTTGAAGTGTTTGACTTATATATGTTTTAAAATATGCCATCATAGCAGTTTTGAAATATCCAGGGATGTTAACTCCAACATTCGATTTGGGAGCACCTCGGGAGCAGAACAATTCCATTTGGGAGCAGAAAAATTCTATTTGGGAGCAGAAAAATTCCATATGGGAGCACAAACTATTTAGCTTCTGCGAGGAAAACTAAGATTTGGGATCAGAATTAACATGATTTCGGAGCATAAAATTGAAGATTTCACTGTGTTTGACTCTAGAAAAAAGGGCCGCCTGGGGGGAAATTTCAAAAAGAGCACTTTGGGGTTCCACGAGAATGTACAGGTAGATAACATATCTAGAAACTGGTTTGAAACTATCCCATCCCCGAAAATTTAACATGTAGAGTTCCAATATGTGTTCTGACTTACAATGCATAATTAGATTTTTTCCAGTTTGCCTTTAGTTCCCCCCCCCCCTTCTTTTGGAGAAAATATCCTGTAGAAGTAAGTGTAAGCGAAATAGAAAAAATGATTTGTTGATAATATTTTGCTCTAAACATGACATAAATATGTGAATTAAATCTGTACATAACTAGAGGTTTTTGATTTTAAAAAAAAAGTTTTAATCTAAGTAATTTTGAATTTTCTGCTTAATTTTTTTTTCTCAAAATTACGTGATGTAGATGTTTATTATTTATAAGAATAGTACATTTATTGAAGAAGCTTTCAGAAATTTTTAGCCAACATGATTTGTTAGGCAGTAGGGGAAGGCAGAGGGACTGTTAATTTTTGTTCCTCAATTTTATCACACTATCACTACTGGACCCAGGGATCAAGCTGCAGTTGCATTTTTCGCAAAATGCGATGAATTGCGCAAAAATGCAAAAAAATATATATATATATTGTCCGTCGCGAAAATGCGACAGCCATTTTTAACTTCCGTGTTCTCTGAAAACAGAATTTTTCTGTTCTCTGAACAGAAATTTTTTTCTGATTCCCAGAATAACATTTACGCACTTTAGAGATCTTTTTTTTTTTTTTTTTTTTTTTTTGTTCTCAGCACCTGTTGGAACACCCAATCAATCACCTGGAAGGTGGGCTTACCCCTTTCTCGTCCAAGGTCCAATCCGCATTTATCCTTGCACCCCTCCCCCTATCTTCCCTCGTGGGCTAAAAATAAACTCAAAAAAATTAGTACTTGTACATCTGTTCTATGTAAAAAACAGTATCTTTGCATCTTTTACCATTATGGATAAATATATTATTAGAAAACGCAAAGATAATGAGGATCCGGCAAATGACGACGAAAAACGTGAGGAATTTAATTGTGAGGCTGAAGTGGTAAAAAAATGTAAAACTGCAACAGACATCATTCCATCTGAGCAACTGATAAAGAAATGGTGCTCCCTTTTCAAATGGGTGGAAGTGGAATGGAAAAATGAAATGCCTTTTTTGAGATGTCAGCTATGCGTGGAAGCAAGAAAAGGCAATGTGCTAGCAAGTAATAAAGGTAAGAGAAAATTCTAATCCAATTACTTTAATTTTCTATACTTTCATTCCCAGTAGCAGAATATAGGAGATGCGAGACGTACGCCGCAGGTTTCTTTTTTTTTTTTTTTTTTTTTCCCTCCATGCCGGCAGATTATTTTCAGTGCACTTATATATATTGGGTCTAAAAAATCCAGATCTTATTATTTTCACAGGTCAAAATTAACGATCGCATCTCGCCACGTGGCAACTGCATTTTTGAAAATGGAGACTGCTAATTTTTGTACCAGTCGCCATAGTCTATTTCCCCCTTTTCATTTTCACTGATGATTTCAAAATTTCTATGAATTGAAAGTAATAGAGAAACATTTAAACATGTTCTTGATATGACTCTGCAAAACTCAAAAAGCAATTTCGGCTGTAGGGATGGGGGAGGGGGAGAGGCAGGGTCGAATCATTGATAATGGAAATTTGTACATAGTGATCAATAAGCGAAAGTGATAATCTGTTCTTAAAATTTGCAAATGGGAGGTTATAATGCCTAGAATTGCAGTTTGAAGCAGACATCTTCAATTTTTTGTTCTTATTTTTACTAAGTTTCCTCCATCCGCA
This sequence comes from Cheiracanthium punctorium, assembly GCA_038373885.1. Classification (NCBI taxonomy): domain Eukaryota; kingdom Metazoa; phylum Arthropoda; class Arachnida; order Araneae; family Cheiracanthiidae; genus Cheiracanthium; species Cheiracanthium punctorium. The sequence continues at coordinate 275,568 of JAWZYV010007250.1, forward strand.
ATGCTCCCTTCCAAGGAACAAAAATTGGACAAATGGATAGCATTCTTTATTAATTCTTTCTATGTGCTGTTTTAATACCAAAAATTGAACAAGCATAAAGCTGATGACATCTGGCATTCTTGGAAAATTACTACTTCCGTCATGAATGAAAACCAGAGAGAGAGAGAGAGAGAGAGAGATGTAAAAAGCTTTTTATTTTCCAAAAAGGCACTTTTGTGTACCATATGAAAAACATTCAGAACTGTTTTGACGTTAATGATTAAACATTATTTCTAAATCTTCAATCCATCAAGGCTGTGACATAAATTCAAACAAATGCATAACTCGAAATCGCGCACAAACTTTCTAACTCGCAATGAATCGTTCTGCATCTGTAAATGAATCCGTAATTCACTAATGCTTAGTGAACATCTGTAATATTGTAAATAAACTGAAGTATGAAGGCCAGATAATGATTACACTAAGCAATCATTCGGAACAAAAACGAATAAATGTGAAAAACAGCCAATTATAAACAATGGGAGCTGCCATCGTTCTGCCGAGTTTAGAACTGTATGATTGCTTAGTAATTCACAACTGCATAACACACACTTTTAAGGATCCACATCGAAATCATTTTGAGCCCTCTCCTTTCTCCCAATGAAAGTGAAATAAGCCAGATGGCCCTTTTAAGATGCTGATAACAAACATCACAGGGGCACCTCTCAAGTCACGCGGACGAAAGAAAATAGATGAAATAAAGAAACAAGTTATATCTGAAAAACATTCCAATTATTAAAAAAATAAGTATTTGTAAAAGCACATTTTATCTGGTTGTATTTATGAGAAAGATGTAATTGCATTGCTTGAAATTTTGTGAAGGGGCAGTTACACAATGCTCGTAAAGGTTAGTTTTAATCGATGGAATTTCTGTTACAGGCTAGTTTTAATAGATAGCACTTTGTAAATGAATTGTAAAACGGTCCTTAATTTTAACTGCATTGATTCTTATAAGGGGGAATGGGAAGTTTTGGCAAATAAGAATGAGTACAAGGAGGACATGCCAGGAATTAGGGGGAGAAAAAGGACTGCCAGGCGAAACATGTGCAATAAACAAAGGGAGGAATATTTTTTTGTTTTTTACTGAATTCAAGTTCTTCTTTCTATATCGCTTCACTACTTCTATTGGAAATCTGAAAAAGTAATTTTCAGATTTCCAATAGAAATAGTTTCCTAACCCTTTAATTTCTTATTTATGTAAATTGAATTTAAAAATAGTACACCCAACCCCTTCTCTAAATAAAAAATTTCCGATTTTTAAAAAACTTTTCTGCAACATAATTGGAATTAGAATAGCGTCTAAAAACAAAAGTATGACTAAACTTTCTATCCCTTTACTTTATTATTATTATATTATACATATATATCATGCAAAAAAGAATTGCTAAATTCAAATTTTCCGATTTTCAAAGGTTATTCTATATATCATTAAATTGGAATCACGTGTAAAAAAAACACTCGGAATTCGGCATAAAAAAACGTAACTAATATTTTGCCACTTCCTATCTCATATCGCGATAACGATGTTTATAAAGCAATTTTTGTCTATTTGTCTGTTTTAATGGTAATATTTTTGCCACGATTTAACAAAGTTTGTATTTTTCATGCATTTATTCCTTTTTGGAATAAATGCTTTAAAAAGTTTTTTAAAAAATTCCTTTTAAACTGACATGTATATTCAAATATATGTATGTTTGCAAGCATTTCCTTTCGTCTTTTTTTTTAAGGATATGTCATATATAAAGTTGACACTTTGAGGAAACATGAAGGAAGTATTGACCACAAGCATGCTGTTCAAGCTAAGTTATTGGCAGAAAACAAAGCGTGGGAAAAATCTGTTGCAGCATCCATTTCTAAAGCTGAAGAAGCTACAGTTGCTGCTATGAGTATTGTATATCTCCAAGCTAAAGAAAATTTAGCAACCCAAAAATTTAGTGCCTTGAAGCAACTATGTGTTGACTTGGGTTGTTCCAAACTTTTGGATTTGAATGTAGATGCACATACTAATTATGAGAGCTATGACAGTGTACATGAGATGGAGGAAGCAATGGCAAATGTCATTAGAGAAAAAATAGTTGCCAAAATAAAACAAGCTCGGTGGTTTTCACTGATGATAGATGAATGCACAGATATTTCTGTGGAACAGAGCCTAATAATTTACTTAAAAGTTGTTCATAAGGATCAATTGTTTACCCATTATTTAACTTTAGAAAAACTGGAGGGTGGTACAACAGCTAATCATTTGCATTCATGCGTTATGGGTATGTTAAAAAAACATGATATTGATGTATCCAAATGTTCCAGTTTCGCTACAGATGGAGCATCAGTTATGACTGGAGTCCGTGCAGGTGTTTCTGCTCTCTTAAAGAAGCAAAATTCCCACATACTGTCATTGCACTGTGTTGCTCACAGATTGGCGTTAGCTTCTAATCAGGCCACATCGAAGCATGCATATTTAGTAAAATATCAAGATATTTTAAAGAGGGTGTATACTTACTTTGAAAATTCACCTAAAAACACTAGAATTTTAGCAGATATTCAGTCAATCTTGGATCAACCATGCAAAAAATTTATTCAGGTTTCTGCTACTCGTTGGCTGTCTTTAGGAAGTAGTGTTTCTACCTTTAAATCTAACTGGCAGGCTCTTGTGTCTGTACTTATGCAAGACAAATGCCCTGTTTCTCAAGGTTTGCTGAAGCAAATATCCTCATATAAATTTTTAGCTACAACAGCCCTAATGAATGATGTTATGTTTACCATAAATAAATTAAGCTGCACATTTCAGAAATCTAATATAGATTTTGAAACTGTACAAGCTAATGTTGCAGCATGCCTTGCTGGTCTGGAACAATTGAAGAGTGGCACTGGTACCAGTCTTGGCACTGGTCAGACTTGGCACTAGTACCAGTCTTGGCACAAGAGTGGCACTGGTACAACTGAAAGACAATCTTTCAGTTGTGTCATTCCAAATAAAGCTATGGAACAATTTGAATACCAGGGGAGTGTTATTTCTGATAGTTTTAAACAAAGGGATATGTTTAAAACATTAATGTCAAGTTTTTTGAATACAATCATTGAAAACATCAATGACAGGTTAGGTGGCTTAAATATTATCAAAATATTCAATATATTTGTACCTAACTGCATGCCCAAAGAAGCAAAAGAACTAAATAGTATGGTAATACAGAAATAGAAGCCATATATGAAGTGTTTTCCGAAAATTCTGAATTCTCATTAAATGAAATGTTGTCAGAGTGGGCCATATTTAAGCATTTAATGGCGTCTAGGTGCAAACACATGAATCTAAGGGATTTTATAGAATTCATGTTTGTAAATGAAATGCATGAACAGTATCCCTTAATGTCATCAATTGTTGAGTATGCAGCTACTATTCCGCTACATACTGTGGACTGTGAACGAGGATTCAGTGCTTTAAATTTAATGAAATCTAAAATAAGAAACAGACTTTCACTCGATAACGTTAATAATGCACTAATGATTAACATTGAAGGTCTTGAAAGAGCACAGTTTGATTTCCAGCAGGCATTTAAATGGTGGGCCAATAGGAAACAAAGAAGAATTTAAAAAATTTAAAAAATGCCGTACAACCTCAAAGCACAAGTGCCCCATTCTAAGAAATCATTTTTAATAAATTGTTAATAACATTTTTCTTTTTTGTCATTTTTGCTTGTGATGACTTTGTGTGTCATAAAAAGTTTTTCAATATGTTAATATTTCTAAAATAATAAGTTTTTTTTTTTTTTCATTCGAAGTGTAAGTAGAAGAAAATTTAATATTAATTGGTGTTATATTAATTTATAAGCAGCTTATTTTCTTTAGCATTTTGCTACAGCTTTTTTCTACATTTTAGTACTTTTGCTACAGCATTTTCTGGCCCAGCTTAAACCCTGACTGGACCACAATTACTGGATCACATTCATATATGATATTTCACCTATATTGGTACAAACTTTTAAACAGAAAAGGACTGTCAGTGTAAGTGGATTAGGATAGATGTGTTTAGCATGTAATAAAAATAATAAAATTTCTGCAGTGCAGGATGTATAAAATTTAATAATATAAATCATAATTTTATTTAAATTCTTTTGTTCGCAATAATGATTGAATGATTACCAAGTAAAGATTTTTAAAGTTACTCAATATTTACCTTTATTACTATTAGACATTATTTGGAATTGCATCAAACAATTCTACTCATTCATCAATTGATAACTATAGAAATTGGGAAAATTGAATTCAGAACACAGAAGATTGCTAGAAAAAATTACATAGTCATGCAAATTTTGTATTACATTCAATGGTTGGAATGTACAACACCACATCAAATCACTGAAATATGTTTGTTCTTCCTCCTTCACTTCTAATTTAATGTTTGCTCATTCATGAAAAGTGAATATAAGATTTTTAAAAAGCACTCTATACTTTAAAATAAATAAAAATAATTACTACATGTAAGTGTTTTATAGCAGGTATAAAATAAATATTTTTTTTTAACTCACAGAATTGTCCAAAGGTATGGAATACAGTTTAACATATTTTAAATAATTTATTTTTCATAAAGCTTTATTTTTGATTTTTTGTAACATACTTAAAAAGGTCTCTTTAAAAATTTTCTTTCTTAAACCTTGCTTTAATCTTTAGAAAATGAAAAAAGCATTAATATTTTACTTTAACTATCAAATGTTTTTAATCAGCTTAAAATAATTACAATAATAAAAATAATTAACAATTTTACCAGAAGTACTCAAACAAATTATATATTAAAACCTTCCAGAATTATTTCGTTTTTTTTTTTTTTTTTTTTTTTTTTTTAGTTTTTAAAAACTGAAAATAAGCTTAAATTGATGACAGTTTGTTTTATGAATAACCTAGCTGTTAACTTATGACACAGTTTGCTTTCTTAAGACAACCTTTCCCAGAACTAGTTATCTTTTGCTTTTAATATTTTTTCTTCATTCATTAAAATGTTGAGAATTAAAAAAAAAAAAACAGAAAATATATAATATGAATATTTATAATACCAAATCTTGTCAATAGTCTGATTTACTAAATTCTGCAGTTACTCTAATTTTATATAATTAAAACTGTGGCGTAATAAGAGGGGGGGGGGGCGCCCGGGTGGCAAGATTTAAAAAAAAGATGGTGGCCGGCCGGACACTTAAAAATAATATGGTGGAAAATTAAAGGATCGAAATGGGGGCAGAATGCTGAAACTTGGAATGAATGGGCCGGCAAACTGAAGGACCGCACCGGGCGCCAATAACCCTAGCACTACACTGCTAAAGCAAATGATCATTATTATGCTCCTTTTTTTTGGCAAAAGTATAATGTCTTTCAATTGCTTTATTCGCAAAACATTGCAAATCGCGTGTTTTTTAGACCGATTTGAGTGGATCAAGCCACTGAAAATAGTAGACGCCGGAAGTGTTGAAGTGCGACCGCCAACTGTCGTTCTGGAATTTTTATCGGTTTCATCAAAAGTAACGTCAATACACGTTAGAACTCTTTAAAAAGTCAACCAACCAAGGCACCCCCTTTAGGAGATATCCCTTGTCTAGACTTGCCATAACAAACAAGCAAATCCCGCAAAACGTCAATTTGCTATGGCATACTTTCTGTATCATCCTTAATTATGTATGGTTAGTAAATAGCTGTTATACATTAAGAATAATATGTACTAAGAAAGCCGATTAAAGAGAGGAAATCGTTTAGGGGGAAATTTAAAAAAAAAAAATTTGCTAATGCGCAAAACTATTAAAAACATAAAGTGCAATAACTATATACAGCTGGCGACGAACTCTGGAATAATGATTGTTTGAAAATTCGCAACTACTTATTTATTAAACGTAGCTACCGATATTTCAGGATTGACAGATGGAATCGCAAATTTTTAGATAACTTAAGAAAATTTTGATTTTCCCAACCGTATTTTCTTCCCCCAACTCCTAAGTGAAATGCCAAGGTAGTTCTGCCCGGCCGATTGGGCTTCTCATTGAGTCAGCAAAAACAAAACATACTAGAGAGGCCCCTTTTCGGGTTACTCGGCTCGCGCAAATGCAATGAAAAAAGCAGTAACAGTATTTCGATCTGAAAGAATAGAATATTTGAAAAAGGCATTTGTGGGAAAGATCCGATTTCATAGACGGTTTTCGCGAAAGGGCCGCTTTCAATCGAACCTATTTTTATGATGGAGTTATAGTGCTCAATCGTATTTCTGTGAAGGAGCCGTTTTAATTAACGTATTTTCGTGATGGGCCGCAAATGGTATGTAAGAAATAAAAAGTGGTGATTGCTGACTAATAATAATAAAAATGTAAAACCAGGAGGGCGCATAAAGAAGAGAAATAGGGCCTCCGAGAGCTAAAAATACGATAAAAGGGCCGCCAGCCGCTGCGCCCTGCAAAATCAATCTAGAGTCAACACTTATAATAAATGCAGATAAGAAAAGCAAAGTTTGCAAGTGTGGCAAAAAATTAACAAAGAGTCAAAATGACGTATTCAGCGCAGCTCGGCACAAAAATCGGCTAAAAGCGCAGTTCGGCGCAAGATTTGCATTTTGGAGCAGCTCGGCGCAATCGGCGCAGAATTAACATCCCTGTATATCTTTGATATTTGCCACTCTGGCGAGATGGAGGTGTTAAAGACGCTAAGAATATACATAACAATATATGGAGAGCTGTTCTAATGAGATTATAGTTATTGATACAGTTATTGATCATGTGCATGCGTAATTGCCAAATAATGAAAAGTCTATCTGAGCTGTTCTATAATTTCTATCTGAGCTGCTCTATAGTTTTCAGCAAAGAAAACATATGGAGCATTGTTTTATTTGCAACTTTAATGGAAAATTATGATCAACTATACGCATGCGTAAATTGCCAAATTACAGAAATGTAACATTTAAATTTTTATGTTCCAAGGAAGGGATGTATTAGTTAGCACGATTTCTAATTTTCTCATCAAAATGTAATTTAAAAAAAACTTGGAACTCAGTAATTTCGATTACTGTGAGTTTATTTATTCCTTGCGTTGTCTTCGCACGAAATTATTGAACAATTCTGCTTTAAGAGAAAACATGGATTAAAATTTAATGGATCTTTATCATGTGCAAGGCTAAAACTATATCTACTACAACTGCAGTAGCATTAAAAATCAAAGAATTTTGAAAGCACCAGTGTGTTAATATTCTATTTGTTTAATATTTGTGAACTTCCTTATTCCGAGTCTAAAAATTTAGTATTCCTAGCAAATAAGAATCTGGGAATTTGTGGAATTCTGTCGATATTGAAATTATGTACAAAACGAACATAATCACAAAGAATGCAAAAAAACAATGCGAAATTAATTGCTCCTACCATGGTGTTTTCCTGAACCCCTTTCCGGGTAATACATTCCAATGTGCTGAGAATAAACCACTATAAATGATTTTAGTTGATATTAGTTTAAAGTTCTGTTTCAAGAAGGGCTAGATTGTGTTCTAGAATAGTAGATATGTGTATATTACACTTTGATTTTTAGCATGAATTGCTTTGTGGGTGTTTTCAATGGTGAACAGTGCGATAAACAAGACTATTAAAATTTGCCTAAGGAAGTGATTATGGCAAGTGATTTGTCAGATGAAGATCCAATTCTGCTTAAACTTAGAGCAGCCAAAGAATTAGACACTATTTGTCACTATCATAAGTATAAATATCTTGTTAAGTTCCACCCTGTTTTTGGAAAGAAATGTTGCAATCCATTATGCATCCATTAAAAGCCAGTTTAAAATGGATTGAGAAAAATGCTTTTAGAACACCAGTAAAAGACAACAAATTTTCCTGTTAACTTAATTCCTGGAAAAATCTTTGTGTCCCTTTGTGACACAGCAAGAAATCAAAACAATGTCTGGAAAGAGATACTCGCATTGTTTCTGATCATGAAAAGGGCCCTCTTTTCAATTTACACTGGCCTCCAAAAGTTAAGGAACAACATGTTTTTTGAAGCTCATCATAAAAAAAAAATGACACTGGCAGTAAAATTTATGTTTATATAAATGATAAAAATGAACTTTATGCAAAAACGATAGCTACCACTTTGTTTTTATAGAAAAAAACGGGCATATATGAGTCAGAGAAAAATGTGCAGATATCAGGCTTTCATAATTACGCATGTAGCTTTCGTTGATTTACAACTTTTGTTAGCAGATTCGTTAACAATAGGTAGCAGGGTCCTGCAATGCCTTAGAGAAACTGTTTGCCTGATTCGTTAAGGTGGCGGTCGGTCGTATGAATGGAAATGGAATTGTCACAGGCTTATGCTCCAAGGCATCTTAATGTGTCTCGCAGTGTGGTCCACTGTCTCTGGAATCAATATCAAACGGAAGCTTCTGTGCCCAGAAGACATGTTCTAGGCCAACAACGAGCTACAATACGCACAGAATATCATTTTATAGCTCTTTCGGCCCATAAAAGAAGAAGCATTTCTGTGCCGCAACTTGTTGCAAACCACTCTGTAGCATCAGAGAGAATAATATCTGCTAATACGGTGCGAAGACTTCTTCACAATGCAGGTCTCTATGCAAGGTGGGCACTTGTATGTGCCCCCCTCAACGGACGACAGAGAAGGGCCCCGTTTATCTTGGCCAAGAGAACACTTTCCTTGGACCAGACAGCGATGGCCTTCTGTACTCTTTACAGACGAGTCCAGATTCACATTGGAGAGCAATTCAGGTCGTCTGCTTATCTGGAGGGAACGAAGTACCCGATACCATCAATCCAACACTGTGGAAAGACACAGTTATCGAGATGGTGGAATAATGGTTTGGGCAGGGATCCCACTCGATGGTCACACTGACCTGCATGTGTTCCAGGGATGAACTATGACTGGTGTGAGATATCGGGACGAGATCCTTGATGCCTATGTTCAGCCATATGCTGCTGCTATTGGCAATGATTTCATTCTCATGGATGATAATGCCCGACCTCTCCGAGCTGTGCTTGTTGAGGATTATCTTGAGAGTCAAGTTTTGGAGCGAATGGAATGGCCAGCTCAATCTCCTGACCTCAATCCGATAGAACATGCTTGGGACTACCTTGGCAGACAAGTGGCTGCTTCAAGTCCTCCTCCAAGATCGTTGCATGAGCTGGAACAAGGACTAATCCGTGCATGTTCTTCGCTCCCTATTGAGGTCTCTGACAACATAATTAGCACCATGGAGAATCGATGCCGCCAGTGCGATGCAGTTAGCGATGGACACATTCTTTATTAGAACTCATTTTTGTAATGTTTCCACCACATGTTTCCAAAAAAACTTTGATAAACTTTTTTCCAAAAGTGGACTTTTCTACCAAAAGTGTTCTTTTGCTTTTACACCATATTTGTGTTGAATTTATGTAAATTTCTATGTCGTATTCAATAAAGAACTATTTAGTGCTCCGTTAGTCCAAATTTTTTGCTTCTATGTTCATTCGTTTCCATATTATTCACAAAAAACAGATTGTACCTTAACTTTTGGAGGGCAGTGTACATACTGGTAAATGTACTGAAAATTACCTCTTGGAAAATGCTACTGCTTACAATTTGCAATGTGGCCAATGGATGAATGTACAATACAATAATGAGGTTTTTCATGGAATAGTAACAGAAATTGAGCAAAACCAGTATAAAATAAAATGCTCAGTACCAACTAAAGGCATGTTTAAATTTGAACCCAAAGATCATGTTTGGTATGAAAAGGAGCAAATACTAACAAATGTTACAGCTCCCACAGAAGTCAATTCCAGGGGAATTTATAAATTTTAATTGTTTCTAATAATTTTATTTTGCGAATCATATTATCAATGCCATATCATATTGTAATCTCTGTGATGAAAAATAAAGTAAAAAAAAAATACTTAAGTTCATAGGAAATTGTACACTTCTCATGTCTGTCACAGTCATAAATATTTTATAATATTTTACTGTTTTCAAATTTCTTTCTACCATTCCTTCTGCTTGATATATATAAGTCTTATCTTGAGTCCCAAAAAATTCTAGACTTGAAATACATACCAATTAAGAGCAAATACTAATAATATATGGTCGCACAAAATCTATGTCCAAATTTTGTCATGTCTGTTACAGCGTTTTAATCAATTAATTAAAAGTATTTTCTCTTGAATTAAAATCTTAGCATTTTTTTATAACTAAGGCCTGTATTTGCATCACCCATGGCAATTTTTTTCAATGAATTAATAACATATTAGCCCGAATATAATGTGGCCCCAAATATAACGCGAATATGAAATTTTGCATCAAGATAATTAGAAAAATCCTATATTTAGGCCTCAAATTTAGAGTGAGTCAGGTTTTTTACTGGAAATGATCAGTGAAAAAACATAGTGTTATATTTGGGCTAATACGGTATATAGTAATAAAATTTATGCAATAAAAGTGTCTTATGTCATGTCTGTCACTTGTGCGTCCAAAAACTATCTCAAAAAAGATTGTGATAAAAACATGCAAAAATTAACAGGGCGAGCAAAGCGGAGGGTGTGGATCCTAACACAAGCAAAGGAGCAATTATTGCAAAAGTCAAGTCAATATAATTGGGACATAAAAACTCTTGCCCAGATTGTGCGAATTAAAAAGTATGCTGTTAAGTAGAGATGGGAAGACAGGAAATGCAATAGTCAACAGTAGGAGTGAGATTACAGCCCTCCACAAGGATCTATTACCTAGGAATTCTCTTAGAGATGCATCAACAATTTTTTGAAAGGGTTATTAGGTCCACTGGTTAAATGCCCTCTTGTAAAAGTACCCTCAGCCACTGTTAGGGAAGGTAACAAAAGCATCATTCAACAGGACGTTTTGTGTGCAACTGCCCCAGATTTGGTAGATGAAGATACAATTCCTCTAGCCACAGTAGAGTTTTTGCAGAGACAAATGTCATCTCAGAAAGTGAAAACTAGGAGGAGGGGATCACAAATGTCATCTCAGAAAGTAAAAACTAGGGTGAGGGGAGACACAAGAAGCCCTGGCCGGAAAAGCCACTGAAGGGTCAAATTCTCAGTCAAACATTAGTGATAGTTGTAGCTCTTTCTTGTCTGTGGGAGGAAGGCCAAAGGGAGAGAAAGAGGAGAATCACGGGATCTCACAAATATAAGGCAGTTCGGGAACAAGGGACACAATTTTCACAGAGAACAACAGGATTGTTACTTATCTCAACTTTGAAGTTTTACTAGGGAGGGAAAAGGCAATTGTTATATCTATGAAAGATTTCTATTTGATCAAGATAAGGTACTGGGGGCACAAATTAAGTAGTTGGTGGTTCCATTGAGCACACACAGAAGGACAGAAATTTTACAGCTTGCTCTCGATATGTCGAGAGAGCATCTGGGTCTAAAGAAAATCCTTCAGCAGATACACTATTCTTTTTATTGGGACAAAATGAAAAGGGATGTGACCAAGTGCATTGCTGGCTGTAAGGGGTGTCAGTTTAATAGGCTTGTACAAACAAATAAATCCTTGTTATCCCATTGACAGGGGGGAAATCACAGGGCTGCTGAGGCCATTTTCAAGTTAAGGCAAATTTAATAAGTGTAAGGGAAAATTCTTTTTTTTCTACTTCGCCAGAAAAAGTATTTTATTTTTGTTTTCATTCATTAATTTAATTTGTGCATTGTAGTGTATTTATTTTATTTCTTTGAATATTTTGTTTTGCCTCAGAATGCCTGGATCTGATTAGTATTGAAGGGACAGTCATTCTATCCTTCTTTATTATGTATGATTTTGTTATGTAGGTTTTTATTATGTATGGGGTTCCCATATGTGATGCCAAATTTGGAAAATTAAAAAGCCTAATTTTGGTCTTGGATGTGGGTTATAGAGAACCCACACTTATTTTTACTGCCTCTTTTACAGTGGCCCACAGTTCATATTCTCTGGATGGAGAATTGGAGAATGAGGCCAGCGATTGTCCTGGGAGTCATCCGAAGAGGCACAAGAGAGAAGAAAAATCGGGGATTTTTAGTGAGGATACTGCATGAGAGCAAACAGTTTTTTCGGCTGGCCTTGGCTCTTGACATAATGCTAAATTCTCTATATAAGTGTAAATAATGTGATGTAACTAAAATAAATGTACAGTCAAGACACACGGCTCTTCGTTTTTGAAAACCTCATGATGGATTAAACCCCACTAAATTACACATCAGTTCATGCTACTAATGTTCAGAAACACCAGCTCAGCAGATTCTACATACTATGCAAAATATAGAATTTTTCTTCAATACCATTGATTAGGCAAACATTATACAGCTCTTTAACTTAAAACAACAACCCTTTTATCATGATTATACCTACTGTAATATTTTATTCTTTTTTTTAATAAGGTGGCATATACCGACCTCCATTTGTGAATAGTCTCCTCACTCTGCATCACGGCTGTAGCCAGGGGAAGGGTCACAAGGGTTTGACCTCCCCCTTTCCTCCCTCCCCTCCCAAAATTTTAGTCAATGCATAAGTAACTTATTTGCATTGAATCTGGAGATCAGTTAAAGGTGAAAAAATTTTAGCAATATGTATCCCCTCCCCCATCCTAAGTTTTTTCTGGTTACAGTCTTGCTCTGCATTGAAACTTTTAACTCTAATTTCTCTAAATGATAGCTGCATTAATATTAATATTTTTGTGAAAACAATGTTTTTTCATGGCAGGATTTCCTTAAATATGGATATAAGGACCTGGGGCAATATGAATAGTCTCCTCACTCCGCATCACGGCTGTAGCCAGGGGAAGAGTCACAAGGGTGCATTCTTTTTCACTAATTCTTTTTTTTTTCCTTTAAACTTTTAATATAATTTATTTTGCATCTAATTTTGAGCATTTTTTTATTTTAAAATCTAGAAGTATGAATCTAGGCTGACTATTGCATGAATAGAGATCAATCAAGTTAAAAATGGATGTGCTGTATAGTTAAAAAGTTATTTCCTATAGCAAAATCAAATAAATCTAATTACAGGGGTTGATTCAGGAATTTTTTCCAGGGTCCCATTTTTGTGAAAACTGCTTGTTTTTGTGAATTTCAATACTTAATTTAGTGAATTTCAAGAGTTATTTTTATGAATTTTCATACCAATTTTTAATAAGTGACTTTTTTTGTCAAAATAATTGATAAAACAGATTAAAATGTAGAATAAAATGCTAATGAAGTGCCATTTTAATCAACTGTATTTTTGTAAAGGGGCCATTTTAATTGATTGCATTTCTGTGAAGGAGCCATTATAATCGATTGTAATTTTGTGATGGAGGCACAAAATGAACCCAATTTTCATCTGCATCAACCCCTGAATTAAAAGGGGAAAAAAAAATCAAGGTTATTTTTTCCAAGCCTGAAAAAAAATTATAATTCTTAAGTTTATTATTTAGTACATCTTCCACTTCCAAAAATTCATGTTTTTATAAAATAGCTTTCAAAATATCAGGAACTACAAAAAAAATTGTAATAAAAAAACATATCTTACATCAGATGATGGTGCTGCTACATTAACAGCATTAGGACCGAGTCGTTCAAACACACTTGGTCTGCGAGGCTGATCATCCCCCTCCTTGCTATTTTCAACTGTTACTTTGCGTTTCACTTTACTAGACATTTCTGCAAATATAATAAACAAACATCAATTCTTTTGCAATAAACAAATACAGAAACGTTTTATTATTTTCAGATTTATGCATTATGCTGTTGGAATAAGTAAAACTTTGTAAAAACTAGTCGCCAAGGCAGATAGCTCCACTGCCTCATACCTTACTGTTCGTTATACTTAGTACAAAGAACTAAGCTTAGTACAAAGAACAAAGAACTAAGTTTTGAAAGCTTTTTTTGATATGAATTACGACTTGCTTTGGATGGGGTACCCCATCCAAACAAGCCTACTTACAATTTTTACTAATGGTTGCTTTTATCCTTTTTTACTAGTCATGTCTTTTAGCCTTTATCTTTTTAGCAAGGTATTTTTTCATTTTTTACCCTCGTCTGGCACAGCATATCCTTGCTGGATTTTGTGCCAATAAACCTCAACCAACCAACCAACTAACCTTTATACTTAGTACAGTGTTGGCCAAATTATTGGTTTGTGTAGCCTGTATGAGGGGCATCTGCTAACAGGGAGGCTGCCTTGGGCAGACGACTTTTAAGGAGTTTTAACATGTATTCCCGTTACATCTGGAGAAAAACAGCCAATATTCCAGACTGTTAGATTGATGGTCAAGCGATAAAACCTCAAATACGCGACCCTTCGCACTTCAGCCAGGGTCAGAAATAAGCAGTCGAGTCGTTAGTCGTATTTTGCACCCAGAAATTTAAGTTTGACAACCATGAAATAATACCTGGTCCTCATTTTTTATGCCTAACTTTAAAAAAAATTGTTAGCAAAGCATACTGATTAGGGAGGCACCAAATGTTCAGTTGGTATTCGGTATTACTGCCTATTCGTCAGACAAACCAAATATTCGGTTCAGCTGAATACTTCAATATTCGGCAACCGAATAGTAAACAAATTTTAATATTTAACAATTGGTAAACAAACACATTTTTTTATACCATAAATAAAAGTTATAGTACCATAGTACAAAATTAATTCAAATTGTTACTTACTAATATCACATTCAAAGTAATGACACATTCCATTAACATTACTAACTCATTTAAATATGAAACAGTAAACAGACAAAAAAGAACCTCATTATTAAATGTTCATGAATGTGTAAAGTCAATTAACTGGTAATTTTTAATGAAATATGCAGGTTTAAAAGAATGATCATAATTTCATGAATATTTAAAAAGGTGACTAATAATATATAAAAGAAACACTTGGATATTAAATTTTGCAGTACTTTAATTTCTGAAGTTTAACACCGTATGAAATATTAAATACTGTTTAAAAAGGAACTAATTAAATTAATTGATGTGCAAGGTTTAATAAATTTTAACCAAGTATTCGGTATTCGGCAAAATATGGTATTTGGTG
The DNA here is from genome assembly GCA_038373885.1 of Cheiracanthium punctorium. Classification (NCBI taxonomy): domain Eukaryota; kingdom Metazoa; phylum Arthropoda; class Arachnida; order Araneae; family Cheiracanthiidae; genus Cheiracanthium; species Cheiracanthium punctorium. The sequence goes on from JAWZYV010007250.1 coordinate 290,607, forward strand.
CTCCCTAATACTAATCAACAGCAATTGCTATAACGTACCTAACACATTCGGAATTTTATGAAAGGTTTATCACCTATCATCCTTCAAACCATATTTTCTGTTTCCTAACTGGTGTGCATCGTCTTTCGTGCTTCAAAAATATTTTTCCACTTTGAATGTTGTAAAGAAAATTAAGAGCTAAAATATTTTTGTGACATAACACAGGTCTGCTCCAAGCCTATTTGGCACTGTCGTGCAAATGTCTAATGAGTGCTCGGTACGAGGAAAACGGCTAATCCTTGATTGATTCAATGGGGGGGGGGGGGGGGGGTAAACCTGAATACCAATTCAGAATTACAAGGAAATTCATTATTATCAGAAATCTCATTTATTTAGGGTAATTTATGTGATTTTGAGACCCCAGGCTAGGGGAAACAAGCAAACAAGTGCCCTGCTTACCCATGTGATAGTCTGGCTCTGTTTTTGCCATTAATATAATGAAATCTCACATTTGCTTTTTTCTTTTTTTCAGGAAAATTATTTTTTTTACTGGGTTTCTTTTGTTTGCTTGTTTCCTTTTTTTTCCCCTTTAAGGCTAGAACTCAGTGCCTTTTTAGCTTGGCAAAGGCACATGCCGCATGACCTTGCACATATGGATGGCACAGAGAGCCTGCATAGGATACAGAATTTTATAACAATGCAGTATTTTGCAGCTCCAACTTTTTTTTAATATTGCAGTAATTTTATTATTATTAATTCGTTTATGTGGTCTTTGTTGTAATACTATATTTAAAAGTTACTTTTAGTAATTTTTGATACTTGAAATTTGTCATAAAATTTTCTATGACCAAACAAACAGTATTCTATAAAATGGTTGTTGTTTAAGGAATATAGAGCTATACAAATGCATCAGTTATTTTTTTTTTAAAGGAAAAGATGTTTATGCAAACATAATATCCAATATTTCCTCTTTAGAATATTTAAAAATAAAACAACCATTCAAATATATGATATTAATTTCTTGGCCCAAAAGCAGGTCTGGTTGCACTGTATTGCACTAACTTTTGAAATTAGATATCACTGGATTAATAAATCAATACCATAAAATAAAGAAGTATATACATTATGGAATGAAAGGAATTATAATGAATTACAACTTAACTCTGTGTTATTCATTAACTATTTAAATATTAAAAAGAAATGTGCAGGTAGGTTTTTGACATTCATTTTTTATATTGCTTCAAAGAAAATAAAATAATTTGAGAAATTCTATGTAAAGTTATTGCATTATATTGCTAACATTTTCTTTCATATTTAAATCACTGGAATTTCTGTATAATTTTTTTACAATAAATTTATAAATAACATTAATAATTATACTAGCTGCTTACCCGTTCTCCGCACAGTAGGAAAAGAACATTTACCTTACACATATAATTCCAATTAAACCCAGTGATGCGGAATCTAAAAAAATCTGGAGTGACTCCACTCGACTTTCCGAACACTTACGATTAAGACCATTACCAAGCACTTAAATAAATTTTAATCGATGAATAATTCAAACATATATACCAAATTGAAACTCAATCGAATGCACCGTTTAAACGCTTGCGCACTTTCAAGAATTTCTCCCCATATGCCATTATGCCATAACATAAAAGAAAGTTTTGTCGTAGCCCTTTAGGAGAACTATAAGTCCTATACACACCAAAATCAATACCGGTCTTAGGATGGTGGTTTATAACATGTATACCGAATTTGAGCTCAATCGAATGTATCGTTTAAACGCTAGCGCACTTTCAAGAAATTCCCCCCATAGGCCATAATGTAAAAGAAATCTTTGTCGTAGCCCTGTAGAAAAACTATAAGTCCTATACACACCAAAATCAATACCGGTCTTGCAACGGTGGTTTATAACATGTATACCCAATTTGAGCTCAATCGAATCTACCGTTTAAACGCTAGTGCACTTTCAAGAAATTCCCCCCATAGGCCATAATGTAAAAGAAATCGTTGTCGTAGCCCTGTAGAAAAACTATAAGTCCTATACACACCAAAATCAATACCGGTCTTGCAACGGTGGTTTATAACATACATACCCAATTTGAGCTCAATCGAATCTACCGTTTAAATGCTAGCGCACTTTCAAGCAATTCCCCCCATAGGCCATAATGTAAAAGAAATCTTTGTCGTAGCCCTGTAGAAAAACTATAAGTCCTATACACACCAAAATCAATACCGGTCTTGCGACGGTGGTTTATGACATATATATCCAATTTGAGCTCAATCGAATGCTCCGTTCAGGAGCTATCGTGTTCACTCACATACACACAAACACACATACACACACACACACATACACACATACATACATACATCTCGTAAAAATAGCATAAATGGACTCAGAAGCCCTTAAAACGTGTAAAAACACCAAAATCTCGAAGTCGAATTTTTTCATGATTACAATACTTTCCTTACATGGAACATGTTCGGAAAGTAAAAATGAAAAATTATTTAAATCGTGATGAAACGTTGACGTCATGAGTGCAAATCTGAGATGACAGCAGCATGATGGCACAAAAACTATGTCAGTGTCACTGGTGATCAAAAAAGAAGCAACTTCTCTTGGATGACCTTGCCCTGGCTTTTCTCGGTGCATTCGGTATTGCAGAACTGCTTCTATAAGTTGCACACGACGCTAGGCGTTAAACTGAACTCTCTACCTAGTCTCCACAAACGGGATCTAGGACAAGGGGTGGGGGGTGTCCTCCGTGGGGGGTCTTTCTAAGACGTCCTAGCCCGTATTTACGCTACGTTTTGGAGGAAACCAGCCATTTATGTTTCCTAACATATGCATGTTGCGAGTACAGTTTTATTTTCCGAACGGAATACAGGAAAACCGAACGTTTAGGTCGGTGGACGCGACCTGTTTTGAACCAGAAACCTTCCGCCTAGCAGTTCAGAGCACTATGCGCTCGACCATTGGTCGGACTAAGTCATTGCTAGGGAAATATTATAAGGAACTGGCACCTTTGTTGTACACATGATTGCAATGTCATTCTCGTATTATTATTATTTATATCTCATATTATTTGATTTATTTTTTATTTTCATTTTATATTCCTGACTTTTCATACTCTCTTGATTTTTGGGTCTTTGTGCATGCGCATATTCAATTATAATTCCCCATTAACGTTACTGAATTAAGTAGTTCTCCCTATCGTCACTTATACACCAAAGACGTCAATCTGCATTTTCCTCGTTTCAAGAAAGACGCTTACAAAGGTTCATTGCTTCAGTTTATACTGATTAATCAATTTTCTTGCAAACTAATCGGTATTAAGATATGAGGCTTTGACATAGTATACAGGATTTCTTGAAAATGAATTTAGTTAAAAATAACCAAAGTTATAGGCTCGCATTATTGACGTGGTGATTATGGTAATGTTCTAATTGTTTCATATTCAATGCGTTTTCATTTTTCGAGTCAAGAGCTGTAAAAATGAGTGATTTCACTAAATTATTAAATTTAACAGCTTAAGTGGCAGCAACGGATTCCGTTACTACGGAAACTGTAGCAATATTAAAAATAGAACATGAAATGAAATTTATTTATGCTAGCTAGAACTGCCATATTGGCGTAATTAACGTCGATAGTCGATGGCAAATAGCCAAAATGAATCCTAAATTTAACTTCACAGTAAATGCAATAATTTATGGGCAATACCAACTATATCTACGAGGCTTAAAAACATTCTCATGAATCTCTTAAAAAACATTCGTATTTATACAGAATTCCTATTTTACTGTACCCTGTTAGCGAGATTTAAAAAAATTATCTATCCATCCGCTCGTAACATTGGCTCATCTCAATCGTGCCATAGAATTAGCAGTACAAACGCAAAAAAAAAAAACACGCTATTAAACACGGAGTTACACTACATTTGAATAATTATTGCCAATTTTTCTAAGAAAGGTACTAAAGAAGGAATCCGTAAACGCCATTTTGAGAGATTTTTTTTTTTCAGAGAATCATTCTAAGCACTGATTTAACAGCAATCAAAATGGGTTATTTGTGTATGGTTCGATCATCGCCAAAAATTAATGCTGGCATATAATTGAAAAGTAGCATAGCAGTATTTTAAATTATCAACTATAACGTGTTTTATTTATTCCAATTTACCAAATGCGAGAATTTAATTTCTTTTGATTTTTGGCGGCATTCCGCCAAGTTAAATCAATTTACTTAATTTGGGGAAAATTCCGAAGATCGATCGCTTAAAATCGCCTTAATAATTGCACTATTTCTGCATGGAAAATTAAAGTTTAACGCCGTATTCTAATAAAAACTACACACAAACCTAAACCTATTTCGGTTCACTCGCAGTAAATTGCGCCAAGCTCAAAACTGTGCAAATCGGTAGAACCTACTACTTTCTCAAAATTGCCATATCAGACATTTTATTTTTCGCCAAACTAAAAAAATTATACATATTAGTCTGAGAAATCTCCAGGTCCTTATTGTTTTACGTATAAAAAATATTGCATTCCTGCTCTGATTTCCCACGCAGACGATATTTTATTTAAAAAATAACCTAGCAATTATAATCTAAACAGAAAATAAAATTATTATTCTTTTATTTTTACTTCAAGAGTCTAAATCATTTAATAAATTCACCAAACATGGCAACCTCGGTGCTTATTTCTCCCTTTTTGACTACAGGGTTTACAATCGCGGAAAGCAAAAATTGGCGATTTTGACGGGTTTTTTTTATCAATTAATATCTCCTAAACTAATTCGAATTTCGAAATTTAATTCAGCGGAAGACCTTCCTCGGAATTTTTCGAATCCGGGGACACCTCGATCGAAATTCAACTCCCAGCTGTTTCGGAGGAGATGATGTTACAGACAGACGCGCACAGATTTTAATAGTATAGAAGATAATTTCTTAAATTACAAAATAAGAAGATGAGATAAACCTTTATCTAAAGCAATAAAAACTATGCATACACTTTGTTTTACTATACTCACACAAAAAAGTATTCCAAGTAAAAGCAAAATTTCTCACTTCAGTTTAGTTAGTAACTAATTAATTTTTGAAATAGGCACAGCTTGAAATATAAGAAGTTATTGTTATTTGTTGCATTATACTCTTTTTATGAAGAACTACCTGCATGCCCGTTCTTCGCATGGTAGGAAACAAAAATTTTCTTTACATGTGTAATTCCAATTAATTCCAGCGATACGAAATCTAAAATAAAAGCAACATTATTTGACTTATTATGCCGTAAAGTTTGCGTCATGAGTACTATCCTGGCATCATTGGAATATAATGACTCAAAAAACTATGTCAGTGTCATTTGCGATCCGAAAAATGAAAAGCTTAGCGGTTTGCAGAGAACTCCCGACTTTCAAAATTTGACTCTACAAAATTTGGTGTCTTGAAGACACAAAGACACTTCTTGGTGTCTCCAGCGGCGTTACGGACAAGGTACAGCCGTTTGTCTGTAACGCCGCTGATAGACAGACACACACACTGACTTCTTTTATAATAAGTAGAGACAATGCTTTACAAATGAAACCGGTATAGGAAATTTGACTTACATTCAAATACTTTTTTAGGAGGGTGTGTATTTCTATTTGTACAATTTTGTACATTGACCTTATTTTCCTTATATCAGAGCCCGATCAAGACAACTGTGGGCCCTGGGCTGAAGAAAAAAATTAGGCCCCTTGCAATAACACCCCCCCCCTCCCCCCCGTAAAAAAAAAAAAAAATTATATTGGTTTATGCTGAAAATTTTAAATATCTAACACCTCTTCCGAACACAAATTTTGTTTTAAGTAATCAGAAATAAATGAATATATCAGGCAAGTTGGAGTGTATAGGCTGATTAATTTTATTTTTTACCAACTATGCGAAAAATTCCAGAGCTGGGACTTGAACCCAGGACTGCCGCATAACGTGCGGGTGCTCTACCACTGAGCTACTCTGGGACGATTCCCAGATGAAATTTCTCGCATTAGAACCGTTGGCATTTATCATCTTCCTCTGCAAACCACAGATAGAACAGATGAAACAATTAGTAATTCGCGACAACTCCGTTACGCCGCGGAAATTATATTTTTTAGAAAGTGATTCCATCAACCTTTCAAGTTATAAGTTGGAGTGTATAGGCTGATTAATTTTATTTTTTACCAACTATGCGAAAAATTCCAGAGCTGGGACTCGAACCCAGGACTGCCGCATAACGTGCGGGTGCTCTACCACTGAGCTACTCTGCGACGATTCCCAGATGAAATTTCTCGCATTAGAAGCGTTGGCATTTATCATCTTCCTCTGCAAACCACAGATAGAACAGATGAAACAATTAATTCTAATGCGAGAAATTTCATCTGGGAATCGTCCCAGAGTAGCTCAGTGGTAGAGCACCCCACGTTATGCGGCAGTCCTGGGTTCGAGTCCCAGCTCTGGAATTTTTCGCATAGTTGGTAAAAAATAAAATTAATCAGCCTATACACTCCAACTTGCCTAATAACTTGAAAGGTTGATGGAATCACTTTCTAAAAAATAAATGAATATAGTTACATGATGTCAAAAAAACACTTAAATGTTACATCGAAAAGCTATTCCACAGTTGCTAACATGTACAGAATACAACCACTTGTAAACAGTCATTTTTCTAAACGTTTCTTAAAATAACAAATAATTTAAAAATTTTGCTATTTTAAAAAAAATACTCTTTACAAAATGTGGTTAGCTATTTTCCTACATATTGGTATGCTCAGGGGCGTAGCAAGAAATTTTTCATGGGGGGGTTACGACTACTACAACTCATATATATGTATACGTGTGTGTGATAATAAAGTAAAGAATATACATTTTATATGGCAAAAAATTTCTCATGGGGGGGTATGACCCGCCTAACCCCCCCCCCCCCCCCCCCGTGGCTACGCCCCTGGGTATGCTATATCAAACATAGAGCATTTTGAAGAATTAAAAATAAGTTTAAATTAATTTATACACAAATGTAAATTTTAATTACTTTCATTGTTCATACTTTATAATTAAAAAATCATTCAACTTGTGAAATGTTTTTATCCTTTGTAATTTTATTGTAAAATAAAAGTGTAAGATGTAAGATTTTTGGGCCCTAAAATCTGTGGGCCCTGGGCAGTTGCCCTGTCTACCCTGTCTGTAATGTGGGACTGCCTTATATAGATATATTTTAATAAAAATTATTCCTTATACCACATTTTTTAGGAGGGGAGGGGTAAACAGTTACATGGATAATGTAATTTTTTTTTATTTTAGAAAAGATAAATCTTTTCAAAAAGATATCCATATGTTTTGATTTACTACATTTCTACTGGCACAACTTTGTCATTGGATATATATATATAGTTTGATATATTTTAATGGTATGTCACATGAGTTTCTATTACTTATAATTTACTAAGCTAATAATTATTTATTCAAAAGAATATGTAGTGAAAGTTTTTAGAAGCAATTTTTTCATTCATTTACTTTTTGGGGGGCAGTTCCTTTTGTGATTTAAACCATTTTATGTTTGTCTATGGTTTGAAGTTTGCATTTTTATAGGTGCAAATTTTTGAGTTCAGGTACCAAAAATTTTAATTTTTCCCAGTAAAACCCTGGTTTTTTTCACTCTAAACACTGGGTTTTTTAATAAAACCTGCTTTGGTTGGGCTTTTTACAAAAAACCCGGGTTTTTTTTTTTTTCAACAGGGTGGCTACAGAAATTGAGAAAAAAAGTTCCCTGATTTTTCCCTGATTTCCCTGACTGGGTTAGTTCTGGAAATTTGATCCTTTATCAAATTTCCAGAACTAATAATATACATAACATACCTTAATCTTTCATGTAAATCACCATTGTGTATCATGCACGAACAGGTGAATGCTTCATATACGGAAATAAATAATAGAAAACCACAAAAATGCTTAATATTAATAAAATTGTATCTCAGTTTCATAAATCCAAACATAAAATTTAGTTGAACACTAAAAGACAATATGTAGCAGAAATTTTCCTCGTTTTATAGTGTTCAATTTTAAGCGTAAGGATGACTGATCAAAATAAACTGGCCACCTAGTCAACTTATTTTATTTCAATCAATGTATTGTTTGAAATTTTAAAAAATATGTAAAAAGTCTTAAAAATGAGCACTATCTATAAAAAAAAAATCGTCTTGCGGGGGAGCTTAGCAGGCATCACTCAAATGTCCCATCACTAAAAAACACAACAGTGCAGTAGAAGACTAAATCATCTTTAACCATTCATTTTACCCATGACTTTATTCAGGAAGCAATTCACATGCGAAATTGATTCACATGCCGATATGATTCGCATATCCGATTTCTTGTGTGATCCACATCTTAGAACGAGTCCGAATACATGCGCTTTTTCGGATTCGTATAGTGATAGTGCCTACATCACTTGAGTCTCGGATTCCTATTTCTATGTTCTCGAATGATCTGTATTCTGGTTTCGAATTCGTAAAATATCTGTATCTGTGCATCAGTTGAGTATCTTGTGATCCAGAATGGAGCCGCGCATCAGATTGACAATTAAAAATGATCTAGTTCACGAGGCAAAAAATTAAGTTCCCTGATTTTTAAATATTTTTGCAAAATTCCCTGATATCTCCATGATTTTTTCAGATCAATAAAGTACCCTGATTTTTCCATGATTTCCCTGATCTGTCGACACCCTGTTCAACCCTGGTTACTGGTGCCCACACTAATTCAATAGAGGAAACGTGGTCAGCCATTAAAAAGGAATTGCCGACGAAGCATATATGTGGCTCTTTAGGTTCATATCTGGCCACATATATGTGGTGTCGAATCCATAATGAGCAGAAGGACGAGGCATTTAAAGAATTTATGAGGGACGTTATAATGGTTTATCCTAAACTAGGAATACACCTCGAAATCAGTTGTATATTATATTACTAATTTTGATTTCTAAATTTTAGTTGCATTGTACTTTTGTAATGATATTAATTTTGCTTGTAAAATGTGACCAAAAAAAATGTTTGAAAGTAAACAAAATTTTCAAGTTCTCACTCAGATTTAAAAAATCCCAATTTTGAAGCAAGGGTACAGCTTTAGTATTGGTCCGTTTTATCGCTTTTTCTTTTTGGCGAGATAAATTCATAATCTGGTAACCCTCACATTCCAGAGTGAAGAGCATGGTAACCCTAACCTCGGGAGAATGGACGAGCATTCGATCCGTGACGCGAATCGCGAGTGTTTGTTCCTTGATTTTATGTTTGGTGCCCTGTTTTTTTCAGAGTGCGTGGTTCGAGTGTTTGATCCGCCATTACAATTTTTTTCAGCTCTAGTGCGCGTGGGTGATTGCGGCCCGATCCGTTTGAAGATTTGCAGGTATTTCCATTCTTGGTTTTATTTTGATTTGACATTTGATTTTTATTTGATATAATGCCTTCCAGTATGAGTGTTTTTTGAGAAATCAGGGATTGATGCAGGAGATGGTATTTTGGACCTATTCCAATAATAGGCATACCTTGTGGATGCACAGCGTTTTTGTTACAGGTTTTTAAATTTTTGTTTTATGAATCTTTTATTTCATATCATGCTTTCCGTTATGAGTGTAGTTTTGGGATACCAGGGACTGATGTAGGGCAAGGTATTTTATACCTATTCCAATAATAAGCATATCTTGGGGATGTATGGCATTTTTGTTTGTGGATTTTTAGTCTGGATATATTGTTATTGTTGTTTGTCCCTTGGTTTTAAGAGAAGCGGGGGGAGGGGGGGGGAGGAGCTGACCCCCACCCTACAATGAATATTTTTATCATTTTTGTGATCAAAATTTTGTGTTTATCATTGTGGATTGTGGAAAAAGCATTTTTAGTTTTTGACGTAAACGTGTTTAATGCATTTCGTGGAGTGTCATGTGCAGCAGGGTCCACGTCCCACACTCCGGTAACTACGTATTAGCGCAGGCAGATGGCTTCACCCTTTCATTGTTTGTGCTGTTGTTTGGTCAATTTTGACTAAAAAAAAAAAAAAATCACTTTCTATATCTGATATTTTGCGTGTGCGCGCTGTTTTCGGAGAGTCTAAATTTTTAAAAAATACATTATCGCTAAATTTTTAAGTTAAAAAAAAATAATTTCGATGATTTATTTAAAAATTAAATCTTTTAGAAAGCCGATTTTTTGAGCTTTTGCACCATTGTTTACTTTCTGCAAAGCCAGGTTTGCATTAGAATCACCAATCGGCAAACCCGGGTCTACCCTTGGCGACAAAATTTTGTCGCCAAATCAAAAAATCACCAAAAAGGACCTATACTAAAGCTGTTCCGAAGCAAGTGTAGGAGAAACTCTCCAAATCATTTTTTCCTAGTGTGAACCATGCATTTTTAGTTTTTGACGTAAACATGCTTAATGCATTTCGTGGAGTGTCATGTGCAGCAGGGTCCACGTCCCACACTCCGGTAACTACGTATTAGCGCAGGCAGATGGCTTCACCCTTTCATTGTTTGTGCTGTTGTTTGGTCAATTTTGACTAAAAAAAAAAAAAATCACTTTCTATATCTGATATTTTGCGTGTGCGCGCTGTTTTCGGAGAGTCTAAATTTTTAAAAAATACATTATCGCTAAATTTTTAAGTTAAAAAAAAATAATTTCGATGATTTATTTAAAAATTAAATCTTTTAGAAAGCCGATTTTTTGAGCTTTTGCACCATTGTTTACTTTCTGCAAAGCCAGGTTTGCATTAGAATCACCAATCGGCAAACCCGGGTCTACCCTTGGCGACAAAATTTTGTCGCCAAATCAAAAAATCACCAAAAAGGACCTATACTAAAGCTGTTCCGAAGCAAGTGTAGGAGAAACTCTCCAAATCATTTTTTCCTAGTGTGAACCATGCATTTTTAGTTTTTGACGTAAACATGTTTAATGCATTTCGTGGAGTGTCATGTGCAGCAGGGTCCACGTCCCACACTCCGGTAACTACGTATTAGCGCAGGCAGATGGCTTCACCCTTTCATTGTTTGTGCTGTTGTTTGGTCAATTTTGACTAAAAAAAAAAGAATCACTTCTATATCTGATATTTTGCGTGTGCGCGCTGTTTTCGGAGAGTCTAAATTTTTAAAAAATACATTATCGCTAAATTTTTAAGTTAAAAAAAACTAATTTCGATGATTTATTTAAAAATTAAATCTTTTAGAAAGCCGATTTTTTGAGCTTTTGCACCATTGTTTACTTTCTGCAAAGCCAGGTTTGCATTAGAATCACCAATTGGCAAACCCGGGTCTACCCTTGGCGACAAAATTTTGTCGCCAAATCAAAAAATCACCAAAAAGGACCTATACTAAAGCTGTTCCGAAGCAAGTGTAGGAGAAACTCTCCAAATCATTTTTTCCTAGTGTGACCCATGCATTTTTAGTTTTTGACGTAAACGTGTTTAATGCATTTCGTGGAGTGTCATGTGCAGCAGGGTCCACGTCCCACACTCCGGTAACTACGTATTAGCGCAGGCAGATGGCTTCACCCTTTCATTGTTTGGTCAATTTTGACTTTAAAAAAAAAAATCACTTTCTATATCTGATATTTTGCGTGTGCGCGCTGTTTTCGGAGAGTCTAAATTTTTTAAAAATACATTATCGTTAAATTTTTAAGTTAAAAAAAACTAATTTTGATGATTTATTTAAAAATTAAATCTTTTAGAAAGCCGATTTTTTGAGCTTTTGCACCATTGTTTACTTTCTGCAAAGCCAGGTTTGCATTAGAATCACCAATCGGCAAACCCGGGTCTACCCTTGGCAACAAAATTTTGTCGCCAAATCAAAAAATCACCTAAAAGGACCTATACTAAAGCTGTTCCGAAGCAAGTGTAGGAGAAACTCTCCAAATCATTTTTTCCTAGTGTGAACCATGCAGTAGATATTTTCTTCATGAGGATTTGTTACATCTGCCACCCTCAAACCAACCTCTTCCTTTCAGCAGGGGTCCGTTTTAGAAAAATTTGGGTCTGTTAGCGGTCCCTTCACAAAATATGTTATCTTAAAAACAGACCCTTCACAGTATTTTTCTTTTTAAAAATGGACACTTCACAATAATTTTCCTTTTAAAAACGGACCCTTAAAATAAATCTTTATATAAAAAGCAGGTCCTTTACAAATCTGTATTTATTTGCAAAATTAATTTCATGGAATTCATAGCTATATAAACCTATACACATGAAAAACATTAATGTGTTTACTTGTATAAATCTGTAGATATTTATATGCATGCATACATGTATAGTTTTCAATTTCAAATTTGTAAAATTGTATATTTTTCACAAATTCATAAAAGGGGAATTTATTTTCACAAAAACAGGACCCTGCCTAGGAGAACCTGATTTAATGCTAATATAATATTAGCAAAATTATGAGTAAATTTTTCACAATTTCACAAAAACAGGAACCTGTCTGAAAAGTCTAGACAGATCCCTGTTAATCAATGTAAATATAGTCGTGCTAATAACAAATTCCTAAAACAAATTTTAAACACTATAAGAAGCCTAACTTACACAACACTCAGGGCCGGCCCTAACAGTTTTGCCGCCCCGGATAAAAATATAAAATGCCGCCCCCCACAGTAAAATTACTATTAAAAAAAGTAAATTGTTCAGAGATACTGTTTTCATGCCTATAAAACTGGAATAGCTCTTTAACAATTAAAACAGCATAAGAAAAAACATATTTATTAAAACCACACATTAAGCTAAAAACCAAAAGAAAGAAAAATAAAGAATTTTTTTTTCTGACTTTTAATTCTGCAAAATTCCTGACTTTTTCTCTTAAATCAATTTTTCAACTAATTCATGTTCGATAGCCAATGTAGTTAAATTATTTAACTTATCTGGAAGAGTTGTGGAGCATAAGAAATTTTTAGTTAACTTTAATTATGAGAAACTCTTCTTTGCACTTGCCCCAATTATCGGCAAAGAAAGCGAAAATCTCGAAGCAATAGCAAGATGTGGTGTAAAATCTATAGTTATAATTAGCTTTCAAATTTCAATTGGGCTTTCCTTTTTGCCTAATAAGACCGTAACTGACACTATTTCATTTACTAGATCAAGCGCGTTTATATTCCCGATTCCCCATCGGTCAGTATTAACTCTCAATTGTTTACACTATAAACAGTGTTAACACTGTTACACTGTGTTACAATGTTTAATTAGCACTTTTTTAGTATTTTTCAACTCGTTTATGCCGTGCAAAGATTTAAAATAATTACATTGGGTACTTATTAAATTAAATCTGCACTGTAAAGTATTAATCGCTTTGTTTACTAAAAAAATAAAACTATCTTAAATTTTAATTTAGGATCTTTCACCAGATCATCTCGTGATTCGCAATCAGTATTAATATGTTACGTGGCTGCTTAAACTCAGTGTTAGCCAGAATACTATCTCGTCGGTCAGTTCTCTTGCATAACAGAACATCTTATAAATAAAAATGAAATTCTGTTTGTTTGCTTGTGGATTTGATTCGTATACAAATCCACAAAAATGGACCTATCGGCCTGAAATTTAGCACAGATATGTAAAATAATATAGAATAAATCGTAGTCCACTTTAAAACTTTGAAAGTCCACCCGTTCCCGGAATTTAAGAGTTTTTTATGCTCTTCACGCAAAAAGCTTTCTGTAATTGTAACCCCTGTAGTGAAAAAAGTGTGAAACAAGGATCGTGGTTGCCATGTGTGGCGATTTTGCCGAATAAAATGTTTTAAATTCTCAAAGTAAAAATAAAAGAATAATAATGATTTTTTTTTTGTTAGTTTATATTCGTAAGGTTATTTTTTTTTTAATTATAATATCGTGTGCATGGGAAATCAGAGCAGGAATGTAATGCTTTACACGCAAAACAATAAGAATTGAAGATTTCCGAGGCTAATGTGTAAATTTTTTTAGTTTGGCGAAAAAATAAAATGGCTGAAATATGGATTTTGAGTAAGTGAGTTCTAGCGGTTTTCACAGTTTTCGGCTTGGCGCAATTTATTGAGAGCTTAAGGAAATAGATTTTTGAAAACAAATTCAAAGGTTTTATTAGAATACAGCGTTAAATTTTAATGATCCGTGAAGAAATAATGCAGTTATTAAGGGATTTCAAGCGATCTAACTTCAGAATTCTCGCCAATTGAGTACATTGATTTAAGTTGGGGGAATTCCGCCAAATTTCAGAAAATTGAAATCTTCTCATTTAGTACATCGAGTAACGATGAATAAAACACATTATAGTTGATAATTTTAAAAAAAATCGGATGTATTAAGGGATTCCAATTTTCAAATAAATGCGGGCTACACTTTGGCGGTCGAACCATTTCCCATATTGATTGCTGCTAAGTCAATGCTTCGAATGATTCCCTGAAAAAACTCTTGAAAAATGGCGTATGTTGGCACTTTGGCGAGGCTTAGATTTGAAACTGGATTTTATTTGAGACTGGTATATATAATAACACTGGTTATAGATAAAAATGAATGTTGGTATGTTTTTATGAGGTTGAAAAACTCCAGCACCGTTGAGCACCGTTGCACCATGAAATTTGGTTCACCTAAGTCTTTTATGATGGAGAAGGTTTTTATGCTATCCGTTTTCCTTAACTTGCCACTTGGTGCCGCAGCACAACGTCGAATTCTATTCCGTTTAGCCGTTTGCTATGCGAATTTCGTCCAACCGATTTCGATGAAATTTGGTACACGCGAATATTAGAACACGGAGAATATTTTTCACTATAAAAAGCTGTAACTTGCCGCTAAATGGCGCTGCAAAGCATCAACTTCTATACTGTTCGACCGATCGGCATAAAATTTTTTATACTTACACATTTGAGCACGAAGAATATATTCTAACTGCGTTCCTTTTGATGTTACTCACCACTAGATGACACTGCAATGCATTATTATTTTAACTCGCCAGTAGATGACGCTGCAGCAGGCCAAATTCTTGATCATTCAAACGGTCGCTATGAAAATCAGTATACATGGCTATTTGAACAATGAGAATATTTTGGCGTTATCCATTTTGTTATAACTCGCCACTTGACGGCGCTGTAGCAAATCATTACTTTAATTAACCACTAGATGGCCCTGCAGTGTATCACTTCTTGACTGTGCAAATGATCGCTATGAAAATAGGTATACATAGATATTTGAACACGGGGAAGAGTTTGGCGCTATCCATTTTCCTATAACTTGCCACTAGATGTCGCGTCAACACATGAACTTCAGGACTGTCCAGCCAATAGTCATAAAAATTCGTATACATCAACTAGCTGACCCGGCAAACGTTGTTTTGCCATATAAATTATTCCTAGGATTATTTTAGTAGAAAGAAATGACTAACTTATTGTAAGTGTGTGAGGATGTGGTATATGAGTGGAAGAGGCATGGAGCGCTGTGAACAATGCTGGAATATAAAAATAACACAATACCAAACATTTATATTTTTAATTCATTGTAATTTATTCTTTACATTTATATATATTGCTAATTACAATAATTTTACTAAAAAATAATATCAATCCCTTAACGGAATAGAGTGAACAATATTTTTAGCTAACACAAACAAACTGCATGGTTTGCCCACTCGAGATCATGCCACGTATAATTGTCCGTGTGAAAAGCATGGCGTGCTCAAATCTAAGCCACAAACAAACATAGTTTGGCCTTGAGACTTATTCATAGTCATTCCATAAAAAATTTTGTCCAAAAAAAAAAAATAATAAAAGGATGAAAATCTGAAACATTTTCAGATTTTAAATACGCACTATAGCGCTATATATTAAAATCGTATCATAATTTATGCATCGTCCCTATTTTTCTCTCATATTCCATTAAGTTGGAAAGTGTATATTATTCATGACTGTGCTGCATTTTTTTTTCTTGTTTCGTAAAATCCATCTTTGGAATCGAAATCTATCTTAAAATCGTCTACTAAAACTATTTTACAATATTCGCCAAGTATATTACAACTACACTTCATCGTTCTATATATTGTTTCGAATGCGCATCATAATATATGCGTATACCATGTATGTCTTTCTTGGGTTGATTCCTACTTTAACGCCTCGACTTTCGCCAAGGTGGCGATTATTATTAAACATATGCAGTTACAATGACAATTTTTTGCATTTATGTGGCAATCATAATTTAGAATTAAAATGGCGATTTGGAACAACATGTAAGCACAGCATGCCGTTACATTTTTATTTATTTTGGATTGCCAATTAATGTAGTTGTAATAATAAAGTGTCTTCAAATTCCTTAACTGGTGCGTTTATCGCTAATTTGTTTACTTTAGTTTTCATCTAGTTCTTTTGGGAGCGCCGAAACGGTACGTACGTATTATGCCGGCGGTCACTTCCGCCAAACTACTTTTTCGTCAAATTTGCTGGCAAACTATTGCCAATCGTATTCCAAACCATCAACAATTTCATGTGCCCGGCATTTATCTTGGTGAAAATTGCTTGTCTTAGAGGACCGCCGGGATAATACTTAAGTACCGTTGAAACTTGTGCATTACTCCCAGAGACCCATGACTGCAAAGCTCGCCAAAGTACGGGAATTTTTTAGGTTGGTGAGAGTGGGGGGCGTTAAAATAAGAATCAACTCTTTCTTGTACCATAAAACACATCTTTGGAATCGAAATCTACCTTAAAATCGCCTACTGAAACTGTTTTACAATCTTCGCCAGGCATATTCCTCCTATAGGCATATTCCAACTATGCCGCAAAGACATGAAATGGGAATTATAATCCATGAGTGTACAGTGTTTTCCTTTCTTGTTCCACAAAGCACTTCTTCAGAATAGAAATCAATATTAAAATCGCCTAATAAAACTGTGTTACAATATACGCCAGGCGTTTTCTAACTATACTCGAAATATATTTATAATAAATTGTCACGTTTTGGCTCCCCATTTAGCGATCCATTATCAAAAATTGCAAATCCTCGTGCGACTTTCAACATTTTATTAACGCCCCCCCCCCTCTCCACGTTATCTGGCAAACACATTTGAAAAGGGACTCGATGCGCTAATGCCTAGACAAAAATCCTGATTGAACTTATTAGCACTCTGGTGCTAAAAATTTTGAGGTGGACCGCCCTTGTGACTTAGAGGTATGAGACAAAATCATATTCGCAGACCTAACGAATATACATATAAAATTTCTTTAAAATCGGTTGAGCCGTTTTAGAGGAGTATGGTAACTAACACTGTGACATGAGAATTTTATTTATTAGATATACCCAATATGAGTTCAATCGAATGTACCGTTTAAACGCTAGAGCACTTTCAAGAATTCCCCCCCCCCATAAGCCATAATGTAAAAGAAATCTTTGTAGTAGCCCAGTAGAAAAACTATACACATCAAAATCAATGTCGGTCTTACGATGGTGGTTCATAACATATATACCCAATTTGAGCTCAATCGAATGCCCCGTTTAGGAGCTATCGTGTTCACTCACACACACACACACACACACACATACAAACATACATCTCGTAAAAATAGCATAAATGAATTCAGAAGACTTCAAAACGTGTTAATACATCAAAATCTCGAAGTCGAATTTTTTCATGATTACAATACTTTCCTTACAGGGTACATGTTCGGAAAGAAAAAAGAATGAAAATCTGAAACACTTTCAGGTTTTAAATGCACACTATGGTGCTATGTGTTTAATATTATATATATATTAAAATCGTATCATTAGTTATACGTTGTCCCTATTTTTCTTACTTATTCGATTAAGGTTCAAAAGTGTATCATTATTCATGACTGTGCTGTATTTTTCTTGCTTGTTTCGTAAAACCCATCTTTGGAATCGAAATCTATCTTAAAATCGCCTACTAAAACTATTTTACAATCTTCGCCAAGTATATTACAAATATACTTCATCGTTTTATATTATACATCGTTTCGTGATTCCTACTTTAAAACCTCGACTCTCGCCAAGGTGGCGATCATTAAACATATGCAGCTACCATGACGATTTTTTGCATTAATGTGGCAATCGTAATTTAGAAATAAAATGGCGATTTGGAACAACATGTAAGTAAAGCATGCCGTTACATTTTTATTTATTTTGAATTGACAATTAATGTAGTTTTAATAATTAAGTGTCTTCAGATTCCTTAACTGGTGCGTTTATCGCTAGTTTGTTTACTTTAGTTTTCATCTGGTTCTTTTGGGAGCGTTGAAACGGTACTTACCGTATCGTACAATCGTATTCCAAACCATCAACAACTTCTTGTGCCCGGCATTTATCTTGGTGAAAAATTGCTTGTCTTGCCGGACCGCCGGGATAATACGTAAGTACCGTTAAAACTTGTGCATAACTCCCAGAGACCCATGACTGCAAAGCTCGCCAAGTACGGGGATTTTTTAGGTTGGCGAGAGTGGGCATGTTAAAATAGGAATCAACTCTTTCTTGTACCATAAAACGCATCTTTGGAATCGAAATCTATCTTAAAATCGCCTACTGAAAATGTTCTACAATCTTCGCCAGGCATATTCTTCCTGTAGGCATATTCCAACTATACCGCAAAGACATTTTAAATGCTGTTTGGAATGGGCATCCTAATCCATGAGTGTACCGTGTTTTCCTTTCTTGTTCCACAGAGAACTTCTTCGGAATAGAAATCTATATTAAAATCGCCTAATAAAACTCTTTTACAATATACGCTAGGCGTTTTCTAACTATACGCGAAATATATTTATAATAAATTGTCGCGTTTTGGCACCACATTTAGCGATCCATTATCAAAAATTGCAAACCTTGTGCGACTTTCAACATTTTATTAACTTCTCCCCCCCCCCTCTCCACATTATCTGGCAAACACATTTGAAAAGTGATTCGACACGCTAATGTCTACACAGAAATCCTGATTGAAATGAATAGCACTCGGGGGCTAAACATTTTGGGGTGGACCGCCCTTATGACTTAGGGGTATGAGACATAGTTAAAAACCTATTCTATGACCTAACGAATATACATAGGAAATTTCATTAAAATTGGTCGAGTGGTTTCGGAGGAGTTAGGTGACTAACACTGGGACAGGAGAATTTTATATATTAGATATCTGAATGCGAAGTATATTTTCGCCGTATCCGTTTTGCTAAAACTCGCCACTAGATTGCGCTACACTGCATGGCCTTCTGCACCGTACAAACGATTGCCTTGCAATTCGGTATGCATTATTGGACACAATATAACGCGATATCCATTTTGCTATATCTGTTTATTACAATGAATAGTAATCACCACAAATCGTAATATCAAAAAGTCCATTCATTCCCGTGCGAAGAACGGGTACTTCAGCTAGTTTCATTTAAAATCACATCCAATGGAAGATCCTTTCAAAAAACCTTTACAGTTTCTTAAGAGTTATAGAGCAGGTGGTAAATCGTTGTCTTTTGACTGCAGTACCTTTGAATCCAACTGGAAATCTTGTGAAAAATCTATGCAAAATGTGTAAATATTTGTTTGCACTTAACATATAAACAACTGAATAAAGGCGTAGCCAGGATTTTCATTGGGGGGGGGGCAAGACAAGGAGACCATGGAGTCCAACTGCTCCTCCCTCCGGTTAGTCATAATCAGACCCTATGACTAGCTCATTTTAGGAGGGGGCAGCTTCCCCCTGTTGCTACGCCCATGCAACTGAAGCGAATGAAATGAAATTTATAGCAACACCAAAAGTGGCAACTTAATTTAAACCAGTGTTCATCCTAGGCGTTTTTCGAAGGGCTGCGCCCTGCCGTCCTTTAAAGCAAAAAATCCCGCCCTACTTGCCCTTTCATAAAAAAATCGCCGCCCTTTTGCCACCCAAAAACAGCGTCCTGCCTGCCGCTCTTTTAGCCCCGATTTCATTCATGGCGCCATCCTCTCCCCTCTGTTTACATTTATTGCGTTGCGGCATCTCTTTCCTCTTTGTTGACATTAGTTAGCACCTTCACAGATTCTAGTGTTGAGTCTAGATTGATTTGGCAGGGCGCAGTGCCCGGCGGCCCTTTTATCGTCTTTTTAGTGCTCAGCTGCCCAAATTCTCTTCTTTCTGCCCCCCTCCTTTTAAATTTTTATTATTCTTAGTCAACAATCACTACTTTTTTTCCCCTATATACCATTTGCGGCCTATCACGAAAATACGTTAAATAAAACGGCCCCTTCACAGAAATACGATTGAGTACAATAACCGTATCATAAAAATAGGTTCGAATGAAAGCGGCCCTTTTACAGAAACAGTCTATGAAATCGGATCTTTCCCACAAGTGTAATTTATTAAAATGCCTTTTTCAAATATTCTATTCTTTCAGATCGAAATACTGTTAATGCCTTTTTCATTGTCTGTTTTCATTTGCGCGAGCGAGTAACCCGAAAAGGCCCCTAGTGTGTTTTGTTTTTGCTGACTCAAGTGAGAAGCCCGATCGCAGGGCAGAACTACGTATACGTCATTGATAGAATACAATAAATTTTGCCGTTTGTGCAAATCAAAGACAAATATACTAGTTGCAACCTCCCAATGCACTTTCTAATTCTTTGTATCCATCTTTTATCAAAAAATGTCGGATCTCATGACTAATTAAGGAATATAAACCGCCGTTCTAGAATACCCAAAGAGCTTCACGCACCTTCTAGGTGCCCGTACCGCTATTTTTATTTGCTTATTTATTTATTTATCTTTTATAAGTACTTTTATTTTCCTCACGAATCACTTTTTAAAATCTGTTTCAAGCAGTATGTTCAATAAAGAAGAAATTTTTCATGAGCCCGAGCCCGAACACAATTGTGAATTTCAGAGCCCGAGCCCGTCTCATCTCTACCGGCCACCATCTTTGTTTTTACCTTGCCGCCCCGGGTGGACCCCCCTCCCCCTTTATTACGCAACAGTTTTAATTGTACTAAAGTGGAGTAACTGCAGAATTTAGTAAATCAGGCTATTGACAAGATTTGGTATTCTAACTATTCATATTATGTATCTTCCGATTTTTAAAAAGTTCTCAACATTTTAATGAATGAAGCAAAAATAAATAAATAAATAAATAAAAGCAATAGAAAGCTAGTTCTGGGAAAGAATGTCTTAAGAAAACAAATTGTGTCTTAAGTTATTCATAAAACTAACTGTCATCAATTTAAGCTTATTTTCAGTTTTTAAAAACTAAAAAAACAAAAAAATTCGAAATGATTCTGGAAGTTTTTTTAATATGTAATTTGTTTGAGTACTTTTGACAACAGGATGTTAATTATTTTTATTATTTTAAGCTGATTAAAACCATTTGATAGTTAAAATATTTAATACTTTTATTATTTTAAAAGTATTAAAGCAAGGTTGAAGAACGAAAATTTAGTGTTTTTAAAGAGAACTTTTTAAGTATGCTACAAAAAATTAAAAATAAAGCTATAAAAAATAAATTATTTAAAATATAAACTTTATTTCACACATTTGGACAATTCTGTGAGTTAAAAAATATTTATTTTATACCTGCTAAAAAACTTACATGTAGTAATTATTTTTATTTATTTTAAAGAATAGTGCTTTTTAAAAAAACTTATATTCACTTTTCATGAATGAGCAAACATTAAATTAGAAGTGAAAGAGAAGAACAAATATATTTCAGTAATTTGATTTCATATGGTGTACATTCCAACCATTGGATGCAATACAAAATTTGAATGAATGTCATTTATTCTAGCAATCTTCTGTGTTCAGAATTCAATTTTCCCAATTTCTATAGTTATCAATTGATGGATGAGTTAAATTGTTTGATCCAATTTTAAATGTCTAATAGTAACTAAGGGTAACTATCTAAGGGTAACTTTGAAAATCTTTACTTGATACTCATTCAATAATTATTGTGAACAAAAGAATTTAAATTCTGATTTATATTAATAAGTTTTATTATTTTTATTATATGCTGAACACATCTATCCTAATCCAATTACACTGACAGTCCTTTTCTGTTTAAAAGTTTCTACCAATATAGGTAAAACATCCTATATGAATGTGATCCAGTAATTGTGGTCCAGTAGTGATAGTGTGATAAAATTGATGAACAAAAATTAGCAGTCCCTCTGCCTTCCCCTACTGCCTAACAAATCATGTCTGGCTAAAAATTTCTGAAACCTTCTTCAATAAATGTACTATTCTTATAAATAATAAACATGTAAGTTATGTAATTTCGAGCAAAAAAAAAAAATTAAGCAGAAAATTCAAAATTACTTTTATTAAAACTTCTTTTTTTTTTTTAAATCAAAAACTTCTAGTTATCTACAGATTTAATTCACATATTTATGTCATGCTTAGAGCAAAATATTATCAACAAATCCTTTTTCCTATTTCGCTTACACTTACTTCTACAGGATATTTTCTCCAAAAGATCAGGGGAAAAAACTAAGACAAATTGGAAAAAATATAACTATGCATTGTAGTCAGAACACATATTACAACTCTACATGTTAAAGTTTCAGGGATCAGATAGTTTCAAACCAGTGTCTATATATGTTAGCCACCTGTACATTCTCGTGGAACTCCAAAGTGCCTTTTTTAAGAACAGGGTGCCCTTTTTGAAATTTCCCCCCTGTCGACCCTTTTATTCTAGAGTCAACACTATTCTAATCACCTCCTCTTGTAAGTTAACCATTTTTTATGCCTATATAGCTATACATGAAAAATTTTAAGTGCCAATTATTTTATATGTAGACTCCTCACCCCCCCCCCCCACAAAAAAAAAAAAAACTTTAGATACGATAAATGCAGATTTAATATGAAAAAGCATTGTATTGTTGGCTGACCTTTTTTCTAAAAGTAAATGGCAATATTCACTTAGTATATACAGGCACGTATCCAGAAAACAGTTTGGAGGGGGGGGGGGGGTCCAAACGGTAAAAAAGGTTGAATTTTTTACAAAAAGACTATCATTTTCATTTTAGTAACAAAAATGAAAATTTCGGGGGGGGGGTGGTCCTGGACCCCCCCTAAATACATTCTTGAGTATATATATATATATATATATATATATATAAAGTGCCTCTTTATAGTCTGATGTGCCCTTGAAAGCTTAAATTGCCCTTTTTTAAGGACTAGCACCCTGCCCCTTTTTCATCCTAGGATGATCTCTGTTTAAACTGCAGTTGCTATAATATTTCTAATTCGTTTAAAAGTTTTGAGATTTAAAACTGTTATTTGAAAACTGTGTGTAAATGTATGTTCGCCCATTGTTAAAAAATGGCTCAATGGAATAGACAAATTTGGAATTATATTGAATGGTAAGTTAATTGAAACAATAGATACCAAAATTGTTTTAAATAATTCATAGACTTTTAAGATTTTGCAAAAATCGCTTTCAAAGTTTATTCTGGCACCCATCAAAAACAGATTAAGAGAACAGAATAAAATTAGGCCATATGATGGGTAATAAAGCATCATCAAAATTTTTAAAAGATTTGAATAAATTGAAAGGGTTTGCAAAAGTTTCACTGTATTTTTTTTTCTTTTTAAGGGGGCGGAGAGAGAGGGGGAGGGCGTCACTTAGGCATCTGGAGGTAATACAATAGGTGTCTGTTCGACTTAAACAAATTACGTCGATTTCTTTTTCTTTTTTTTTTTTTTTTTTTAAGAAAATTGTGCAAAAATTTTACAGGCATAATATTAAAATTTCTAAGGTTAATAGAACAAAATTCAGTTACTATCGATGAGATTGAGTTAAATAACATTGATATACAGTGAAACCTTCCGAGCGGCCACCCCTGTATAGCGATCACCCCTTTAAACGACCATTTTTTCATGGCATGGCTTTCTTGGCTTATAGACTTAATGTTAAAATAACCTCTATCAATGTCCACCCGATCCCTTCTAAACGGCCACCGAGTGGGATCGCCCATCTCATTTATCGGGAAATTCTACTCGCTCCATGCTGTAATTCTGAGCGGAAAAACTCAAGGACAGGTTTATGGTCGAATATAAGTCCCAGGAATAACTGGAATTGAATCTGTTATCTCTTTTGTATTCTCCCCACACCCTTAAGATGGGGAATCCCTTTGGACAATTATGTTTTGAAATTGTCCTACAAATGAATTTTTGTCCGTTTCAGGCACTCATTCCTTCCCTGACGGAGAATTTCCTGATGTTTGTAATGGCAAGCAAGCTAAACTTTCAACACAGGCAACTTTAGAGAAAATCGATGAAATTATTGAAAATTCCGAAGCGGTTACAAACTAATCGGTAAGAAGTCTGATTTTTAAAGTAAAAAACAAATTTGAAAAAATCTGGAGTGGCTCCACTCGACTTTCCAAACACTTACGATTAAGATCATTACCAAGCATTTAAATAAATTTTAATTGATAAAGAAAGCATTAAATAAAGTACTATTTTCTCTTTAGATAAGTTTTATATTTCCTTTTAAATAAGGAATATGTGGCAGACTTGTTTATATTACGCATTGTAGCAATTATCTTATAATAGTAAATAAAACCCATGAGAGCGGCCAAACATTCTCAGTACGGTGGGGTGGCCGTTCAGAGAGATTTCACTGTACATATGTATTATTTTGAGAAAATTTTATGTGACCACTTCGTGAAAACAACTAGTGAGCAGACAAAAGGGAATGAAATGAAATTTTGTTAAATAGTAGGAGGTTAGTAAATTAAAATTTCAGGTTTTTAATTTTCTACAAATTTGAATTATTTTTGAGGTATGACGTAAACTTTGATAAAGTTTTTCACGCATCAAGTAAAATCATCAAAATATAATTCAATCGGACGTTGAAGTGTTAAATATTGGCTACTTGCTATTACAAAGAATTTTCTAGATATTCTCTTTTCAGTTAAAATTTTTTATTTGGGAATACCTTATTCCCCCGTACACGATATATATTTCGGTTACACACATAACCATCTTCAGTCGTTTCTGGATCTCTCACTAATGGCGGCTTCTTTTTATATCTTCTTCGTTCTTCTTCTTGAAAGTTCGATGCATGATGTCATCCCATGATTGGTCGATTGTATGAAGCGTATCGTTGATGCTGCCCTCTGTCGTCAATATTTCTAAGCTCTCACGAATGTAGGCATATATACTATTTTTAAAGTTGGCTATTTTTTTAATGCAAAAGTGTAGAGTATAAGCTTGTCGAAACACAAGACATAAAATTCAAAAGTGTAGAGTATAAGCTTGTCGAAACACAAGACATAAACAGAGGGCAGCATCAACGATACGCTTCATACAATCGACCAATCATGGGATGACATCATGCATCGAACTTTCAAGAAGAAGAACGAAGAAGATATAAAAAGAAGCCGCCATTAGTGAGAGATCCAGAAACGACTGAAGATGGTTATGTGTGTAACCGAAATATATATCGTGTACGGGGGGAATAAGGTATTCCCAAATAAAAAATTTTAACTAATTAATCCGCCGTATTAAATAAAGTTTTATGTGCTTTATTATTCTCTTTTCAGTTTAATATTCATTACTAGCATCTTCTTTTGCAACTTTAAATGACTTCTTGATGTAGGAAGCTCATCCACTAAAAGAAAACGTTAATTTTGACTATAATATATTTTCTCTGACAGTTTGTCTCAGTAATTTGTTACTCTCTAACCTGTAATCTTTGGACAATGCACAAGAGTTATAACTTTGCTTTGTATATTTCTGCCAGTATGTTAATTCCATTTTTTGTACTACTACAATGCAAATAAAATTTCGTGCGGTTAGTAAAAACCCATCAATGACGGATGGGTGCATCAGCTAGTAAAGTTATATAGAATGATATTCTTCGGAATATTTTTTAGCAATTCTTTTACTAATACGAAATCTATTTTTCAAATTCGAAACAAAATGCCGCCCCCTAAAATTTGCCGTCCCGGACAGGGATCTGGTTTGTCCGGCCCTAGGGCCGCCCCTGACAGCACTAAATACAAAATCACGTCAAAACAAAATATAAGCAATGACTAGTCATTGCCATATTGCACTAAAACAAGTCGGAGAAAAAAAAAATAAGAGCCCAAGAGGATTATATCCAAGCTGTACTAAAATCAGTCGGTGATTTACGTAAGGGTAAATTAATCAAAAAAGCTTGTACTTAAACATTTTTAGAGTAATCAGGGTTTTCCTTACAGAAAAAAACTGGGTGAGAATTTCTCACCCTATTCCCCCAAACTGAGTGAGATTTTTATAAAATGGGTGTGAATTTTTTGCTAATAGATTTGGGTTGGGTAAATATCCAGTGGGTAAGGTATTTATTCCTCTGTAAGGTAAATATCCAAAATCATGGTATTTTATGATTTTTAGTTATTTTTAACTGGACCTCCAAGCAGGGGTGGCTCCAATGGGGGGTCCGGGGGGCACGTGCCCCCCCCGTCGGGGAACTTGTGACCCCCCATCGGGGCTATTTGATTAATTCATCGGGGAATTTTCATAAGAAGAAATCTATATTTTAGCTGAGTTTTAATTTTGATTTTGCGATTAAAAAAAAATTAATTTTGTAATTTTTAAATACACATGAAAGGCGAATGAGTATTGGAGATTGAAGCGGATATGTTTACATTTCTGGGAGGGGGGGGGGGGTATATTCCTCAGAACTTCTGAATAATGGCTAAAAGTGCTTTCTGTTTTCATTCATCTCTTATCTCTGCGATCCTTTTCATGTCGAGAAACAGCCACTTTCTGCATCTTCCAATACTGTGATGTGTTGACGACGGCGGGGGAGACTTCAAATTCGAATAGTGTATACTTGAAATCTGTGATCCCACTCTCAGGAGGCATTTAACTGGATTTGCAGCATGACATCAATCTTAAGGTAACAAAAGTGCCAGTCTATTCTTCAAACGACAAATTTGTGAGACCACATGTGCGACCACTTTCTATTCGAGGCTCTTTTAATTGCTTAAACGATTCTGCATTTTGTCGCCGACACCGTAGAAAAGTACAATATGGGTGTGTGCGGTCGGGATGGGGGAGACAATGACCGTTAATTAGACTAGTCAAATTTCGAGGGAAGGGAAGTGTGGCTTTGCTTACACAAGCAAATGGGGGATGTTCTTTTTTTCCAGAAATACGGTTTTTGTACTTCTATTGGTCCTCAATGACAGAATGATGAGAAAGAAATGATTCGTCGAAATATGCCGTGTATTTTTATTTTTTCTTCGCAAACCCATAGTACATCACTTTTCCAACACTTGTTATTGTGCATTGGGCCAGTGAGTTAGACAGAGTTTAGAATAGTGGGCATTTTTTTTTCTTGTTACGGCAGCATAGCATATCATTGTGAAGTGTATAAAAGTTTAATTCCACTTTTGGCTTTATGTTTCCTAAAAAAAAACATCAGTGGTGCCAAAAGCACAAGATATAAAGTACAGTGTGCTTTATGTCGTGATATTTTTGATAATGATTATGTAAAAAAAAAAAAAAAAAAAAAAAAACCATAGGATAACTAAGCATTCAGATCTTCATAAACAAAATCGACTGGGGCCTGTTCAATTACCAAATGGAATTAAGAGAAAGAATCCTTGGGATATTTCTTCTTGCTCTTCGAATGTATGTTTATCTACGGAATTAGAGAAAGAAAACCCTTCAAGTTCATGAGATCCACAAACTTCAAGTAAATTATATGTAAATTACATTCATATATATTTTTTAAATGTGTTTAAAAGCTTTAATTAATATATGTTATTATTAAAAATATGGTCAGTTTATTTCTCTAAAGCATTTAATTATATCTTCTAAGCACTTGCTTTTTGTTATGTATTTGTACAAATATACTATGCCCAAGGGCGGATCCAGAAATATTTTTCAGGAAGGGTGCAAAGCTTGAATACCAATTCAGAATTGCATGAACATGCAATTTTATTTGAAGCGTATTTTTACTAGTGTAAATATTTTCCTCTCGGGGAATTAGCGCCCCCTGTGCCCTCGCCCTAAATCACACTTGCCAATCACCCCCCCCCCCCCTAATAAAAAAGAATTGAAACTAGTTTGAGCACAAATTTTGAATGACCACATTCTGCGTTATTTAAAAATAAAAATAATTTTAAAATAAGGCACATATTTCAAAAACTGAGTCACTTGTTCTGTCTGAGAAATTTTAAAATACTACTTTAAAGTTTATTTATTAACAGCATTTTAATGATACATATATATCATTAAATGTCCTTAGACATGGATGCTCGTAATGGTTTGGAGTGCACTTTTAATCATAGCTGCGGACCCAGAGTCATAACTTTTTGAGTTGAAGCTGGAGTAGAAGTCGGACTTTTTGACCTCACATTCTGATTCTATGAAATGTTGTACAACATTATTGTATTTTAAATTATATTAACTGTCTGAGTACTCTATGAATTAATCTAAATTTTCTCCTAATTGGTCTTTTAAACACTATGAGTACTTTTAAATGTGCTCTTGCTTTTAAACCATTGATAAGTAGCATGTTGTTCACCCCATTATATGTCATTCTCGCTAAATTACAGGACAGGATATACATTTTAAAAATATATTCTTTCGTTGCAATTTCGATTTTTTTGGTATATTTATCGAATACGATTTAGTAATTGGAGTGAGGACGAAAGGTATGTCTTTATAAACTTTCAAATTGCATTAATGCAAATTTAAATTAAACACAGATTTAATGTAATTGTATGTAAATTAACAGTATTTTAATTCACGAGTCAAAAGCTTTTGTGTCATAAATCTTATAAATAAAAATGAAATTCTGTTTGTTTGTTTGTTTGTTTGTGGATTTGATTCGTATACATATCCACAAAAATGGACCTATCGGCCTGAAATTTAGCACAGATATGTAAAATAATATAGAATAAATCATAGTCCACTTTAAAACTTTGAAAGTCCACCCGTTCCCGGAATTTAAGAGATTTTTTATGCTCTTCACGCAAAAATCTTTCCATAATTGTAACCCCTGTAGTGAAAAAAGTGTGAAATAAGGATCGTGGTTGCCATGTGTGGCGATTTTGCCGAATAAAATGTCGTTCGTGTACAAATCCACAAAAATGAACAAATTTAGCACAGATATGTAAAATAATATAGAATAAATCGTAGTCCACTTTAAAACTTTGGAAGTCCACCCGTTCCCGGAATTTAAGAGATTTTTTATGCTCTTCACGCAAAAATCTTTCCGTAATTGTAACCCCTGTAGTGAAAAAACTGTGAAATAAGGATCGTGGTTGCCATGTGTGGCGATTTTGCCGAATAAAATGTCGTTCGTATACAAATCCACAAAAATGAACCTATCGGCCTGAAATTTAGCACAGATATGTAAAATAATATAGAATAAATCGTAGTACACTTTAAAACTTTGAAAGTCCACCCGTTCCCGGAATTTAAGAGATTTTTTATGCTCTTCACGCAAAACGCTTTCCGTAATTGTAACCCCTGTAGTGAAAAAAGTGTGAAATAAGGATCGTGGTTGCCATGTGTAGCGATTTTGCCAAATAAAATGTTTTAAATTCTCAAAGTAAAAATAAAAGAATAATAATGATTTTTTTTGTTAGTTTATATTCGTAAGGTTATTTTTTTTTTAATTATAATATCGTGTGCATGGGAAATCAGAGCAGGAATGTAATGCTTTACACGCAAAACAATAAGAATTGAAGATTTCCGAGGCTAATGTGTAAATTTTTTTAGTTTGGCGAAAAAATAAAATGGCTGAAATATGGATTTTGAGTAAGTGAGTTCTAGCGGTTTGCACAGTTTTCGGCTTGGCGCAATTTATTGAGAGCTTAAGGAAATAGATTTTTGAAAACAAGTGCAAAGGTTTTATTAGAATACAGCGTTAAATTTTAATGATCCGTGAAGAAATAATGCAGTTATTAAGTGATTTCAAGCGATCTAACTTCAGAATTCTCGCCAATTGAGTACATTGATTTAAGTTGGGGGAATTCCGCCAAATTTCAGAAAATTGAAATCTTCTCATTTAGTACATTGGAGTAACGATGAATAAAACACATTATAGTTGATAATTTAAAAAAAAATCGGCTGTATTAAGGGATTCCAATTTTCAAATAAATGCGTGCTACTCTTTGGCGGTCGAACCATTTCCCATATTGATTGCTGCTAAGTCAATGCTTCGAATGATTCCCTGAAAAAACTCTTGCAAAATGGCGTATGTTGGCATTTTGGCGAGGCTTAGATTTGAAACTGGATTTTATTTGAGACTGGTATATATAATAACACTGGTTATAGATAAAAATGAATGTCGGTATGTGTTTATGAGGTTGAAAAACTCCAGCACCGTTGACCACCGTTGCACGATGAAATTTGGTTCACCTAAGTATTTTATGATGGAGAAGGTTTTTATGCTATCCGTTTTTCTTAACTTGCCACTTGGTGCCGCAGCACAACGTTGAATTCTATTCCGTTTAGCCGTTTGCAATGCGAATATCGTCCAACCGATTTCGATGGAATTTGGTACACGCGATTATTAGAACACGGAGAATATTTTTCACTATCCATTTTGCTATAACTTGCCGCTAAATGGCGCTGCAAAGCATCAACTTCTATACCGTTCGACCGATCGGCATAAAATGTTTTATACTTACACATTTGAGCACGAAGAATATATTCTAACTGCGTACCTTTTGATGTTACTCACCACTGGATGACACTGCAATTCATTATTATTTTAACTCGCCACTAGATGACGCTGCAGCAGGCCAAATTCTTGACCATTCAAACGGTCGCTATGAAAATCAGTATACATAGCTATTTGAACAATGAGAATATTTTGGCGTTATCCATTTTGCTATAACTCGCCACTTGACGGCGCTGTAGCAAATCGTTACTTTAATTAACTACTAGATGGCCCTGCAGTGTATCACTTCTTGACTGTGCAAATGATCGTTATGAAAATTGGTATACATAGATAGTTGAACACGGTCGCTATGAAAATCAGTATACATAGCTATTTGAACAATGAGAATATTTTGGCGTTATCCATTTTGCTATAACTCGCCACTTGAAGGCGCTGTAGCAAATCATTACTTTATTGAACCACTAGATGGCCCTGCAGTGTATCACTTCTTGACTGTGCAAATAATCGCTATGAAAATAGGTATAGATAGATATTTGAACACGGGGAAGAGTTTGGCGCTATCCATTTTCCTATAACTTGCCACTAGATGTCGCGTCAACACATGAACTTCAGGACTGTCCAGCCGATAGTCATGAATATTCGTATACATCGATATCTGAATGCGAAAAATATTTTCGCCGTATCCGTTTTGCTAAAACTCGCCACTAGATTGCGCTACGCCGCATGGCCTTCTGCACCGTACAAACGATTGCCTTGCAATTCGGTATGCATAATTATTGGACACAATATAACGCGATATCCACTTTGCTATATCTGTTTATTACAATGAATAGTAATCACCAAAAATCGTAATATCAAAAAGTCCATTCATTCCCGTGCGAAGAACGGGTACTTCAGCTAGTGTAAAATAAAATTTCCCATTGTATTACTTTTATTCATAGAGCTACAAAATTTATGTCTTAATTGATATTTTTAAGAGATTTACGACTCGGGCGATAAGAAATTTCGGATTTTGTTTACTACGGAAACTTTTTAAAATGTATATTTAATTGTGTAATAATTTGACATGACAAAATATTTATAAAATTATTTTACAGTTAATCATCTCTGGCATTCAAAATATGTATAAACCTATGAATATTTAAAAGCTTTAACTAAAAATTTTCATTTTAATTAGAAATATTTTAAACTGGTCGTATTTTATTTATTTATAAGTTAGTGTGTTATGCAAAGTATTCTATGTCTTTAAAATTATTTTATCACAGTAATCCTTACTAGAACTCTTATAACTGTTGAGAAAGTAAAAAGATATTTTTATAACTAAGTGGTTAATTAGATAATTTAACTTTTAACTTCTTCCGAATAAAAAAAAAATAGTACTTTTCTGTTTCTTAGATGGCAAATTTGAATAAATTCTAAATATACTTTTTATTTATAAATAGATTCAATCGAACACAATATGCACGATTTAATCTTTAATTTTATAAAAATTTGGCAGTAAGATTTGTTTTTATTTTTATTTTTTTGTAATTTAAGAATTAGTCAAATACATAGTTTGTTTATTTGGTAACATACTTTATACGTATACAACGAGTCAGAATTTGCACTATATAGAGAAATCTAACTGGATTAACCAGCCCTCTTTAGCTAAGAGTTCATAGCTATGCACACCAAGAAGATTAACAGCTGCAAGGGAATTAGAATTTATTACATTTTGCTTGGGGTAAAAAAAAGAAAAGTTAATTTTAAAAAATTAAATAATAATAATAACCAGCTCCTCTGATAGACCAAAGCCCTCTCCAGTCCAGTATGAAGATGGCTGTGGATAGATCTAAAAACGGAATATAAGTTAAACGATACTGATTAATCTTGACTGACAATTTAATTTTTATATCGTTGTGGAAAAAGTAACGAACTTTTGTGAATTTTAATTCAGTTATTTTACTGCAAAGTAAATAAAAATTATGCTATACAGCGTCTATATCGTCTTCCGAAATTTTCCCTTTTATCCTGTAAAATAAGTAAATAAAATAAATACAATAAAAGTTTTATATTTGCGTGTAGATTTGTATGTTATATACAGTGGCGTATCGTAAGCCACCGCAACTTCCCTTATTTTGAATCTTTATACAAATCCCTATTGAATCCATGGATGGCACCAGCATTAATATAAAATATTAAAATAAACTAATAGTATGTGTTCTAAACTGATTTTTGAGTTACAGAATTATATGTATCAGAATTCAACTCTAAAACTTTTAAACAGATTAATATTATGTTTGTTATTCGCCTTATTAATTAAACTCTTTTTCGTTAATGTTGAAATTTTAAAAGTGACACTTTCACTATGAATTATTAGTAAATGAGCTTGCTTTATAAAATTATTCATCACGTTTGTGGAAACCTCGTTCAAAACTATCTTGGAGTTACAAAAAAGTAAATTTTTATCAAGGTTAGTTTCGCCAAAAATAACTATTTTTTTGTGTGTCTAGGCAAATTATAAGCTGTCCGATTATATTTTTCTGACGATATTTTTTATTTTATTTTATTTTAGATTTTAAAAGAAAGTGGTTAATTTTCTTTATGAGTGCTTGACTTTATAAAAAATTTTAATAGCGCATATATTTACGTTCTCTTTCGGAGATTTTTACAATTTATTATTATTATTATTAACGGAAGCTCCCAGGGGTACACTTCGCAACAATTCTTTTCGAAATTGAGATATACGGTGCCATCTTTTAGCTTTCAATAAGTACTATCACCACATGAATTATTATGGAAGTACAGTAGAACCTTGATTAACCGAGCTTCGGTTAACCGAGGTTTCTGTTAACCGAGGCAATAACGAAGTCTAATTTTTTTTTCTCCTTTCCAAAATGAGCGTGGAAAAAATTATACGCATTTTAGTTCGCTGTCCGTGTTTCATTTATTGTTTTGTCCAAAAAAAAAAAAAAAAAAAAAAAAAAAAATCCATTTTACTTTTTAAAATTTACTACTAGAGTTGATTTACTTTTTAAATATTTTTAGCTGTGAGACACAAGTTCATATATGTTTATTTTGATCATTTAAAAAACCTTCTATTGTTTTTTACTTTAAAAGTTAGTTAAATTCGCAAGCACGGAAGGTTTTTATACATAGTTTCTATTAACCGAGACTTCCGATATCCGAGGTACTAGCGGTTCCAATTAGCTCGGATAATCGAGGTTCTACTGTAGAATCATTTTAAAGCTGTAGAAACAAGCGATAAAATTTCGGTATGCCACTTTACTGCGCGCCTTCAAAATCATTTTTCTCAAAAGAAAATTTTTGTTGTAAAGTGGTTCTAGCTATAAACATTTCAGTTGCATATTTATCACTTTATTGTGATTTAAAATATTAATATTACATAAATTAACAATTCGATTAATATTTATACAGTAAAACATGTTGGCCAGAAACACTAGACTTTTTGAGATAACGAGTTGAAATTAAAGGGAATCAGTTTGTAAATGGAAATGTAGATTACGGCCAATTATCTACGCTAGGGATCTAGGCCGGGGGTGGTTTTGCCCTCCTTGGGGGACTTTCTAAGTGGTCCTAACCCGTATTTATGCAAAGTTTCGGAAAAAAAACAAGGAATACTCCGAACGGTTAGGTCGGCGGACGCGACCTAGTGTCGAACCAGGCACCTTCCGTCTCCCAATTCAAAGCGCTAGCGCTATGCCACTGATGGGGTGGAATTCAATTTGTAAGGGAAAACACATTTATTGAGATATCAAGAATTTCGATGTTCGAGATATCGAAGTTAAACTGTAATTAAATTTACATATATCTCTTAATTTTATAAAAGTAACTGCAATTTGTGTAAAAGCGTGCAAATTTAGTCATGTTTAATTTATAAAATAAATTTTCGGTGAATTTACAGCAATATTCTTGCACAAAAAACTTTTGTTTCTGATATTTTTTCTGCGGGAAAAAAATGCGTAGAACTTTCTTCGCTGAACTTTTTTCAAAGAATTTCATTCATATGAAATATTTTAAGCGTTAACCTGAAGAACTCTTAAAAGTAGCTTTCGAGATTTTACAGAAACGTGCAAGGCCGTTACCAGGGGGGAGGATTATGTGGGTTTGACCACCCCCCCTCCAAAATTTCAGCAAATGCATTATCAGTTTATTTGCGTTGATTCTAGAGATCAGTTAATTTAATTTTAGCACTACAGATCCCCTCTACCCACCGAATTTTTTTGCTTGCTGAGGCCTTGGGGAAATATTTGTGTAATGTAAAAAGATTTTGAGATACGTTAATTAGGGTCCGTTTAAATAATAATCTACCAGCAGGGGCGTAGCCAGAAATTTTTCACGGGGGGGGGGGTTACGACTACTGAAACTCACATATATGCATACATGTGTGTGATAAAGGAGTGCAGACTATACATTTTGTATGGCAAAAAATTCCTCATGGGGGGGGGGTTATAAACCCCTAACCCGCCGCCCCCCTTTGGCTACGCCCCTGTCTACCAAGAAAGATTGTGCAGTGGTTTTTGAAAATATCCGGGGCCTGGGTGTCCGATTATGTATGTCGATCCGATTCCTGGAAATATTTCACAAAACAAAACATATTGTCCTCCATCTCCTCTAAACTTATCTGGATCCTGGATATTTTAGTTTAGAAAATGATTTATTGTGAAAAAATCACTTTGTAAAGTAAAATATTTTCAAGTGGTGCAAATAGTTGCAAATTTCCATACTTGATGACAAAAATGTCATCAAAGAGGGAGGTCAAAGCCCCCTCTTGGATACGCCACTTAGCATATGTACATATATATTTGTGCCCCCCTCGTCGGGGAGTGGTGACCCCCCGTCGGGGAAAGTCTAGCGCCACCACTGCCTCCAAGTCTAAATCAAGCACAGGTACATGCAATAAAAATAACCCAGTCTAAGATCCCCCCCCCCAGGATCAGAATGTTCCGAGAACCCTTCTTTTTTTCTTTCATAGACTTTAGTTCTTGAGAATCCACTTTTGCACTCAGTGTTCTTTATTTTTTTTTTTTCTTTGAGAAACCGATTTGTAGCGTGCGCGAATTTCTCGCAGTAATAATTTTTTAATGCGAAAGAAAAAAAATGCGAGATTCTCGCGTTCTAGTGAAAACACTGGTAATTTAAAATTTGAATAGAGGTAGCCGAATGGATAACCACGATTCATTTTTATCAATGCATCTGATGAAAATCTATAAACATGAAAAATAAAGTATACCAATAAATTCGAATTTTTTTTTTTTTTTTTTTTTTTTTTTTTTTTTTGTCCTTAAAAAAATAAAACTCCACTTACTCCTATGATATCTTGATCATAAATATGGCGCAACATCATAAGTAACGATTATTATTACTTTTATAAATATTTTATTTACTGTTTACAGAACTAAGAAAAGCATTTTACTGTTTTACTCATTGTTTTACTGTTTGGAATCTTCCCTTTTTTTGTGTTTTGTTCTTTAGAGCTTTTGTAGCTAGCTGCTGAAGCCTGAAACTTGAAAGCGTAATCTTCCGAACGATGGGATAAATGTGCAGCGGTCCCACCTCTTGATTGGACATCGTCTGAGGATGTTTAGCCAATGGCCGCGTTCAGACTGCCACTTTTGAGCAACTCCAGTTACTCCGGAAAAACCCATAGAGCATTTCGACGGACCCCTCCTCTCTGCAATCGGTCGCCGTCTTGCGTGACAGCTTGGAGTTCTCCTAATGTATTTCAATGGGAAAAACCCGATTTTCAACATTCAAAAAAAGTATTAAATTTAATTTTTTGGATGATTGTAATGGATGGAATTTGTTAATCAGACCTTCTACTTTTGTGCCCCAGGTGGCGTTTAATATTTTAAAAAGCTTAACATATAATATTTTAATGATATTTCAAGCGACTTTTTCCGCTGGTACTGCGTTCGGAAAGACAACATTATGTACGGGAATTAACACAACGTTTGTTTTAAGATTCGGCAGGTCATTCGGATTACTGTTTGTTTACAAATATCATTGTTGTGCATGTGAAATTTTCTTACGTTGTGAGATTTATGCAAGGATAAAGTTTTGTTTTTGAATTATAATTCATCGGATATTCTGTATGCCCTAGAAAACATCAAATTCCATTAATATTTATATTAAAGAAGTGTTTATTTAAATTCCTATTACGATATATTCAGATTGTTTTTTTTTTCTGTTATAAAAAATAAATGTACTGCTGTATTAATCATAGTGTTCTTTTAAATATGTAAATGCCTGTAAAATAAGACCAGTTATCCTATTAATAAAAAAGTGTAACATATGCATCGCATAACATATTTGTACATGTAATTAATCTAATACGTACGAATATGAATTAAAAAAATAATCCAATAAATCAACTAAATTAAAGACGTAGACCAATTAAATGTAATCTTTACTTAGTTGCATAATTATTTATTTTTTATTATTACAGTTTTTAGAATTTATTCATTTATTATGTTTATTTATGTTATTTCTCTGTATATAATTTTAGCCCGGATGTACTGCCGGATATTTGTAATATCCGGCTACTGCCATATTGGCCGGATGCAGTTTGTTTGCCCGATATCCGTTGCATCCCTAATAGCTATTTATTAATTAAATTAATTATAATTTGTCAATTATTTAATTTGATTGTTTTGTAAAACAAAGACCAGAATGTGTCATGCTGCAACCAAACGAAAAACAAAGCAATTTCGAATGACGATAACTTTAAATTTTAAGTATTAACCCAGTTTTAAGTATCTCTCACCAAAAAAGTAACCCAGCAAAGCGATATACGGCCCCACAGATTAACGTTCTCATCCTCTTTCAGATTATTCTTTGGTCCTCAGCCCGATTCCCCGTCGACTGATCTATTACTAATTAAATTAATTTTAAATAAAGTTACAAAACTGAAATAAGTAAAATCTAATATTATAATTTTGTGGGATTACGTCCGATTATGTGCTCTAAGGATCTAAGCTGAAGGGGGGGGGGGGGAGGTGCCGTCCTTGGGTGTCTTTCTAAAAGGTTCTAGTTCTACCCCATATTTACGCAAAGTTTCGGAGAAAACCACAGAAAACTCCGAACAGTTAGGTCGAGAAACGCGACTTGGGTTTGAACCAGGCACCTTTCGTCTCCCAGTTGAGAGAGCTATGCTCTCGTCTGCTGCTCGGGCGTAATATATGAAAGTATTTTAAAACAACTCAGAAATTAAATGTAATTTTACAGAAAACTGCACATTTATTCGATTATTCTAAAAATGTTGCAATAAAATTATAATTTTACGTATGTAAACCTTTAATGTAGCTTATTTGAGGTAGTGTGTGTGTAAGGGGGGGGGGGTAGAGAAATAGATCGAAGCATTTCATTATAGATGGGTAATTTTTTTTTTAAATCTTGCTCCTTGTTTTAACCTGTCCACGTACGTATTATCCACCATCGGACTACATTTGTCAACAAATGCGAGAGGAGTTTTTCTTCTTGAGGAGTTATGATAAATACCAGAGTTAGTCTTACTCGCAGTGGCGCAGAGAGGGAGGGGGAGCAGGGGAAAAACCCCCAGGGCCTCAGCTTGTGAAGGGGCCCCGCTTTTGCTGTTTATATGATATTGTGTGTTGTCAATTTTGTAAAAAAAAAAAAGTCCAAATTGAGATTATGTCCCCGGATGTTTCAAATTAATTTTTGATTGAAAGCCAGCTAGAGTTTAAACCACCCACTTGACAAAAACTAGGAGTGTTTCTGATTGAGTCTTCTTTTGCAAAAAAAGTAGACATTGAAGGTGTTATTCAACAGTTTGCCATGACTAAAAGTAGAAAAGATTTATTTAACAAGAAATCATTTTTTTTCCCGAGACACATTGCTAAATAGTGGAAGAAAAGGTATAGCCAGAGGAGAGACTATGCATCCACCCAACCTCCGAAATTTTGAATTTTCCTGAACAAAATGTTAAAGATCAAGACTTT
Source organism: Cheiracanthium punctorium (assembly GCA_038373885.1). Lineage (NCBI taxonomy): Eukaryota > Metazoa > Arthropoda > Arachnida > Araneae > Cheiracanthiidae > Cheiracanthium > Cheiracanthium punctorium. The sequence continues at coordinate 329,129 of JAWZYV010007250.1, forward strand.
CTATGAGAAATTTTGAAATGTCCACTTTTTTGGCCTACTAAAATTTTTTTGGCTGCCTGCTTGCATGGAAGTATGAATAAAAATATTAATTTTTTCAATACTCAGGAAACATGCCACGCAAAAATGTTAACGTTTCAAATACAGTTTCTCTATGGAGATGACGAAACCTCCAAAACAAAATGTGGGTATTTTTTAGAGCACGGATGTTTATTAATAAAGTATAATACTCTTTTAAATTAGAAATTTTAATTTTATTGATTATTTTCCAGTTACTATTAATTTAGAGTTTCTTTAAATGATTAACAATTTTAATAAGGAATAAATGATTGATCTAATACGACATCAAACGGATTTCTGGATAGCAAAGGGACCCCCAAAGATTTTATCCCCGGGGCCCCGACTTGGCTCTCTGCGCCTCTGCTTACTCGTATCTGATTTTGGAAGCGCGTTTCTACCCCTCCACCCCACCCACGCACAAAGTCAACAACAAAGTATTTAAATATATATATATATATATAATATAATAGCTTACTTACGTAAAGTGAAATCCCAAGATAATCCATTGATAAAGTGAAAAAAATATAAAAAAATAAAAAAGTAGATAGCACATGGTGCCAATTAACGAGCTTATACCGGATAAGTGTTTAAATATAGCCTTTTAAGGCAATGGAAGAGTGGAAAAATTGGATATAAAGCGCCAAATTAGAACTGGTGTGCTTTTTAAGCCTAATCACATGTAACCACAAATAGACGGAAAATGGAATTAATATTGAAATGGTGTGCTCTATCATCAGGCGCCACCGCACACACATTTCAATTTAATATATATATATATATATATATATATATATAATCAGCCTAACAGAAAAAGTAACATTAATTGGTGCACCAATATATTCTATTTTATAAATGTACAATTTATGTTTGTAATATTCTTGTTTTCTGTTCTAATCGATTAATAATGACAGGGATTTGGGGGGGGGGGAAGCAGACAGCATTTGACCCTACTATATTAGCGCAGTCCCATGTCCCATTGTTCAGTTCCCTTCTTCGCTTGGGGCAGTGCTCACACCGCATTGTTCGTCTGTCGGTGTTTTATTGAGATCAAAGACATTCCCGTGCTCAGTATTTGCGTATTTTTTTACAGCAACTTGGGCTGAACGGGTCGGACAGGAAAAAATTTTCCCTTTAATTTTGTGTTCATTTACGACTGTCACTTGCTATTTAGCAGATAATGGACGGTAAAAAACTTCAGTATTGATTAACCAGTTAATATAAAGTTTTGTATATTGCTATAGTGTTTGATTATGAAAAATACTAAAACAATTATCAGTCTTTAACTTATTAAAATATGCTAATTAATAATACTATCTAAAAATGATTCATCCGCATTAAATTTTTGTTGAATCCACTAAAATTTGGTTGAAAGGTCCATCATAAATGTTTGAATAAATCTCAATACTAGTTTTATCAATTTTTATTTATTTATTTTTGGAATTTTCATTGGTGTGTTGTTATTAGTATTATTTTTAAAATCTTTTTTAAAAAAAAACTAATGATTCAGACTGAATTTGTTTGTGTGATTATGGCACGCTACGATAGGGTGATCTGACAAGGATGGGGGGGGTGCCTTGGTAGGAGAACTTTCTAAGGGGTTCTAACGCATATTCACGTTACATCTGGAGAAAACCTAAACTCCAGACCGTTAGATCAACAGAAGCGCGAAGGCACCCGAACCCGGGATCTGATTCAGATTGAAAGAGAATGAAACAAAATATTTTTTTATTGGGGACTTGAACCTTGGAACACCGATTTAATCAATCTGTATTTTAACAGTCAAGCATTTAATTAAAAAAAAAGTGAATGTGATACATTTACAAAACTTAAAGGGAAAGTTTTAATTATTTTTGTTGGAAAATATGTATTGACAGTTTAAAAAGATTTTTTTTTTCGGGGGTGGGGGTGGGGGGACCAATGATAGTTGGGAATTTATAATTTTCCAAACAAGGAACGCAGCCAAAATATTTAATAATAATAAAAATTTTAGGAACGGAATAAGTTTCTTTCTGACAATTTTTTACTCTCACAATATTTATTTATTTATTTATTTTAAAAAGAAAAGAAAAAGAAGGTCTGATTTTTCAAAATTTGATGCAATGAAGCTTTTTTGCAGAAGAAATTATCTTCTTTCTTGATCCATAATATTTTAAAATACTTTGATTAAATTTAAAAAGAAACGTAAGTTTAAGACACTGGACAAAATGAAAGATCTTTCACTTTCATAAATGATTTAATTGTAAATATGAACTGGAAAAAAAAAAAAAAAAAATCCCACTTATGAAATTTTTTTTTCAAAAGTTGCAGTTTTTAGTGCATACATGCGTCAGTCGTCACTACAGGGGGTAAAGTGACATTAATTCATTTCTGTGCAATTATTGATGATTAATCAAAATTACATTGTTTCCTACTATGTGCAATCGAAATAAAGCACTTAATCGATAAAAACACTTTAAAATAGAATACCTAATACATCAAATAAAATATTAATTAATTAAAATGAGCGTTACATAAAATACCTCAATCGAAAATTCCTTTAATGTGGTTAAATTAGTGTATGCCATAAAAAAATAATGCCATCATATACCGTACATTTTCAACTTCCCGGTGAGTTTACTCCCCCCCCCCCCTTTACTTATGAAAAGTGTGTATGGTTTTTAAAATAATCGAAAAAAAAAAGCGTGGAGAAAATATATAGTTTATTTTGAATATGTATAGCTGTTAGATGACTTGCGGTTATCATATATCCTTGCAGGGCGAAAGTGATTTATCTCACACAAAGCTAGAGCCTGACACACATTTTCTCGTACTAAACCTGTTTCCCGACACAGCAATCACGAGTACCGAACAGAACCGATTCATTTCAAATACACCTGATTCACTAAGACTGTTCTGGTTCCGAATCACAGATATTTCCCCTTCCGATATTCCCATCCGGAGGTTGCCAAGTGAAACAGGGGAGAAAGGCTGTCGCCAGATACAAAAGCGCGCCAGTAGTCAGTGTTGCCAGATCTTGCGACTTTTCGCAAATTTTGCTACTTTTGATAGCATCATGCGACTAAATTTTATGACTTTGCGATTTTGCTACTTTTTTTTTTTATGATTTTGCGAATTTGAAGTAATTCTGCGAATTATAAGTATTTTTCATAATTTTTTTTTTAATATTAAATTAGTGGAATTTCCATTGAACATTGAACATTTCCGGCTTTTAACAAGTCTACTTTTCTCTCTTTCTTCCCCCGACCGAATACCCCCCCTCCCCCTGCCCCTCAAACGACAAACACACACACTTTCACCATTCACAGAGAGAGTGGGGTGATATCGAAGTTCGTCAAAGAAGGGAGGAGAAGATTTTGCGATCCTTTCTTTCTTTTTTCTTACCTTTTTAGCACCAGAGTGCTATTAATTTCAAACCTTGCTTTTTGTGTAGCCACGATTTTGGTATAATTAGCGAGTCGAGTCACTTTTCAAATATGTTTGCGAAGATAACGTGGAGGGGGGGGGGCGTTAATAAAATGTTGAAAGTCGCACAAGGTTTGCAATTTTCGATAAATGATCGCTAAACTGGGTGCCAAACGCGACAATTTATTATAAATATATTTTGAGTATAGTTAGAAAACGCCTGGCGAATATTGTAAAATAGTTTTAGTAGGAGATTTAAATATAGATTTTAAGTCCGAAGAAGTGTTTTATAGAACAGTGAAGACAAAT